>VNJN01004652.1:0-129452 GCA_008042485.1 Drosophila mayri | reverse complement strand
GCGGGAGACGAAGGGATGCGTCCCTTCACCCCCTCCCTTGCTGCAGCACCCCCTGCCAGCAGAGGGGCTCGGTGACAACGGGCAAGGTTTGATTCCTCCAATGGGCACCGGTGGCCTTGGATTCTGGCAGATCTCACCCAGAAACGGTGCGTATGTAGTTTACGTTTTAGTATGTGGAAACTGACGAGGTATTTTGCAGCGGAAGGCGTCGCGCTGTGGAGTTTTCCGGGAGCAGTTTGTCTTTCGCACTTTTCACTCGAGTGTGTGTGTGTATGTGTCTGTGTGTGTGGGTGTGTGTGTGGGTGTGTGTGTGGGTGTGTGTGTGTGTGTGCGACCTTGCCTATGGTTAGTTTATGCGATTGATTTTCGGTTGTTCTTGGCCTGCCACGTGCCAGAGTGTGCGTTGGGTTGAGTACACGCTGCGTATACGTAATATCCGTTTGGGGAATAGTTATGTAAATCTCGGGACAGAGATTCCAAATCGCTTCCGCTGAGGACGGAAAATATCCAAGTTCTCCGTTCTCTCATTTCCTTAATTATGGCCTTTCTTGTAAGCGGAATTAAATGCATTTTGAAATCAATTAGGAAAGTCCACTGTCTTCTCTCTGTTCTTGCTTTTTCCCCCGTTTAAATGCATTTCCTGCGCTATCTCTCGCTTTTCCCTTTGTTTATTTCTTGCTGTATTTCTTTATGTATATGTATCCGCGCTCTCTTCTCGTTACTCTTTAACTTTTATTCATATATTTTTCCCCTATTTTTCATTAAGCAATTGAATTACTTACATTTTAAAAGTAATTGCAAAATTCCCGTCTGCTTGTTCAGCTAAAATGAGAAAGTGTTACTTCCAGGGACTACACTTTCTCATTTACTCAGTATCCTTTTCTGCTCTCTTTGGCATTCTCTCCTATTTCCCTGTTATCTGTCCGTACTTGCCTCCAATTTTCTTGTAATTTTCCCCGGGCAAAACTCACCTTAAGTTGAAGTTGGCCCCCTTTTTGGGGCTCCGGTGGTAACCTCCTGACACATTGGCCTCCTCGCCTCTGTTGCTGTGACCTCAGCATCTCGGCTATTTGTTTGCCGTTATCATTTGATATGCCTGCAGTCCCTAGGAGGGGCAGGAGGCGCTACGGTGAGGCAGGAGCAGGAAGGAGGGAACCTATTGCCTAGTTTCCGGCACGTTTGCCCCGACAATTTTCCCATTTCGGTGCGCCTTTTGCGCTCGCTCTCCTGCTTTTTAATTTGTTTTAATGAACTTTCAAGCAACGTATTCCGGGGAACCCAGGCGGGGCTCGGTTGCAATATGCTTGCTCACTTGTATAATTACAGGCGCCATTGCATGTGCATCTCCAAGCAGCCACTGGAAAGGCCCCCTCCTGGCCCAGCCGCTGCCTCCGCTTCTGGGCCTGAGCTTGAAGTGCGTGGCTTTCATTAATTTTAATGAGTTTTAAAAGTTGTTGCCATTTTCTTCCTCCTTTTTTTTGTGTGCACGCGCAGCAGTTCTGGGTTTTTGCCGCAGGCGAGTTTTTTTTTTTAACGTTGATTTTATTTTATTTCGTTTTATTTATTTGATTCTTTTGCCACTTTTTGTGCATAGTTTCTTCGCGAGTGTCATTTGTTCCAACAACGCGAACAACGCTGCTGACAATACCAAAGACTTTTATCTATTGAATGCAGCTGCACATACACTCAGATACAGATACAAACCGACTACGACATTTATTTCTATTTGAAAGGAAGTGGAAAAGGGATAAAAAGGGGGGCAGTGGGCAAAAGGCAAAGGGAGTCTGCTGTGGACATTGCGTATACGCAACGTTGTCATCGCCGCCTGCTGTGTGTATAGTTTACACTTAAATAACTCACAGCTGTGCATAATTCAGACTGAAGCTTAGCAGAGCGATGCTCCTCATAGAAGCCGAAGGAGCAGGAGGCTAAGCTAGGACTCCATTAGGCGAGCTGCTCCATAGATATCACTTTAAAATTAAAATAAAAAAAAGAGGAGTAAGGGAGAGCGAGTGCAAGTGGAGGATTTATCCGGGTTAAGTGGGAGTCGCTGCAAATGGAAACTGCCACGATTTGGGCAATTACAGGGCAAGCTTCTGACTGCAGCTCGAGGGCTTCCATTGAACTCCCGCTGAACTCCTCCGCTCTCGTGTTGCGCTATCTGAAATCGAAACATTTTCAGCCGCAGGGCAGACAGCTTAAATTAAGGCATAACCAAAGGCAAATAAGATTATGCTTCCTTTGTGTTCCCAGCATATTCTTTTTTCGACCAACATTAACAGCCGAAAATGGAAATCAAACCAGAAAGCCAAACATTTGCCAAGCTGTCGTGTTACTAAGTGCGTTAAAGGAGACCCATAATGGAAGCGGAGCGTTTTTATGATTTTGCATTCGTCAACGCGAACATTAGAGCGAGTTTTCTACGACCCCTGCCTTTCCGCTTTCCCACTTTTCCGCTCTTCAGCCTTTCCACTCGCCTGCCCTTTGCTTGTTTGCCTCGTTTTCGTAGGCTCTCTCGCTCTCTGCGGCCGGGGCGGGTCCTTTGTCCCTTTGTCCAACTGCTTGTGGCGTTTTCGCAATTTGATTTATGTGTGCTGGCCCCAAAACATTCATTAAGATATAATCATAACGCATAGAAGGCAGCAGGGTGACGGCTGTGTGTATCTAAATAAAATACAAATATAAATATATAGATATTCGTATATGTATCTCTATGCTATATATCATACAATGTCCTTGTTGCTGCTGCTGCTGCTGTTTTTGCGGCTTCATCAGTTGCGCAAACATCTTTGCAAATTTGTAGACACATTTTTCGGTCATAAGATTCCATTAGATTCACATGATGGCCAGGAGCTATAATGAGGTTGGCGGCCGCCATCTGCTCCTCTGCCAAATCAGGCTAATGGCTTAGATCTTTCGGATATAATGCGGCCATAAAGTACTTAATATATGGCAAAGTACTTTTTGTTATGAGTCTTAAAAATAATCAAATAAATTATAAGGGAAATATCAATGTTTCAGTTACAGTTCTGTTACAGGCAACCTTTTTCTTAGAAAACTGAAAGAGTATTAATTTCGAGAATATCAAATAAACAGCAATCAGTCTTTGTGCTGCTTAAGTTAATGGAGGGATAACATTCTGATTGCTTTAGCAATAACAATTACAAAAGGCAAACAAGGTAATTAGGCAACCTGCAAACATATACTCGTTGATGAGAGACCTGGCTTTATTTCATAAACTTCAACTTCACTCCGGACTGAAGTTCATCAAACTTCTACTCCGGACTGTTGTTCATTATTTTTGTTGCTCATTTTAATTTTAATTTCCTGTCCTCGGCAATCCTTTCCCCTGGAAAGCTGACAAATGCAAAATAATTACAAAACACTGTGTGTGCAGTTGTGTTGGCAACGAGGTTTGTTGTGCGTGTTCGTTGTGAGTCTGAAAAGCAAAAACTAGACAAAAACTAAGTCCGATGTGTGTGTGTGTTGTGATAGCAATTTACAGTTATTTGGAATTTTTGAAAACCAACCTGCAACTGCACCTGGCCAGCCATTTGGCAGCTTTCAATTTTGTATTTGAATTCGATTTCCCCTTTTTGGTTTTGCTGTGAGTCCCTGGGCGATATTCAGCTTTTAGCAGCATTTTCCCGATTTTACTTTAAATTCCACATAATTCCACCTTGATTTGGCATGACATTTAACTTTGGAATAATATATATATAAACATTTATTCGTTATTAGTACCAAAACCATTCTTCCTTTTAAACTAACCGAAATGCATTTCCCTTTGTTTTCTTTCAGGTGAGTTGGCCATTTGTTTTGTGGGTGAGATAGCGTATGCTAAGGATATGGTAAGGAATCTGTTATCTATGACTACTCCAGCTTCTTTTTGGTGAATGTTTTCCTGTGTATTTTCCGGGGAAAATTCCATTTCAGCTGCCATGTAAGGGAGGGGAGGAGGAGTACTAGGAATTTATGTACTCCACCGTCCGCTGGCGGTAAATGCAGAAGCTAAACCAATATTATTTCTGCCTTCTATGTATCCTTTGCCTTGCTCTCCTTCTCCTTCTCAGTCTTGTCCTTGTCCTTATCCCTCCTCCTTTTTGCCGTGTGCCACCCCTCCTTTCCCGGCTGCACTTTGTCTTTGCCATTTACTCGATTTTTCGGTCAGTGGCAATTGGCCGCCAACGTCCGGACGGAACATTTCTCGTATAATTTTCCGGCTGTTTTCACGTTGCAGGAAATTCGTGAATTGCCAGAGAGAGGGGGGGGGGGGGGGGAGGAGAAGGAACCCCATGAAAATGAATGTCGTATTTATTTTCATCGCCCCTCTCTACCCCACTGTTGCTTCCCCTTGCCTTTGTCATTTCAGTGGCGCGCTTTTCTGTGCTAATTTCTGCTCCAGTTACGCGGCGGGAATATGGGTGAAAATGGATGGAAACGCAGTGGGCGGTTGGGGTGGCAGCCAGAGTGGCAGCTTATTAAATATAATTCACATGCCACCACCAAAAAGTCGTCAAACAACAATGGCCGAAAGAGAAACCGCAACGAGTTAATTAAGTGGCTTAAACAATCGAAACTAAGTGAGGGGAGGTGCAGACGATGATGATAATGGAGGGGAAACGGACTTAGGAAAAGGCCCGAAAAGGAGTAGGGAAAAGCGCGGCAAGATGTACAAGTGTTGGAGTTGTCCTTTATCTGCAAATGCAAGGGTAGCATGGGGCCAATGCCTGTCTGTCGGTCCTGTCTGTTCCGACCCACAAATACTGCATTTGCACAATTGCGAATCGAGGAAATCGCATCGCTGAGCTGGGTTTTCCACTGCAATTCTTACACTGCAACAAAGCGGTGGCTTAGATAAAAGAAAATTTCATTTTTTTAATGATTTTTATGGGCATCTCTAGGCGTTTCTTAATTTAAATGTAGAGTGTGCTGCGTATATATACATATATTTACTTTATATACTGTGTTTATGCGGGAAAGGAATATATGAATTTGCCAAAATACTATATTTGTGAATGAAAAGATACATTTTGATCATGAATAAAGCTTTACAGAAAGAATTTCCAGTAGGGAAACAAGTAGAAGGCTCTCTCCGCACACTGCAATTTGTATATCCTTAACGCTTGTAATTCAAATCGCTTATAATTAAGCCAAAAATATATGTATTTCAATTTAGAAAGCATTTCTATGCTGCTTTTATGTGGTTTACAAATCAGCATATTAAATAAATAACTTACAAATTTAAATTTTTAAGCAAATGTATCAAATCAAATGTATTATCCTACGATATAAACGATCCCAAAATATATATGACTTATAGAGTCACTCATTGTGTTGCAAACTTCTGACTAATATTTAAATACCCTACAAAGGTATAGAAAGGTTACGCGTAAAGGAACAATTCAAGCAATGAAAAGCTTAAATTTATCATATAAATTAAAACTAAATTAAGCAGGCATGTAAATTTATAAATAAATGTTTTGTTTTTGCCAGTCTCTTCACGTGTTTAAATGTAGAAAATCGTATTTAGTTTTCTCTACTTTAATTTACACGAAAACTATAGAATTTTCCATAAAAGAAAATTATAAATAATTATAAATAATTATTAAACCAGTTTACAAGCACTATCCCATTATTATTTATTAATTAAAGGCAATCATAAACTGAGGAATAAATTTAAATGTGGACAGCCAGAGCGATGCCCAGATAGCAATCTTAAATTATATATTTCCGCCTCCGATTGTATAAATATTTGCGGCTTAACTGAGATTTAATGGAAAATCATAACGGAAGATATGCATTTTTTCCCTATTAATCCCGCAATGGAATCCATATTTCTGGCCTTAAATTCCCGCTTTTGCCTCTTCACTCCTGACATGATTTATTCCTGCAGGATATAAATATATATACACGTCTGTCTGTACAGCTTTTTTTTTGTTGGGCTCGCAGCACGTTTTTTCCTCTCAGTGGTGCCGTTTCCAGTGCATCATGCGGCAAAAGGGGCGGCAATGGGGGCGTGGCAAGCGCAGTCATTGCGGCTAAAGCGGTTTCTGCGGTCTCCGGCAGC
The DNA here is from genome assembly GCA_008042485.1 of Drosophila mayri. NCBI lineage: Eukaryota > Metazoa > Arthropoda > Insecta > Diptera > Drosophilidae > Drosophila > Drosophila mayri. The sequence continues at coordinate 123,382 of VNJN01004652.1, read as the reverse complement.
ACCAGCAGCAGCAGAAGCTTCCACTTGCCGCAAACTGCTTTCGGTCGTCGCCTGGCGCTGCATTGATAAACCCCCGTTGGCCATTGGAGGGTTAAGGCTGCTGCTGCTGCTGCTGGTGCCGCGATATGGGTTAAAGGGGGGGAGCCTGAAACAAAAACAAAAACCCAAACGAAATGGCGCCCAGTTACCGATGGTGAATTTAACAAGATTTCCACAGTTTCGTTGAGGGGACAACGAATTTGATTACATTTATCTGTGGGAATGCAGGATGTGGCAAAGGGGTTTTGAGTCTCTCCCTGAAAAGCGATATTTTTACCTATAAGGATCGGGTTTTTGCTAGCTAGCTCGTTAGCTAAAAATTCGTTAAAAAAATGTCTCAAACTGGAGGTAGCTCCAATTGGAAACCAATATTTTGTGAGCTCGGTTTTATGACTTGTTAGTTTCTTATTAATACCTTTTGAAGGAGAGTCTCTTCTGTGCTTTATTTCTTAGTTTTCATTGCGATTCTTTCACATTTTTGGCATCAATATACTCTCTTTCCTCTCACCAGTTGAATTCTTCTCCTGATGTGGCTTTTGCAACCCTGCCTTTCCTCTGTTAAGTATCCCTTTCATCTTTGCTTCCTCAGTTAACTAGAAAAACAGTCTCATTTATTTCCTCCTCTTAATTGCAATTCTTCAACATTTGCATAGTTAACTCATTTTCTTCCCTTTTACCAGTTGAATTCTTCTCCTAATGTGGTCATTCCGTTAAGTATCCCTTTGTTCTTCGCTCTTCGCTTCCTTTTTCGCCTTGTCCGCCTCCGCCTTTTAGACGCTTTCCTTTTCCCTTCCTCTCCCCTCTTAACCCCCCCTTAGCTACCAGCTGTGTTGGATCCCACATTAGGTTGTGTGTGCGTGTTTCCTTTGGCTTTCCTGCCACTCAGCTCCGCCTCTGCCGCTTCCTGCTTCTACTTCTTATTTTTTATGTGCCCCCTTGTTGCTGTTGCTGTTGTTGTTGTTGTTTCATTAGATCATTTGAAATTCTATGCCAAGCAGTTGTTCCCTGTTTTTGCTTATTTGCATACATGCACAGGGGCCAGCATAGCTAAGCAGTTGGCAATGCATGTGTGGTGATGGTGTTGGGGTTGTGGGTGTGTATCTGTATTTAGACACTAAAAAAAAGTGAAGAAGGTTCTAGATATTGTTTTTGCTTTTTAGAAAACATTTTTCTTTATCATTATCAAGCTGAATCCATTGAAAATTATATCTGCTGATCGCATAGAGCTCGGTCTTTGAGTCAAAAGAGACCTCAGCAAGTTAAGGAAAGAACCCAACAAAAGAGAGCATACACCTCTTCCTGCCAGAGAATTCCCTTTCCTATTCAATGTGACCATCTTTTTTCGCTCTGTGTACGCATTTGTCGTGACTGTACGTGTACGTGTCCTCGTGTGGCACGGTGTATCTGTGAGCTGCAGCACGGGAAGCCCGAGTGTGGCATGTGGAAATTGAAACAATTCTTGAACAATGCAGCAAACTTTTCTGTTCTTGTTGCTGTTTGTGCTGCTGTTGCTCCCCCTGCCACTGAGCCGTAAGTTATTAAGGCTCCAAAATGACTGCCCCGAAAAGTAGGCAATGCAAAATGCAGAAGCCCCGAATGTGGCTAATGTGGCACACGACGGCCCGAAACTAAATCCAAGGGCCTCCCACACACTCACACAAAGTCCTTGTTAGCCGGGCAATGCAACTCGAGCTTGAAAGCCTTTAAGGTCGCCAGGAGGAGAGGATTGAGGATTGAGGATTGAGGATTGAGAGCTGCCACCACCCTGGTTTATGATGCGGCCCGAACGGCACGTTTAAGCAATTGCAAAAACTTTTTATGGAGTTGCTCCCTATTTCATAGCCCCAATATGACTACAAAGTCCCAGTCCCCCCCCCAGTAGCAGTCGAAGGATACTCGTACCTATGCCAGTCTGCGCCCGCCGGCTGTTCGTGTTGGGTCAGTTTTTTGGCAGAGAATCAAAAGTACATATTAAAGAACTGTATGCCTGCATTGTAGTTTACTCTGAAAATAAAATGAAAATTAAATCATTACAATATTAGCAGGAATTATAAATTATCTTTGGGGGTGTTTTTCAGAAAAACTAGTTTATTTTTGTGGTGGATTAAACCAAAAGAGTTGAATTTATTTTATTAAATTATCGATTAGAAAGTTATTAAACTGCGAAAAAAATTTACGCTTATTTGTGGTGTTTGTATGGCTGCCAAGACCCTTAAAAAAATGTCTAAAAAATTGTAAGGAAATTTCTTAGGTACGGAATTCAAGGTAAAATTTTCTAGACATGCTATTAAAACTTTTTTGAACTTTTCAAAAATCCTAGCAGTTTCTAAACAATTAGTTTAATATTAATAATCTCTTAAAAATTTCTCTTAATAAAAATTACGTTCAATAACTCACTCAATCAGTAAATTTAATAATATTGTTATCAGTGTTATGCACTTTGTACAAAGGAATGATTACAAAATATTGTTGAAACATCAAACATTCCTGTGACATAAACATTTTCAAACTATTTTCTGGAAATCCAAACCAATTTCTCCATCATAATCCTTTCAATATATATTTAAATCTAATGAAAATATTATATTATTCATATTGTATCATGTTTATATTAATTTAGCAATCATCGTTATCACATCGAGCTCCCACCGCCCCTCGACTCCGTACTGTTTAATCTTATTAGTAATTAATTGACCGCTTAGATTGGCATTACAATCGAAAGTCGGCATTTAATTGTTATAATTTTTCGTTCAATTCCATAAATTATAAATCATTAAGAGCCGAATGGGACCCTCCGCCGTTCGACCCTGCATTGGCCAATTATCGCTGGCAATTATTTCAGTTTCGCTCTGCCATTAATTATTTCATTTTTGTGGCTTTCGTCTAATGAAATTGCAATAATAACAATTGCCACAGTTTGCGAGCCACTGCAATGACCTCACAACTGTTATCGCTCCGGATGGCGCGAGTGCTGGCTGGCTCTGGGTCCTTGGCATTAATCTTTATGGCTACACCGCGGCAGCAGCGGGAGTGGGTGCCGGGAGCTGTTGCTGGAGCTGGGGAATCCTGGAGCGGTTGGTTACGAGTCGTAAAAAGGCAACTAACGACGGTCCGAGTCCGAGCCAAAGCCGTAAACTTTGCACCCTCGCTTCCCTTCCATATTTTGTGACCCCGCTGTTATTGTTGGGACGACACCCTGTAGCGACGCCATAACTACGGCAGGAATATTATTTATTTTGTTTATAATTTAAATATATTTATTTATTATTCAATACTACAAATATTTTGTTATTCATTGAATACATTTTTTTTAATATGTGATGAAACATCCTTTGAAATCCATGCAATATTTTGTATAATTATATAAATAATTATCAATTGGGATTGGTTTTTATTAATATTATTGTATTATTTATAGGCGATAAAAAAAACATATTAAAAATACGGCAAATTGTGTGCAAAAACCTCATTTTTTATTAATTATATTAATAACTAAATTCGATCTTTTTTACTGATTTAAAACGTGTTAATGATAATAAAATTATTTTGAAAAATTATGAATAATAGAAAAAAAATCTTGTTTGATTTATTTATAATAATTGTTATTAAAGTAATTATGCATAAGGCATTTTGTATTCATTAAAATCGTTTTAACAAAAAACCAAGCTTAAGGCACACAAAGCCTGGTGATAGGGCTATAAAAACTTCATTTATCTATAAAAAAAAAAGGTATAAAAACTATTAATAAAAACAATAATAAAGTATTCGCGAAATCCTTGGAAAATTAAAATGAAATTAACCAGAATTTAGCAACCCAAACATTTAAATTGTTATATAAGTATAGAACAAATAACTAAAAAATAAAAAATACCATAATAAATAATATGATTAGGGTATGAATTTCATTAATTTCATCTCCCTGTGACATTAATTTCGGGGTCCAGGGTATTTGCCCTTCGACCCTCCGAGACGCCTTTAAGCCATTTGCCTTCGAGCCAAGCGAAACAACAAGAAGACAAATAAAAAATTTTGCGCTTTGCTGCTCGCTTTGCGTTTGGCATCTGTCAAAATGGCAGCCAACTTGGTGGACTGAGGAGGAGCAGAAGGATGGCGTGGCTCCTGGGGTGTCACCGGAACAGGGCATGGGTGATGGGTCCTTGTGGGTGGCGCTGTCACGCAAACGTTTGAGCAGCAAATGACGATGTCGTTTGCCTTTCTCCCTGGATTCAGACTCGCCTCGCGTCTCGCGCCTCGTTGCCTTCTCTGTTGTCTGTTTATAAACGAGTTTTGCATTAAAATTTACAACAGCAGCAACAATGGGGCACAACGCACACTAAATGGAGACATCAACGTGGTCGTGTATGTGTATGTGTGGGGGACAGGTGAATGTACCCGTCCGTCGCTTCTTCTTGGCAATGACAGTTCTTGTTTCCGTTCCCGTTCCCCGCTCCGCTCTGCATTTGAGCCATTCCTTCCAGTTCTGTGCGCTGATTTGTCAGGGCATAAAAAAGAAATATAAATGTTATGACTTAATGGCGCGGGTGGGTAGCTCCAAGGAATCAGCATCTTTCTGGGTACCCAGTTTCCGAGTTTTCGAGTTTCCCAGTTTCCCAGTTTCCCGTTTACCCAGCTTCCCAGCTTGCTAGCATGCCAAGTGGCCAAATCAACAGATTGCCAGCCCCGCAAACACACAAGCTGGCACGTGACGTGTGTATAGATAAGATGAGATGTGAATGCCAGCTGGAAGATGACGAGTCCGACACCTGAAAAGAACACCTGAGAATCACTTTCATCAATCGATGCAGCACGGGCTACCCAGGAGACAAGTGCATTAATGATAGGACAACACACCTGCAGCACTAGGAATAATGAAGGCAGCAAGTCAGTATGGATAAATCCATTAAAGCAGAGGCTGCTCTGATTGTTTGGCAATTAATCGGATTTAATCGATCCTCCAGTTACAACTGTTTTATTGTTTCGCCAGCGAAAAGCCATCCTAGATTCGAGCTGCTGAAGTGGCAAAGTTGGCATGAAAAATGCAAAAGAAATCAAAGTGATTTCTTGGCCTGGCTTAATTCACTGCCGACTGGCTGCAGTTGTTCCAAAGAACTATGCTGGAAATCGACTTTGCTGAACCAAGGGCCATGCATCATCGCCGCCCCCATTTCAGCATCACGGTGGCCAGCTCTGGTCTGACCTTCCGCCGGGCATTTGGCTTTGGCTTGGCCAGGATCTCTCTGTTTTTTGGCTTCGCTGGTCTCGGGTTCTGTGCTTCGGTCTCCGGTCCCTGGTCCCTGGTGTTTGGTTTATGGCAGCTACGGACTGCGGCAGTTTGCCATTTGCCAGCAGTCCTCTCAAGCACACAGCTGTGTGTGTCATGTCCAGGGCCATAAATCATTTATTTGAAAATTGCTATTGTATTGCGGTTTAATAGCATGTGATCATCATCATCAGTAGCAGCAGCAGCAACACACGCACACTCCTCCTACCTTTCTGGAAGAGAAATGTTCGGTTCGTCACACACTTCATGGCATATTCATAGCCAACTGTCTCGCCTCGCCGCTTGCATCGTTACATTTAATATCCCAAATCGCTGGGCCAGGGGATGGTTAGAGAACCCCGCCCCCACTTGGTCCACAAGCCCCAATATGCCCATTAATTATAATGCCGCACTGCGAGCGAGGCCCGACTTCCGTTTCCATAAGCACACACACACCCTTGGACCCTTTGCAACATATGCCTTTGTCGCCTTTTTGCGGCAGTGTCGTCGTGTTGTGGCTGTGATTTTGCTGCTGGGGTAACGAGGTCATTTGGCAATATACCAACACAAACAAAAATTATGTTATTGGTCAATGTATTTATGAGTACGCCAGGCTGCCTGGATGGCCTGGACTGCTTGGCCAGGGTTCCCTACACCTCCATAGGTGGGCTGCTGGCATGCTGCCCCTTCTTCGCTCCTCGAAAATTGCACGAAAATTGGAAATTTATTGCCACTCGCACACACAACCTTCTCATACACACACACACATGCACACATACACAGATAGCGAGCGAAAGAGGAGACCGACATGCGCTAATGACATTGTACTGTGGTTTGTCGCCTCCTCTCCTCTTCTCTCCGTTCCCTGCCCTCAACGAATTCGATTGGATTCCTTCCCTGCCAATAGTCCGGCACAAATTCTTTATGGAACCAACGAATTCGAATTCAGATTTCATTGCGAATTATTCCGGCTTTATGGGCCGATAAACAGAAAGTTTGGTAATCGAAAGTGAACGAAATTATCGTAATAATTTCGATTAATATTTCTGTTTCTGTCTTTAGGCTTGAAATTTCGAGTTACCATAAGCTATGTATGTGGCAAGGAAGTCTCTTTGTCTTTGGTGATACTCCCTTTTGTTATATTGGTTTACTTTAAATTTGTGCTTAAATGTTATCGATCACAATTTAAGAATTAAAAAATTCAACACAATATAATAAGTTTTTACAATTTCAAATAAAACATCATTGCCTGATTTTAGCCTCCCTTTTTAAATAGATGATAAATCTCAGCATAGTAATATATTTTTTTAAGGGTTTAGTGTGAGGAATACTTAATATTTAACACAACTTATTGGCAGGACTGATATTTTGATTTTCGATTTAAACCGGCATACGTGTCGTATGAGTAATTTCTTAAAAAACCCAAATGAAACTCCATTGTTAAAGTTAAGTTGCTCAAGCTTACCATGGTGAACATGTCAGAAGAAATATACAATTTGTAGTAAACGAGAGCTCATTCAACGAATGAAGCCAAGTTCCAATCAGTCGGTTACCATAGTTGTCCCAAGGACCTTTAAGCTTTTGCCAGCCCGACTCTCGGGTTGCGTTCAGTGGCAATTAGTGAGCCGTAGAGCTCCAGAGCTCCAGAGTGCAGCTGTGGAGGAGCTGCCTATCTGCCTCTGCCAGCTAGCATTTGGCAGCTGCATCATTCAGATGCGCGTCGCAACGCAACGCAACGCATTAGCAGGCCACACGAGGCAGCCAAGTGACAACTGACAATTGACGGCTGGCAGCTGATGAGAGCGCGGCTCGGGCTATCGGTGCCCAGGGGGGGGGGCGTTGGGAACAATCGGAGTAGAGTGCAGTGGTGGCTGCCTTAAGGCGCTTAGTTCCAGGGCCAACACTCCCGCCTCTTTTTTGCCCTCCTGGGCTGAGGCAATCTTTTCGGAACATGGCTGGCTGTGGCTAGCTCAAAGCCCCCACAGTCACAGTTTGGCCATTCATTATCATATTGTGTTGCCCCGGCGTTGTCGTTGTGAAAAGGCATCAAATTCAGCGCCTAATTAGCTTCTTATTTGCATCGTTTTTCGTGTGGCAATGGCGGTGGCGACGCTTATTACGCATACGCAGCGTGGCCGTGGATGAAACTGGGATCGGGGCAAACAAAGTGCTAATGAGGTGAGTCTCAAATTTCCCCCCGGTGGCCGCTTTCTATATATATATATATATACAAAATATATATATATTATATATATATAGAATATAGTGTGGCGTATCTGATGACAGAGTGGGAGCAGAGTTGAGCTATCATTTATTCAGGGTTTCCCCAGGCGCGCCAGGGAGTGAGTGTAGGAGAATTTCCCAATGAATGAATGCAACTGTAATTTACAATTCTCTTCGGAGAAAGGAGGACGGAAGAGCAGGAGGAGCAGGCGAAGGCCAGTGGCTAGCCAAGCGTCAAACGTTGGCCTGGCCGTATTTACATGTTGTTGATTTGCAGCAAGTTACTTCCTTCCGTCCTTTCAATCTTGGCCGTTCGTCCTTCTCGTTGGCCATTTGACTGCAGCAGCAACAGCAGTTTGTAGCCTTTGTTTGGCCGGCCTTTTGTTTAAGCCTTTTTCATTATTTAAATGCAATTTTAGATGCCAGTACCGCCGCCCCCCCGCCACCGTGGCAACCTCCATCAACTCTTTGTTGCAAACTCTTTATTTCTGCCTTGCATTTGTCACATGAGCAACTATTTGTCTGCTTCTCGGACATTCAATATGCCTGTGCCTGTGCCTCCGTCTCAGTCTCAGTCTCTTTTCGTTGTATCTCTATTCCCAGCTGGACAGGACGGGAGAAATCCTCCCAGTTGAAGCCATCGAATCTCTGGTAGGCCGCCTAAGACCCCGACTGTACATATTAATTACAGCGAGTGGCAGTGACAGTGGGCAGTGGGCGGGCGATAGTTAGTTAGCATATTTTACGCCCTTCGAGGGCAGCTCTCATCTGCCAGACTAATTGAAAATATTGCGTACCGAAAATTGCATAAAATTAATTGCCATGCATAATCAATGAGCTTGCAAAAATAAATTGAAATTTAATTGAAATGTTGCATGTAAAATATATGTATAAATAAATAAATAGATGGGCAGGTGGCAGGCGAGAGCAGACTCGTGAATAATGCAGGTCAAGGAAATACAGCAAAAAAGGCAAAAACAATTCATTGTGTTTCTTTGAGTGATTTTAAGGAGAGGCCCAAGGCAGGCAAGTTTGATAATTAGCGTTAAAATATTTATTTGCTAGTATCTAAAATTATATTTTTGTGCTGGCCTGCGGTTAATTCTGTCTGAATTAATGTGCATTTAAATGCAGATCATTTCATATTTAATTAGCCAGCCAGAAACCAGTTATTTAATATTCGTTCAGGTCCATTACCATACACTTCCTGCCCGAGCAATCAGCCTAAGGAGAAAGTTGCTCTTAATTGTGTGGCTTTCCTTGGCCAACACATTGCCCAGTTCTCGTCTTTCCACTTGAATTTGTCATTGTCATTGTCCAATTAGTCAATCGCAATTATATGCCAGCCGTTTCTCTGCTTCTCTGCGGTGGCAAACCTACAAGGAAACTGCATTTGAAGCGCCCTAAGTACTACTTGCAAGTGCATTTCATGTTGATAAGAATAAATTAATTTGAGAATTAATTTAAAATTGAATTTACGCAAAAATGTAAAGCTACCCTAACAACCAGCTAATGGTGGATTTGCCGGGGATCGACCTGTTGCCCATGGCCTGTGGCCTTAAAAATGCATCTAAATGCTGTCGCTGAGCCCGGTGCCAGCCAATTAATCCATCACAATTAGTGCTGCTCGTGTGGTGGGCCACCGAAAGCTGGACCCGGCCGCACATGGTGGCTGTGCTGTGGTGCGGTGGTGCAACCACATTGCACTCTCTCACTCAGCCCCTCTGTGCATTGATTGACTGGCAAACAGGAGTGGGAATCTGTGGGGAAAAACCATAGCACTTTGCCTGACGCTGATGCTGATGCGAATGCGGATGCGAGTGGTCCTCGTGGACGAGTCCCCTCTTCCTGTTTGCTTTTCTGATTATCATTGCATATTTCTGTAGTCCTGTCCGGACAGTGTTGTCTGTGGTTGGACCCACTCCACTCCGTCAGAGGGTTTTAACTTCCGTCTGCTCTGCTGGATAAACCTTTTGGCAACATGGAATGCGAAAATATTATTTCAATATGTGCAATGTATGGCGTGTGTGCGCGAATGTTTTCTGCATTTGAATTGTTGTTTATATATTGTTTCGCTTGCTTGCCTAGCAGGTACCCAGTACGTCTTCGGGTTTGATGGCACTGTCATAAAGAATATATATTAAAATATATTGTTCAAAAGAACTCTCTTTGAAGCCCAGTTAATATGACTATTCCCTCGATTATGAAACCAAAGAACAAGATGGGTAACTCCATATTGGCAAATCAAATGTTTATGCGTTATGCATCTTATAGACTCTATTGCTTATTTGCTATTTTTAAATACCTTCTTCTTTCGATAGAAGTTGAAGTTCATTTGAATCTCTTGACGATCAAACCAAAAACCCTATATCGTGCATATATGTATGTAAGATGCGTAACGCCAAAAAGGTTTTTAAGATTTTTTAGATCTGGCTCTCTTGACACTTTCCTAAGAAGTTAAGTAAGCATTATAAATCTGCCTGCTTATATGGTTTTCTGTCTTTAAAATCAATATCAATATCGATTGTTTAGCTTACCTAGAAGCCTGAATAATAGGGCATCCCTAGTGCGATCCCTCCCGCTATTTATGACCATTTTTGCTGCGCTGTTAACGCCATTTTGTTGTGTAATGGCTCAGAAGTTTGTTTGCTCTATCCGCCTCACAACTCCCACCATCCCGCCAGCTGAGAGTGTTTTGTGCTTTTTATCGCTTTGTTCATTTTCAAGTGCCAGATGAGTAAGCCGGCGCACAGGGAGAGCGACAAGGGAACGCCAGGACATGGCTGGACATTTTAATATTTATTAATTTACGCCCTGTTTGCTCAGCTCTCCACTGAAGCGCACCAATTTCGGTCAATGATTTACTACTGTCCCTCAGAACAATGCATTCTATATACAAAAATATCCCTCCAATATATATGTATATAGATATGCCAATGTAGCACCAAAATTGCATTAAAAATGAGTCATTTTGTCAACGGAAATCGGTTTGTTTACCTTGTCCGGTGCTTGTAAACACGTTTGTCCGACATTCATTATGCACAATTTGCATTAATTGATTCCTTTTTTCTCCAATTACCTGGGATTTTCCAGGTAAATGGTCGCCACTAAGCGCTAAGCCGATGAGGCCAGGCCCAAACTCATTGCAAATTATTGGTTCACGGACAATGCACAAATTTAAATTGCATAAAATGCAGGAGATTTCGGTGGTAAAACTGTTTTGTTTTTTCTTTACGCTGGTTTCATTAGCTAATTAATTTGTTGGAGCCTTTATTCGATTATACATTGCTTCCATTTGGGAGATTACAGAGTTCCCAAAAATGCAGAAGGAAAATTTCATTGCATTACATTCAATACTGTTCAGAATGTTTGCGGTTTTCCTCCCACACTCTGGGCCCCTTCTATTTCGGTTCTATTTCGATTCATCAATGATTTATCAATTAGTCAATCATCATTATGTTTTAGTCATTTGCTGTGGCGGAAACATGCAACGAAATGGCATTTGAAAGCCGATACTTGCATTTCGCATTAGTCTTTGACAACAATAATTTAATCATTGTAAAATTCTGGCCAATTAGAGGCGAGTTTCGATAGCTTCCGTCAGAACGAAAGACTCAAGTGCTGGGAAAATGTTGTCAAGTTCCCAACTTAAAGTTTAAACCAAAACTAATTCAAGCCCTACATTAACTTTATGCTTTTGCATTCAACTAAAGGGCACCGGTGCGTATGTGTGATAAACTTTTGGTAATCCCAGGCCACGCTGCGTATACGTAATACACTTTACAGGCATCTGCATTTAAGCCGGGTTTTTATAGACCATTCGAGACTTTGAAGAGGCAACGTTGCCACAGGCAAAGTGTAAAATATAGACGATTGATCAACTACAAGCTTCCGGGCATAATCCTTTCCTAAAATCACGGTTTGCCCACCCTTCCAACCTGCGGATGATGATGCCCGAAGTGCATGTCGTGCAATCTACCTTCCCTTCACCTGGCCACCACCTTCCGCTCTTAACAGCTTCCGCGTTTGCATTTTATTGCCGTTGCCAGTTAACGGCTTGTCGTATTAATAAATGTTTATGTGTGGGCCTAGAGCGATGCCGCGAGTGTGTACACTGAGCGAAGGACTGAATATATATTTAATTTATAATAAATGGTGAAAAATAAAGTTTGTATGGTAGCCATCCAAAGTTGTCCTTGTACCTTGCATTGTCGCAGTTTTTATTTCATTTAAACTTCGCTTTCGTTTCTTGTTTCTGTGTGAAAATATATATGCTTATCTCCTGCCGGAATGCTGTATGCGGAAAACCGGGGAAAAGCGCTGGAAAATGGTGGAAATGGTGTGGCAAACAGGGGGAGGGCTCTGTGAATGGCCAGCGAGTGCATTGTAATGAGCATCGAAATCGCTTTGTTAAGTACTTGTAATTATTTCTCATTCGATATTAATGTGCCACGAAAGCCTGCTGCACTTTTCCACTCTCTCTTCCCGATTTTCCCTAGCCTTTCGCCCGCTTTTCCTCACTTTTCCCCACTTTTCCCGCCCCTCTCCGGGCTTTGTCCGCGCATTTGCTAAACGGGGCGAGCGTTTAATTGGGGTTTATGCGCGCGCTAAGTGCGGCCTCCAAACTTTTCAAGAGCGGAAAATGTGGGGGCGGGGCGAGCAAGAGTCCTGTGGAAAGTGGCTTAAAGTAATTTAATTATGACAAATTGGATTAGCGCCGGAGGTCGTAGTGGTGGCGGCTTTGTGTTTATTTCTTTTTTAAAATTATTTATATAAAAACTATGCAGTTTTTTTTCGGCTTGTGCATGTGTTGGTGCTGGTGGTGTGTGACCTCTATGCAGCTGACATTAAAAACAATTTTAATGCATTTTAATAGTGGAAACTCAGCTCAGTTGTTGTCTCTTAATTTATGGCATTTTAAATGCAATTTACTGCCTCTGCAGACAAGTGCTCGGTGCTCGGTACTCAGGACTCTGGCCCGATCCTAGAGTGTGTGGCCTAGCCTGGCCTGGCGTGTCGCCGGAATCCCAGAAACTATTATGGGCTTTCCGCCACACCAAAAACTTCAGCAATCAGAGACAGAAACAGAGAGAGAGAGAGAGAGAGAGATATATAGAGAGTGTCCCGGAAACGTGGACGCCTCTCTGCTGCGTCAGTGCCCATTCCCACTCCCTCGGACAAGGCCCCGGATGACATGTATATTGTATCCTTGGGCCTTTGTTTGTTTGCCGCCCTCTGCCACTCACTCCGGGCTCATCCTCATTCCGCCCAGCCCCCATCCTTCCCCGGGAAGTTGTGTTTTCATCTTCCCAGTTGCCAGTTTGTTTGTCCGCACCTCCTCCGCCCAGGGTCTGGGGCCTAGTCCTGTCTCCCTGGTTTTGGCTCTTTCTCTGGCTTACTTTAATTGTTAATTTGGCTTATGGCTTCTTCATTGTCGTCGCCCGTCTTGACCACAAATCATATTCTGCCCCAGGGGAGCGGCCACACCGACACAGGACGACTAACTTAAGGTGTTTTCCCTACACAGGCGCAGCCGTTGTGCGGCTGGCTCTCCCGCAGGACGAAGGACGCGCGAGGGGTCTGGGTAAATGTAATCAAAACCAAATTGCTGAAATTATTATTTAATTAATACGAGGCCAGCTGTGATTTGCCTTGCCAAGATAGACTGCGGCGCCATATGGTTCAACTTGGATTAAAGGCACTTTCGGGTGTTCGGTTGATCATTATTGAACAGTTTACAATTGGAGTTTATCCAGGAATAGTAAAACGTAATCAGCCATTGGATGTAATGTCTAGCAAAAAAGAGTTTGAGAACTTCTCTGCCCGGCAAACTCATTTCATTAAAATCTCCAATATTCTTAGCATTAATGAGCTATCAAACAAACAATTTCTGCAACAGTCTCCCCAAACATTTCCCCCATTTCTGTCATAAAGCTTAAAACTTTCGAATTTTGCAGCCTCAGTCAAAAACTTGGATCATTAAACGCTTGTGCAAGCAAGTTAATAGATTAACAGCCAGCAAGCAATAAACTTAATGTGTTAGTGTTTTATTTGTGGCTTACTTTCCGTTGTGTCACATGGTTTTAGTAACAAATTGAATAAAATTGAATACGTCAGCCCATAATGGCATTCTTCTCTTCACCATCAGTCAGTCATTATTAAATTCTAGTCATATTTGTGGCAAAACCAAAGGCATAATTGTTGCATTTCTGGCTCAATTAAGGGGACATTTTCTTGGCTATATTCGCACAATTATCATTAATAAGGCCAATTGCACAAAATCTGTCATTTAAATTTGCATTTAAAGGACATCAAATGCAAATGGTAAATAATTGTTTTATGTTTGTGAGTTCGAGTTCATTACTTGATGTTTTTTAAGCGATTTAACAAGTGAATGAAAAATGTATAAAAGATCACATGGCGTATACGTAATATAGGTAATGATTCTCTTATATTACGTATGCGCAGTGTAGTACTTTATAAGAGGTTTAAAAATCAAAGAAAAAATGATAATAAATTAACTGCTTTTTCTAAATAGAATAAATATTAAGTAAAGAGGAAAGACACCTACACAGTGAGGAAAATTTAAATTTAAAAAAAAATTGTTGAAAAGGATTTAATTTTAAGGCTATTTTCCCTGTCTATTTTCGTAAGAAGAGGCTTTCTTTTAACTATATTTTATATATATATTTGATATTCAGTGCATCTCCGCTTGGCATTATTTGTTTGGGTTTCTGCGTGACCTTTCGGATGACCCTCAGGTGTTTGTCAGCTGCTGGCCTTAGAGGGCGTAGCAAAGGGTTAGGGAGGTTGGAGGACGAATGGAAAGTGGTGAGGAAGATAAATAGAGGGGAAGAGAGAGACAGAGCTGGGCCAGGACTTGCCAACGCGGCAATAACTCAATGGCTAAATCAATTGACGCTCTCGGCCACTCTGGCAGCCCGTTGAGAGTGCAGTTTATACACAGTCATGGCCGACATCCTCGACAGCAGGATTCAGATCCCGCTTCCTGCAGTCCGTCCCCAGCATCCTCCGCCTCCGAAAAAGTTTGCCCGGCCAGCTGCCGTTGTTCCTGCCAATCCTTGAGTCCTCCTCCTTGCCACCTGCCCACTCGACAGCTTCAAAACAAAAAGTCAAATTGAATTACTTTTGCAACATGGCAGCGACGCCAAGGCAGCCACTCATTGTTGTTCGCAGCCAGTTGTTGTTGCTGCCGCCTGCCATTATCCTTGTAGTGTTTCCGTACAACAGTGGCAACAGCACCTGGCCGGGACTGGGAGTGGGACTGGGAGTGGGAGTGGGAGTGGGACTGCTGGGAGCACTCCCCATTCCAGCCAAGTGAAAAGCCATTGAAAGAGATGAGAGTCCTTGCGAAGGCGGGGATATGGCGACGGCGGACGACAATGTGGACGGCGGATTGGCCGGCACTTGGCCAGCTATCTGCGAGAGGCGGCACTGCATCCGAGCAGCAATATGGCAGCAAGCAGTTACACTGCAAGAAAGGTATCGTGCATTTTCGTAAATTCTGAAAATTCTGGAAATACCCAAGGATATTCGTGATTTGAATTGTTTGCAGTGTACAGTAAAGAGGGAGGCGACCATAAAGAAGGGAATTTGCTACGCTTTGTAAGCAAAAGTGTGCGAACTTCCGCAGGAACTGGAACAGGAGATGCACTGGAATGTGTGTGTGTGTGTGTGTGTGTGGGTACTTGAAAGGGGCTGGCGGGTTCCAGGATCGGCAGGACGAGGCTTTTAAACGCCGCCGCACAATGGCAGCGGACGGCGGCCAAACATTTCGCTGCATAAGTTTTCCAAGGAACTGCACTGCCTTCTGCCCTTTGGTGCTGGTCCTTTCCTGCTCCGGCTCTTGCTCCTGCTCTTGCTCCTGCTCCTGCTCCTATTCCTGCTACTGTTCCTGCCACCATTTATTCTCTTCTATATTCGCCCACAACTTTTCCCATCGTCCTTTTGCCAGGCTTTGTCTGCCGCTTTACAATGCAAGTTAATTCAGCACCAACTCGGGCAACAGCTGTTCCTTCCTCCGTTGTCCTGCCGCCCCTGCACCCCTCCTCCTCCCGCTTTTCTGTGGCAACAACTTGTTGGCGTTGTTTCCTGTCAATCAGCCCTGCCACGCCCCTGGCCGCCGCTTAAGCTGCATTGTTTGTGGTAGCAAAGAGAGGAAAAAAAAGATAACGTAATCTAAATTTTGTAATTGTCCCGGAAAAAAGGACCTCCTGGCCCCGGGCCGCGAGCGCAGAACAAGGAAGTTGTGTGTGTTTGTTGGGAAATTGTCATCGCAATGAGACAGATCCTGGTTCGTGGTAAAGCAATCCCTCAACATGTCCCCTCACTGTTATCCTGTCTAATACAATATTTTCCACTCAATTGAGTGCTGGCTGGGCTCCTGCACTCCTGCTCCACTTAAGCAGCTCTCTTCTAGCTTTTAATCGTCGGGCCGAAGGGGGTTTTTTATCTGCAATATTTCTTTTTTAACTTTCTCTCTGTTTTAGATTGCTGCTCTTCTTGTTTATGTCTTTTTAAGCCCACAAACTGGAAAATTTCGATTTGAATCCTCTAACAAATCCCAATCATTGAGTTCTGTTTGATTTCTTTGTTAAGCTAAGCTTTTTGGCCATACTTTCTATATACTAGTTGCAGATTCCAGACAAATAACAAACTTTACCTAATCAAACTCTTATTTATTTATCTAAAGATCAGCGAGCAGCCCTGTCTTGAAGCTCCTCCATCTCCCTTCAAGGCTGTCCCCTTGCTGGGATGTGGCAATTGGGTCAGGGCATGGACCAGTCAGCAACTGGGTCACTGAAATAAATAATGAATATTGTTGCAAACAGCAGAGCAGAGCAGGGCAGTGGCAGGCCAAACAAAGCAAAATACAACACAACGCAGCAGCAGCAGCAGCAACTCGACTCGAGTTTGCAACACGCGCGCTAAGCGGCTGCATTAAAAGGCCACTTGAACACACAAGCCAAGGCGCTGCAAGGGGCAACTGCAGCAGGAGTTTGGCGGAAAAAAATAAACAGAAATATATAGAAAACAATGCCCCAACAAGAGCCGACACCACACACACTCTCTCTCTCTGTAGGCTGGCTAAATCGAAATGCTGAGTTAACAAAAACAAAAAAGAAAAATAAAAAATAGAGCCTGGCAGGCAGGCAGGCAAAAGCTGGTAACAAATGATGAAATGCTAAAAAGCATGAAACTGCAACACACACATACAAATATATTACAAATGCTGTGAAGGGGGGAGGGGTAAGGGGGAGGGGGGAAGTGGGTATGGGCGCCTGAAGTGGGTGCTTGATTACACTGAAATGCACTCAAAAGTGGCGAACGAGGCGATGTTGCCGCCAGCGAATGCAATCGAACAAGCAACACACACACACACTAAGCCTGGCAGAACAAGTCCTCCCACACACACACACACACACACACACATACAGGACAGCCCAAAGCCTCGCCAAAAAGTTCCACAAATTACATTTAAGTGACGCAAAAGTTAAGTGAAACTCATTGCGAAAATCGCGGCTAGATGCAATGTGGCATGACCAAAAGCGGGTAAGGGTAAGGGTAAGGGTAGGCCAGGGGGATGATGATTTCTGTGGGAGGCAGTAGGCAGGAGGCAAGGACTGGGACTAAGTGCTTTGGCATGCCCCGAAAGTAGGCTCTTGAACTATTTCTGTGTTCTCGCCCACTCACATACGCATCCGTGGTTGTTTATGGCCCGCGGATGCTTCTGACAGCTCGATGGCGGCGCGGATAAAGTACCGATACAGAAACAGAAACAGATATTGAAGGAAATGGCATAAATATTAGGAAAATGAAAAGGGAAAATATAGTTGAAGAGTTTGTAAGGCAAAGAAAACACTTTTTACACACTAAAATAACGATTTACAATCTAATATTAAAGCCAACTTTGGCTTAAATTAGTTAAACTAATCAATAAAATGATTACAAACTAAAGACAATCTTTTGACAAGACAAAAGAACTGGCTTTCCTGCAGCGGAGAAGCATCTATCCATCACTGCCACTTGGCAGACTACAACCGGGTCTAAGACTGGGACAGAGATGTCGTCTCTGGTTTGGCCTGGCTTCTCACTTGTGTTTTAGCCTCATTTGCCACATGGTTTCGCCCGGGCTCGGTCTCGGACTTGGATACCTCCTCGGGGAGTGCCATGTATTCCCATCTAGCAATGGGTTATTCCAACTTGGCTTGCACTAATGATGCATTCTCACTTGCAACGCAGCAGCAACACAGCTAAGCCACAACAACGGCAGCCACAGTTTCGAGACTGACTCTCGTGTTTTATCCTGCGCCCCAGTTCACTCGAGTAAAATGCAATCTCCCCGCCAGGCTCCCCTCGAGGAACTCCAAGCAGCCTGGCAGCCAGCTTTCAGCACTCATGGGAGCAGCCAGGAGCCAACCAGGCCACCAAGTCATCCAGGCATTCAACCATATGGCTCTCTCTCTCTCTGAAAATTACCAAATGTCCTCGAATACCCTGAAAGGGAATACTCACGAATGCTTAGCATATTTATTTATGCTTTAAAAAATTATAAAAAGGAATTTATAAGTTTAAAATGTATATATGATGCATTTGTCTTTGTAAATATCTAATTTCAATTCTTAAAGATGGCTAAATTGTCATTAAACAATCTTAAAATCATTTTTAAATCAAGGAGCAGCATTTGCTGCTTGAGTAGCTGGATTTTCCATATAAAAGGGAAACAACAATTAATATCATTTACAGCAGATTTACCCACATTTATTCCTAGTTATCAGCTTGAAATTATACAAAATTTCCTAGAAAGAGCATTAAGCTGAGTTGATTGCATTTGAAAACGTTGAAAATGTCGAATATTGGAATTTTCCCCTGCTGATGCTTTAGGAAGTGAGGTTCGTTTAGCTGTCCTCGCTTGATGTTTGTGGATTTAAGCAAGAAAAATCGACTTATAACCCAGAAAGTGACTGAGGGTTGAAATCACAGACAGCCAGCCGAAAAACGGACTCCCCCTTTATGGTCCGAGTAATTGAGCTTCCCTGTATGCAGGGATATTGTCTTCCTGGCAGCCAGCATTGTTGTGAGCTGGGAGCTGGCGCTCGATAAACACGTTGCGCAAAGAAATCGTTGCATAAATTAAGCCTTAATATTCACCTGACCTCATCGATGCCACCGGAGGCTGTGCAAACGGCGATAGCGGAAACCAGGATGCCACGTGTACTTCTTGCTGTCAGCCATTTTGCAATTTCAGGCATTGTCCGCCACTCGACTCCTAATCGGGAATCCCTCAATTTCTCAACTCCGACAAATGAATATTTAAGGCCGTCTGCCTGGCCGGTGGTCAGTGCCAAGTGTCCCGAGTCCCGAGTCCAGTGCCAATTGCCAAGTGGAAAGTGGAAAGATTTACGAGCTGCCCAGGAGCTGCTTTCCCTTGCCTTTCCCCAGCTGCCAGCTTCTTGGTCTTTCTTTCTTCCTTTTGGCCAAAGCCAGACAACCTTGGAAAATTGACTTTTGCCTTTGGCCTGGATTTGGCTGCGTAAACGTCTCTTGGCCCCGTCTCCGCCCTCAGTTCTTGTGCGCTGAAAAACGAGGCTCTTAGGCCAAGTCAATTTCTCAATAATCTAATATGAAGTTACTGGAAAACCCCATCAGCCTGAACACTCGAAATATGCTATATATTTCCTTGAATTTAGTATTTATTTTATCAAAACAAAAAACCCTCAATTATAAGTTGATTAAAAAAGTGTAAATCCATTTTTGAATTTCCATTTGTTTCCTGCTTTCCAAGTTTTCATTTCAATTATTCTTGCCTCCTACAAATAATGGCTCATTCGATAAATTCGAACAAAGAAAAAAGAGAAAAAGGTAGCGGCAGGGCCTAATCAATAACCAATGCAACACTTTGCTGGCAAGGCCAAGTTATTTTAGCCGTTGCCCTGCGAACAGTTGCCAAGCCGAAAGCCCTGGAAGATGGGGGCTTCCCCGGGCTAAGCCGGGCAATAAATTAACAACCTGCTGGCGGGGGCGGTTGCGGGGAAAGGAAATTTGGGATTTGCTGTGGAAAAACCCAAGCAAAACCAAACTAAATTAAAGTTGTTTTTTGTTTTTTGTTTTTTTTTTTTATTATTCGTTATCAACAGTTATCATGGAAATGCTCTGGCAAAGCTGGAAATTTCTGAAAAAAAATAAGAGAAAACACAAAATGATGCAAAGAATTTATCAAACATCCGCTTCCGGCAAAATGGCGTTAAAAGGGAAAGACAGTGAGAGAGAGAGAGAGGGGAGGAAAGCCAAAGCAAATTGTTTATTGTTTCATAATTGAAGCCAAGAGGCGACTTGACCTGCTCCACTCCTGACTCTGATTTTCTTCTCTCGTGGAAAAGCCTGCCACACCTAAGCCTGTTTTCCATTGAACACAGACCTTGGGGAAACACCAGGTTCAGGGCGCTTAAAGGACTTGTGCCAAAAAATAGAAAATTTTATGATTTTTCCAGGAGTTTAATTCAATTTAAAAACAAATATCAAAGCTAACTGAGGCTTAAATTTGTTTAAAAAAATATATAAAATCATTAACACTAAAGACAATCAATAGAACACCAAGTTCTATGGGAAAATATATATTTATTGAAAGTCTTTCCATGGCTTGGTTAATATTTAAAAGTTTGACTTCGGATTAATCTTAAAAAACCAGACTTTCAAAGCTATTCACCTGGACTTCGGCCCAGAACTTTCACTTGAGGCAGGTGGCCTTCAGGCCGAGACTGTACTCAAATTATTCGCTGATTATGTGGAGGAGAATCTGCTCAGCGCAGATTCCTGTCCCGGCAACTTTGTTTGTTAATTGCCCCAAACGCAAATAAATTCCGGCAGACAAAACGCAAAACAAAAAAAATGCAAAACAAAAGCATTTTATTCTCTCTCACTCGAGCATGTAGGGCTCAGGTGGCTTCCATGTCCTGGGGCTGCCCATCAATTGCTGTCTAAGCAGCTGCCGAAATCCGGGGCCAAAGCGGAGCGGTTGGGGCCAGAAACAAAAACTTCATTAAGCAATGTTCAACAATAACATTCGTTCTCGTTCTCACACGCAGGCACACACACAGGAGATTTATGTACGTAAGCGCTTTACACCTGTGGCGCCTGGCTTGGCTTTTCTTTCATTTTTTTTTTTTTTTAGGCCCAACCCTCCCCCGAACATGCATCAAATGGTTGAATTGAAAATGCTGAGTTGGCGCTGGATCCTCCGGTGTGTGCGTGCAAACAAGCTGAAAATTCATTAAACTCGAGCAATAAATTCTTTTAATTGTTTTCCCAGCCACGCCCCGCCCCTCATTTCATTATTTTATTTCAGCTTTTTTTTTTTTTTTTGCTTATCTTTTGTTTAACAACAAACATTCCCTGCAGCTTCCTTTGCCTTTTCTTGCGTTATTTTAATGTTTTACGTGATATGTTTGGCATGTCCTTGACGTGGTCGGGCTGTGCGTCATTAATTCTTTTCAATTTTGCCAAACAAACGGGATGAGTTTGTGGTACTTGGTAGCAGGTACAGTCCTCATTAGCAGGTACAGTCCCGGGGCCGAAAACTTTGACAGTTGCATCATTAATACTTCTTGGAAAGTGGAAGTGGAGGGGGAAGTGTAATGAACCGACAGCCTTGTCAAGAACTCAACTAATGGATATTCCTTCCTCTCTTTCTTTCACTTGCAGGTGTCTCCGGCATCGACTTGTTTCATGTTGTAATTCGAGGACTTTCGGTAAGTGTAACCCCCAGAAAAAAAAGAGGGAGAACGATAAACAACCAACAGGACAGAGTCCTGGAGTTCGGGGGAATAAAAATATATTTGGTTTGGTTTTGGGTTTCCCCTGCATTTGAATTGTTGCCTGGCACAAACTTCGACTCCGGAACGGAAGGATAATGCCGAGATTGTCCTGCAACTGCAACTGCAGGCAGAGCCAAGTTTCGATTTAGTTTTTTGGGTTCACTCAAGGAGAAAGAGAACGCACAGAACCCCAAAGGTTACAGTTCGAGTTGAGCCACACAAATCTGCAGCTGCCCCGACCCACTCCCCGTCCAGCTGGAGGAGATTAGCGGACAATGTTTTGAGATAAAGCGAGCAAAGTTTGTGGAATGGGAATTAAGCCGGGCACTCGAAAAGTCAGTCTCGTTGAAGGTGGGAATTCAAATGCAAGCACAGGAAGAGGGCCGGCAAGGGACGAATAATGTTAGTCCTTGGATTGTGTTTCCATGTTCCTTTCAAGCTGGCAAATAGTGGAACCTAATCGGCTTCCGTAGCCAGAAACTTGCATACACTTCGAATGCAAACATCTTGTTACATCATCAGATATCCTTTAGCCAGCCCAGGAGTTTCCCAACTCTGCCAGTCTCAAGTCTCATTATTTATATTTCGAACACCTGCCAGCAGAAGCTGTTTCTGGATCAAAAGCCATCTCATTTTAATTAAGAGTCCGAATAAAACCACAATATCATTAAGAAGGACACTTTAAAGGCGTGAATATCCCTTGTAAGTGGAAATACCTCACAATGAACGCATGTGTGTGCCCATGCCCCTTGACCTTCTCCTCGGTGGCTCCTTGGGAATACACAGATTAAAGTGTTACTTCAGTGTCCGTGTCACAGCTGCAGGAGAATTAGCCAGGATGTCTTAATCAGATGGCAGTCATCCAGTCCAGCTGCCCCTCTCTCTCTCTCTAGTAGCAGAGAATCCTGGACATATGCAGCACCTGGCCCGGACTTAAGTCCATGCCAATATATTAAACTTATTGTGGAATGGCGCTCGGCCCTCTTCGGTTGACAAGGCCTTGGGCATTGCCCAGTGGCCATGCTGCACTTCCGGCTGTCGTCCTTGCGGCAACGTTTGACATTTCGCCACAGCCACAGAGTCCTGTCCTTGATGTCCAGTCCCCCGCTCACTTCAGTGGCACATCCCCTCTCTCTCTTAGCCAACCCACCCATGACCCTTGCAGGACTCCATCTCCGGCTTGGGCTCTCTGCTCCTTGTCGCTGTTCATTTCAGGAAATGCATTTCGCCAGCGTTGAATGAAAACGAAATTGCCAATTTCAATGAGGACCAGGCGAGGGGCAGGGCAAGGGAGGCTGGGCATCGGAACGGGATAAGGAGAGCAGGCGGGCCAATCTGTTCGAGGTACAGGCTCAATCAGTCAGTCACTGGTCTGTGATTTTTTCACCCCTTTTTTTATATATAAATTGGCAGGAATCGCGGCAGACACACACGCACACGCACAGCTTTAAGGAGAGAAAAAGGCGATAAGGATAAGCGTGAACGAGTGACCCATTTCCCGCAAGCCATACAAATCACGCCCAAGATTTATTTACTTCACTCTGAACTCTAGCTCCCATTTGAGTTCCATCTTGCCAGGAGGAGCTAAGGAGGGGGAAGTCGGAACCCCTTTCAAGTAAAGCTCTCCCCCGCCAGACCGCACAATCCCAGCCAGTTGGCGGGGAGAATCCTCGACAGAAGTGAAATAATGCCCTCGCATCACTCGAGCGCAATGAGATTCATTCAGCGAATTGCACAAATTTCCCGCACAAAAGCTTCGATTGCCTGCGGACACAGCTTGGAGGGAGGGTCTCCTGGCTCCTCCTCTCTCCCATTTCCATTCCTAATGGTAGTTGCAGTGGAAAGCCCAGTTATGAGAGCCACTGCGTAAATCAACTGCCAGCTCTAGCGAATGAAAGTCAAACAAAGAAGGGGCCCTTCCCTACCCCTCCCCTAAGGCATCTAAAGAAGGAGGTGGCATCCTTGCTATTGGCAATCCAAACAAAAGCGCTGCAGAATTATGTCAATGGCATCGTTGTCATGGTCGCACAGCATCTTTCCCTTCAGAGTTTCCGTTCTCCAGGTGCTGGTGCCTCTGCCAGATGCTCGAGTACCTCCGATGCCATTAATGCCACGCTCCAGCTCCAGAGCCAGCCCCGCGAGATGCGTTCCTCGTTCGCCTATCAAAACCAAAATTGAATACAAAAATCTCATCAAAAATCGATTAGAGCTGGAAGTGATGACAGCCAGGTTGGGGAGAATATATATATATATATATATGCCCTGCCTTGCCGGGAATCGTGTTAATAATCAAGCTACCAGGCACCTGCTACTACCACCACTTCCTACTTCCTACTTGCCACTTGTTCTTCTGGGCCGGGCTAGTGGATTGAATAAATAACATTGGCAAATGCAATTTGCAAAATTAAAACCGAAAGTAGTGAAAACTTTTCAGCTTCAGCTTTCAGCTAACCGAAACTCCCTTTGGACCATTGTCAGTCGCCTTATCAGTGACAGCAATCATTTTTGCGGCTTGGAAAACTTTCTCCTAACGACGCCAAACGATGAAAATGATGATGATGATGATGAGGATGAGGATGGGACTGGCAAGGGTACTGGGGTTGCAAATGCTTAGGGAGACTCAACCAAAAGGGATGAAAGAGCAGACTCTCGAACCACATCGAATTGGAAAGCAAAGTGTTCATTTATAAAATTAATAAAAATAGTTTTCCCTCTTTGGTTGGGTGAAGAGGGGGGGTTTGGGTAAGGTGGACTTAATGAATATGGATGAAAGTGCCGCCAAGTTCCGGCGGCCGCATTAAGCGACACAACGATGGCCACCATCGATCGAGGGACTTTGTCCTGAGCTCCTCCATCCCCTCCAAGTTTTCTCAACTTTCCTCAAGTTGACCTCGAGTTTACCTCAACTTTTCCCCGCCTCCCTTTTCCCTTTTTGTTTAATTATGCGGTTGTATGGAATTAATATCGGAATAAACCCAACAAAGGGGTCAAATCTATTATTTAAAGGCCTGAATAACTATAGTTATTAGTGGACCAGATATGGGATAAACAATTGGTGGTTTATAGCTACAGAAAAAGTATATTATATTTTGTGGAACTGTGAAAAAAAAGTTTAAAGTTAACCCTACAGATTCCAGAGATACTTTGTGCCTTGATCCCAAATTTCTTTGGTAAAAATAACTACTTCCTTTTCTTACAGGAAGTAGTTATTTTTATTAAATAAATTTGGGATCAAGGCACAAATTGCTTAATGAAAGCATTATAAATTTTTGTAAGTAAATATATAGATTTTCTCCAAATTAAGCTAATAAATATGGAATTTATTTTTACTAATAAACAAACTTAGTTTCTTTTTTTGTGTATGGTATCCCTTAGTCGAGTTTTGTGGCTTTCCCACTCACGCTTAGTTCCCAAACAAATCCCATAAGCAATCGATTTTAGATTTAGAATTCCAAAAAAAGGAAAAGTATTATGGAAAGCTTTAATTTGTTACCTTTTGATTTAGCAGATTAAATGCAATTTCATTTAGTTAATTTCATTTGGCAATAATTTATAGTGCTACATTTATTAAAGGCCATTCAAAGTTAAGGATTCTTACCACATGTTGCATGAGAGTCCTGTAAAGAAAATCCCCTTGAAGCGGCAGCTGGAATGTCTCGAGATTAGAGATGTCATCTTGGCCATGTCCAGTCGCTGGAGCAGGGGACTGTCTGGCGGACCTATACCCCTAGTCGTGTCAGCATTTAGCATTCTGCATGGACTAAGGACGAAGGACGAAGGACGAAGAAGAGGGCGAACTGTGTTTTGTCAGTGACATGGAAATCAAGTGAAGCGATGTTGTGTGCGCGAGGACATTTCGTTTGGCAGAGGGGCCTGGATTTGGAGTGGCCGAGTGGCTGTTCCGATAAACTGTTTGCCCCGCACACACACATACACATGCAGGACACGTGTGTGTGTCCTCGCCCACTTCCGGCCACCGGGGAAAGCGGGGAAACTGAAGCGGGCAACTGAAACAGGAAGAAAAAGAAATGAAATGGACCGAGGAGGAGGAGGAGGAGGGACTGGGCAAGGGGGCGGGGACAACTCAATTAAGCATGCACAATGCACACGAATTTAAGCCCCCCCCCCCTCGAAGGACCCCCCTGGGAAATGCTTTCACTGCTGCTGCTGCATTCGAGGGAGATTCGAAATAAACGTACAAAAATTGTGGAAAATATCGCCATGTATGGCTGGCTGAAATAAAAATTGTTTTATATTTGAGTCACATAAATTTCCATTGATTTTCCCCCCCCGTTTCGCCCCCCCCGTACGTGTCTTTGGGCGATTCTTTAAACCCTAAACACTGAATCCTTAAAAAAAAAAAGAGGATAGAAAACCAAGGGAAACCGCAGGGTTTTTCCCCCAAGAGAGAGTGAGAGAGAGAGTAACTTTTCCTAGGAAATTTCATATATTTGGAAGCGATTGTGCCAGTATAGCGTTTAGTTAAGACAAGACAAGTGGAAATTCTGGCGGAAAATAAATAAAGATGATAGATAAATGAATAGATATTTTTAGAAAATACATCTCGAAACCTTCTATTAAAGGCGTGTCACATGTACATAGAGCCTTAAAGTAATTCAATCCAAGGAAAGGTCCTTGCAGCCTGAACTTGTATCTATTCGCTCTGCTTTTCCCTTTTTTTCTACCAAATTTCCACCCCTTCCTGGGGCTGGGATTGGGAAAACATTTGGCCCAACAAATGACACCGAGGCGGGAGGCAGTGGAATTGGAAATAAATAAGGGGCCCGACCTATGACGCCTGTCCAATCCACCCACCCGCTTCCACTCGCCTCCCGGGGCGACCTTCCGCCCCCTTTACGGGGGGGTCTGCCCCTTGTTTGTTTGCTTAATAAATGAATGTGGAAAGTGCTCTGAATATTTGTACAATGTTTTCCTTTCGCCTTTCAACGACTGACCCCCTCCCCCCGTTCAACGCTTTTCCATTTTCGTCTTTTCTTCTGTATCTTCGGCGTATATCTTTTATCACATTTCCAATTGCGAACTCCGACGCGTGGCACTTTGTTTGTCATTTTGTTTTCAATATTGATTTATCGGGCCTTGCGCCTTGTTCTGAGAGTTAACCACAGTTTTTGACCTTATCCTGGCCTCTCGCTATTCCGCCAAGAAAAGCTCCTCTGGCTTGGGCTATTTATCTCGCAGCGAATAAATAAATATACTACACATCACATATAAATGAGCATTGGCACCTGTTACACTGCCAGAAAAACGAGTGATTAAAAGTAAAGTCAAAGAAAAACTTGGAAGGAAAACCCCTCATGCACACTGATTTCTTGCCGTGTGGAGTTTTCGTTGTGTCGCCCAATGCCGCCGCCTCGGTGGCTTTATCAATCAATGGAAATCGATTTGTGGAGCTCAATCAACGCAGGGGCGGTACACCAGCCCTTAGGAAAATGAGAAAATGGAAAAGCGACAGTGTAAAAGAGAGAGAGAATATGTGGGTGAGAGCCACAGCCCAACCCTCTTAACACTTAAGTAGGCAGCCATCTCCTCGTTGTCGTGTCATTGAACTCTCGTCCTCAGTCCTCAGCACCTCATGGGGGGTGTCTTTTTGGGGGGTGGTCGTGTCCCTGTTTTCCCTTGAAAACCGAAAGGGAAATCGGAAATGGATAATGGGTAACGGCGCTCTAAAAATACAGAGCTTAGAGCGAAACTAATTTGGCAAAATGCGGCAGAAGGACAACAATCTGAAACTAAAACTAAACCCAAAATTCCTAAATGAACCTTCAACCTTACATAACTGGTGTGACTCATCGATGACTCTCCTACCTCCCACTTGACTCCCTCTCAAAAAAAAAAAAACATAATTGAGCCCAGACCCGCCGCCGGCTCAGCGCTAAACGTTTTGTGGTCCCGAAACTCCGAGGGAGCGCCCACCAACTGTTGCTACTGTCGCCGCCACCCATATGTGAGGGGGCCGCCGCTACCCCGCCTTAATGACCCTAATCCCAAAGCTCATAAAGTATGCAATGGCTGCCTTTTCCCACAAGCTGCAGGGCAGCACAGGACACAAACAGGGACCCAGACCCCGACACGGACACGGACACGGAGAGGGACTTAAGTTATTAAGCGCATTTAGTGGTAGATTGGAAAATACTTGGTCAGAGATTGAGTTGACTGGAGATTCCATCTCCCCTGACATCGTTTTGGAGTGAACTCGTAACCCTGCCTAAAATCTTTAAAGTCTCGTTTTAGTATTAATTAATTAATAACTTGCATCCTTCGATTTGTAGTTTCTGGTTTAGTTTTTACTTAACCAAAGCTTTAGTCCTCGAAACTTTATCTGGTTAAGCCTTGATTTTGGATTTATAAACCCTCTAAATCACGCCAAGAGAAATGCTTGAAACTACATATTTTGGCTGCTGGCTCATATATCTTGCCGTCAACGTCTTTATTCCGGCTGTAATATAAAAATGCGTGTCCCGGGACTATATAGTGCTATATATATAGCTCTCAGACTTGGTAAGCAAGGCTGCAGGGGGGGCGGCGTCATGGGTGGAAGGCAACATTGTTGTGCATACACAATGTGCTTCGTTTTAGCCAACTTCCTTTAACTTCATCTTCAAGGCGGAGTTGGAGTCGGGAGTCCTCCTCCGATTCCCTCCAAGGATGTGGTGGCGGTGACGTTGACATTTTGAGTGTCATTTTGTTGCTGCCACAGGGAAAGTTGCCCCCAAACGTTCTCTTTATACACAGGATACACGCGGGAAATAGGGTATTTGCGAGTCTGTTTAGACCTCTAGAAAAAATAGTATTGTTTTTAAAAAATTCAAAATTATTTAATTATGTGTTTTTATGTGCAAATTATAAACCAATTAAATTTTTAACTCTATGCTCTTTTTTTTCGGTGGCCTTCTCGGCTGTTGCCAGTTTCAAGAGGCTCTGGTTGGGGTTCTGGCTAGGGACAAGGATAGGGATAAGGCTAGGGACTGAATGTGTGTATATGTGTGTGCTTGCTTGCCTTGGCACGCACTCCAGGGCTGCCGCCTACGTCGCCGCTTGTTGCCACAGAGCTTGTGGCAAGCGGAAGCACATTACATACTCGGCAGCTTGACAAGAACAACAGACGCAAAGGCTGGTTGCTGGAAGGAGGGAGGCCAGGCGACAACAGCCGGAAACGGAAATAGAATAAAGTGGCTTTCTGGCTGATGTGTCGCTCTTGCCACATGCCATAACTCGCCATTGCCGACGGCCATGGCCACTCGGGCGGAGCCGCAATTTATACCAATTGTCGTCATCGTCGTCGTTGCCAGCATTTCATTAACTCGGACTCGGACTCGGACTTGGACACTTAGTTTCTTCGGGTTAATTACCCTGACAGCGCTCTCCATCCATCAGCGAGCTAGGGCTGAGTGGGAAGCTGCTAATGAAGATGTCCTCTCCGTGGCTAATGGGCAGCTGACTAATCGGGCTTGGGTTCAAGTTAAAGTTAAAGTAGTTCCTCAGCGATCCCGTGATATGTAATTATATTAATAATATTTTAACCAGGACAAGGAAGAGTACAACTTTAAGAATTAGAGTCTAAACTGTAATCTGTAAAAAAATAAATGACTTTACGCTTCGTTTACTCTTCAAATTTTTTATTCCTTCTTCATCAATGTTCTCAAAACCATAAAAATTGATCAAGAGCTTAAGAGCTTTGATATTTTTGTGCCGGATTTGTACACCTATAATGTCAAGGACTGTCGCAAAAGTCATGCCAGCAATAATACCCACCATTAATGGATACTCCAAGTCCCTGATGATCCCTTCCGATGGGTGGCCTGGTGCAGATATTTTTAGGTATTTTGTGCCTTAACCCAATCCCATTGGAACGAATCGCTTGAAGCACCATTGGAATTCCCCGGCAGGACACGGCCTTTAATAAAGTTTATCCGGCGGCCAGCGAAGCATCCTCAAGGCTCCCATTAAGCGACCCAGCCGCCGCCCGTTTCCTTTGTGCCCCAAATTGTCTGGCAACAAATGTTAATTCGAAACGTTTTATTGCCTTCGAAAAACAAGCGAAACTGTTGTGCAAACTGCCATTGAAACTGGAACTGGAACTGGGACTTGCCACAAATTGCAATGCGGGGATGGGCGCAGTGCCGGAAAAGTGGGAAAGCGGAAAAGGGGTGTGCTTTGTGTTTTGTGGGGAGGCGTGTGACTGTTGTAAATTTCCGCCAGCTATTTTTGGTACTTTTGTTTTATATTTGGCCTGGGCTTTGGCACAACAAAAAATCGTTAAAGAAGTTATAGTGAGAACGGGGCCATATAGAGCAATATATATATCTTATATATATATATATATAGAGCAACAATCTGAGGGCAGGCACGAGCGCTGGAACGTGACTCGAATAGCATTCCAATAATTGAAGGCAGCGACGACAGCCGAAGACGGCGAATTAAAGCCCGACATGAAGTATGGCGGCCATATCCTTCCCCTTCCCCTTTCCCATCCACAAACACTCACATCCCTCCGCTTATGTGTGTCAGCGGGCGCCTTCAAAACACATTAGTCCGTCCGAGGCCCCGACTTCTCAAGAAGTTTATGGTCTGTGCATGTGCTCCCAGCTCCTGGAGCTCCTTGCTCGCTGCAGCTGCAGCTCCACTGATAATGGACTGGCGAGGCGCTGCCATTCCAACAGCTAGAAAAACATTACATATGCATTTTGTTCATCAACCGAAAGTTAGGTACAATGTATATTTAGAGCTGTTGGAAATGATGTTTGTAAAGGTAAAAATTTACTTGCTGAAAATGATTTAAAATTTCCTTAAAGGCACCCAAAAAGTATGCTACAAAATGTGTAAAAAAGAAAAGCTAATTCTAATAAATTATGGGAACTATGCATTATAGGAAATAGTTAATATAAAAAATATAGTTTTTCTTCTATTAAAATGTATTAGTTTATATTAAAACCATTTGCATTTTGTAAATCAAGTAATAATAAAATTAAATGTATAGTTAGATCAACGGAGATTTGAATTTTCTGGCAAAATTGTGTCTTAATTTATAATTCTCTAAAAATAACTTGAAAAACAAATAAAACACAAGGTCAAAGGACTGAACTTTTTTAGATTTACCAAAAGAGAAAGTGTTGAAAACGTTTTGAGAAATAGCCTTAAAGGCAGCGGAAAAGTATGCTACGATTTCGTTAGTCTGCATGAGGGGTGCTTTGATAGCCATTGTAAAGCAAAATATAACCAGAAAATCCACCAAATAAATTTTATTAAATTTCTAAAATCTAAAAATAATGAAGAAAATTGTCAAAACTTTTCTGCCTGTGCAGCTCCATGCTTGCACGTTGTGCTAAAACTTTCAACGCTATCAGTTTAAATGCTGCAAGCTGAAAGAGGCATTATGCCGGAGCCTCGGGTCCTCGGGCGTGGAAATTCCAGGTATTTTCCGGAATATTTCGGGAGGGGCTGCCGACTGACTGACTGGCCGGATGATGCCAGGTTGCCGACGAATGTATCCAATTTTAAATATGCATTAAGCCAATGAAAACTTGTGCCATAAAACCCGCTCAGCACGCACCGAGGAGATGTGTCAGAGAGCCGGACCGGAATTGGCAGCGTAGCTACGCAGGACGAGTCCGGAAAAGGTGTGTGTGTGTGTGTGTGCGAGTGTGTGCAGTTCAGGTGATAGCCAAAACACTTTATCGTCAGTCAAACAGAAGGCACACTCGCACACTCGAAACACTGCGCTGTCAAATAATATTAGCATCAAGTTGGGAAAAAGCGAAATTTTACGATCCATTTAAGGGAAAGCGGCAAAAGGGAATGGGAACGGGAACTGGGAAATGCGAAACCAGGTGAGCATCCAGGTAAGCCGCTTAAAGCTGTTTGCATTGTCACCATGCCGGTCTGCCCGAAATATTCACTTCACTTTTCAATCGATCGAATCGTGGGACACCGCTGTCACCTGTAATTTATGCTGAACTGATTTTATTAATGGATCCTTAGGCCCAAAAGCAGCACACACATTTGCCATCGGCGACAATGACACCCATTCAACATGCTCCCCCCGTCCAAACGTGGCCATGAGTCAGTCAGTCAGTCAGTCAGGCAGTCACTCAACCCTCGAGTGTGTTCCTGCCACACAACAAATTTGATTTGTGTGTGCATGTGTGTGTTGTGCGGTGGTTGGTTTCATCAGTTCATCAGTGTGATGTCCAGTTGCGCATTTTGCTCATAAAATTGTTGTTCTTTAGCTCTATCCAAGTGTCTTTGCCTTCTCTTTGGTCACAGATCCACCTTAAGTTGGTGGCTTTTATTAATTTCAGAAACCTTTTCTAAACTATTTTAATGCAATTTTGTATTTAAAAGGCTTCATTTCCGATCCTGTAAAGGTTATATATCCTTATTTATACTTTTATAGAAAGAAATTTATACTTTTAGAGAGAAATTGTAAAAATTACTGCTTTATAGTCACAGAAGACAATATTACTACAACAACAAAAAGCCTTACTGATTCTTCTAATTAAAAAATCATGACTTTTAATGCAATAACTTTAAAATTGAGAGACTAGTTTCCGCAGACGGACGTACAGATGGGCTTATATGATATACATATATGATTTATAGAACCGAAAATGTCACCTTTTATGCATTAAAAACTTCTGGTTAAAATTATAAAGCAAAATTCGATCAGTCCTAAATTGGAAGATATGTACATATCTAAGAAAATTTATAAAACTTCTCAAGCTGTAAAAATTAAGAAGTTTCTGGGGGCTTTTTGTCATATGAACTCGCATAAAAAATCGTTATAACTTGGATATTATAACTCGAAATATAACGAGATATAGTTCATATGTATCTATTTTTATTCCCCTTTAATTATCCTTTTTTTTTGTTTTTGCTTTCTTCTGTTTGTTGCTGCTGCCTGTTGTTCGTCATGATGTTTGTTTTCGCCTGGCTCGCCATCTTCGTCATCGTCCTGCGGGCCTATTTCCTTGCTCTTTCTCTATCTTTCACTCTGTTTTCCTCTCTTTCTGACTCTGGCTCGCATTTTTTCTTTCTCTGACTCTCTGCCGCTGTGTCGCCATTTTGCGTGCTGCCATTTTCATTTGGCAAACGTTACAATTCTACCGTTATTGCTGCTGTCGCGGTTTTTCTTTTTTTTTTTGTTTGCTTTTTGTTTTTGTCAACATTACTAGTCGCCCACGTCATCAGCACAAGAGCAACAACAACGACAGCAGTTAGGAAAAACATCTTAGTCACTTTCACTTTTCATTACACTCGCCTTTCCATTCGCTTTCGCTTTCGTTTTCGCTGTCGCTTCTCCATCCCCCCAGCATTGCTTTTGTCATGCGGCATTTTACATGACGTCCTGGTTTCCCGCCGCTCCCCCTGCGTCGCCTTGTTGGCTGTTGTCAGTGCTGGTTTTTCTTAGCCAAAATGGTTTTTAACCCAAATTGCAGCAATTTTCACGCGCTGCACTCAAATCCGCTTAGCGACAATTTTCCCACACGAATGTTTAACGAGCGAATGACTCTCTCACTCACACACATTCTTCCTGGCTATCTTTTTCTAGCTTTTCCTTGCCTCATCTGCTCTCTCTTTCTCCATAATTGAATTAATCCTTGAGCAGTGCTCACTGTGAAAGCCAAAAGCTGTCCAGGACTTAATTGCAGATCCAGGCGAAAATCTGCAAAATATTAACTAAGCTTTGCGAAATAATTTTTAAGATTTGCGAAGCAATTGAGTGCAAACCCCGACGCTGGCTTACCCGGAAAATTCTTTGCTTAAAAAGTATTGCCTACTTTTTTGGGCAATTAAATACAGATGAAGGAGAGAAATATCTAACTTGT
This sequence comes from Drosophila mayri, assembly GCA_008042485.1. Classification (NCBI taxonomy): domain Eukaryota; kingdom Metazoa; phylum Arthropoda; class Insecta; order Diptera; family Drosophilidae; genus Drosophila; species Drosophila mayri. The sequence continues at coordinate 90,179 of VNJN01004652.1, read as the reverse complement.
CCTGTGAATTCTTGCTTGATCTCTGGATTTTTATTTACATATTTAATGAATATTTTATTAATAATTTGTACTATTTATTGAATATGCCAAGTTAAAGAATTTATATTCATATAAAATTATTTCCAAAAGATAGCTTACTTACCCCTCTAATATCCACTGCAGAACATGCTCTTCTTGTCTTTGTATTATAACTTTTATAATTTTATACAATTCCCTAGAAATGTTTTAATCTTCAAGCTGGTTTTTAGTTGTGTTTTAGTTCCTTGGGAGCAGGTATTACTTAATGGAAATCCCTGTACCTTTGAGTTCCTTTGAATGCAGGGAATCGCAAGCATTTAATCGACAGACAAAGCAGTGCCTGTCAGACCCCGAGGATGGAAGTAATTGCATAACGGACACAAAAACAGTCAGCGATTTGGGTTAAAATAAATTGCATGTTTCATTTACGGCACTGCTGGCGGCGGCGGCGGCGGCATGCAATCGCCAGGAAGTCGAGAAAAGTCCTGCCTCCCACACAAACACCAACACACGAGGAGTTTCTGGACTTGCGTGCCCTAGGGCCACTGGCACGCCCATCTCCACCTCCCGCAGCGTTAGTTGTTTTGCATAATTAATGCCATCATAGGCAGAGGTAATTGCATCTAACCCATTGCCCACGTCGTTGTCGGTGTCCTGCCGCAATGTGGCCGTAATGACGGTATCAGCCCCAGGACCGCATTAAGGCCAGGACCCACGTGCTCCATGTTCCATGCTCCATGCTCCATGCACCCCATGCCCCTTACATCAGGTGCAAACTGTGGGCACTGCTGGCAATTGATTTTGATTTTGATTCATTGGACAAGGGAAGGGGATCGTTTCACAGGTTGGAATTAATTTTAAATATTTAAAGAGCGGCAAGCGACGCATCGTTTAAGCAGACATTAAGTTAATAAAACTCCAAGGACGCGGAGCATTGGTCCTCCTCTTGCTGGTAACTTAATTATGCAGCTGCCAGGTCTAGGACAAGGATGCCGCTGAAACTGGTCCAGGATGTGGCCGTGGCTGTGTGCATGTGTGCTCCGGGCTCCTGGTGAATTTATGAAATTTTTATGGCTCGCACTTGACATCACTTAAAGGCAGAAGGCGAGAGGACGCACACGTAGAGAAAATGGCAGGGTAATTGGGCCCGTAAATTGGGTCAAACAAGGACTTTGCCTAAGGTCTTAAACCCTGACTATTGGTTTTAGAAAAAGTTGGTTTTACTTTTTTGTTTTCCGTGTCAAATGGGTTAAGAGGATTTGGGGGGAAAATCAGAGAACATGGGCTGAGTGTCAGCGCGTTGCCCAGTAAATCAAAGGAATGGCAATCGCAATCCTTTCACAGGCTGTCAGGGTCTGCTTAAGCGCAGCCAAGGCATCAAATTTCAGGGCTTGGCACCGAAAAATACCAAACATGACATCGGTACAAGGAGCGAACGGAAGGGGGGAGTTCAGCTCCCAGTTCCCAGCTCCGGGGCCAAAGACCAAAGAAGGGAGCTCTCCCCCTCTGCGATGCTGCGGAGAACAGCAAACGGATTTGAGGCGACAGATTGATGTTGATGCGAAGAGCGGCTACAAAGATGGATGAAGTGGCAGATAGATGGCTTTGGCCAGCACTTTCCACACTCCCCATAAATGTCGGGCAATGAAAATGTTTGCCCAGCTAGCCGTGCTCGTAAAGAAAATGTTGCCCTGGCCATGGCCATGACTATCCGCATCCGACTCCGACTCCGACTCCATCTCCTGTTATACCTTGTTAGCTGTTGTGTAGATTTTGGTTATGGCAAGACCACCACCCCGTCGCCCGTCGTCCATCAGGCAGTTGCCGTCTTAATGCCAAGCGAAGCGTGCGGCGCACACGAACCAACTCCAAGTGCTCCTCCTGCTCCTGCTCCTGCTCCTCCTGTTCCTTCTCTTTCTCCTGCTGCTCTTTCCCAGCTCGCTTGTGTGGCATTCCAGAAAACGAAAACATATTTTCCATGCGAGTGCACAAAGCGATGCGAGACGCACGGCAACAGCAACAACAATGGCCCACATATTTCGACGTTCGCTCGACTTATCCCCACTGTACAGTAGATATATACATACACACACACACATAGCTACATACATACAGAGGCATGGATGAGCGGGGGGGCCCTGTGGGTATTTTCTATGCTTTTCTGCCTTTTGCCTGCTGCTGCTCCTGTTGTTGTTAATCCTTTTCGAAATTTTTAGTTTGATTGTTGGGAAAATATTTTAAGCCCCNCCCCCCCCCCCCCCCCCAAGCACAAGCACACACACACACACACACACACACACACACTCCAAAGGCATTAGCATAACGTGTGTGGATGCTTTTAGGTGGCGGGGATGCTTTTGTGGAATGGAATTTTGAGATGTGGTTAAGTTTAAAGCGGTTAAAGGGAGTCGTTTTGAAATGGGAGGGAGCAGGAGGGAGAAATCAAAAAATTTATCACAAGATACACATAGCGTCCACATAAATACCACTTAAAGTCCAGATTAATGATTACTTCCTTTGACAGCTACAAACTTAGGCTAATGCATATGTCAAAATGGCACACATTTAAATAAGTTCCACATTAAATTCACTTTTCTTTTACCTTAAACTAGGTCCCATTAATGTCAGTTTCCTCTTACTCTCTAAGTGGCTTCCATTTTATTTCGTTTAAGACAAGTTATTTTTCTTTATTTTCACTACAATTTTCACTACAATTTTCGCTACAATTTTTACTACAATTTTCACTACAATTTTCACTACAATTTTCACATCCAGTTTTAAAGCCCGATTTTTAACTAAAACGCCAATTTCACAAGAGATACACATTTAGTTCAGTTTTTAGCATATTTTTTTGTGTGATATAAGCACTTATCAATTTAATATTAAGGTGTGGAATATATTATATTTAAATTTTAGGTAGAATGCAACATGATTCCAAATGTCATCCACAATTTTCGAGAGCATTGCTTTTACAGCTAATCATAAAAAATTTTAATTTGTAATTTGTACTAAAATTTGTAATAAATATTGCTAATCTTTAAAATTTTTAATTTGTAATTTAATTTGAAATTTGTACTAAAATTCGTAATAAATATTAAGTTAAGCTGGCAAGTTCTACATGGAATCCACACCCTAAAGGACCTGAATTTTCGCACATTTACATATCGGCAAGCAGTGGGGGGGAGGGGGTCTCGCCATTTGCATTTTACACTGTTGTGCTACCAAGTTCCACACGCCATCCACATTCGTCAATACACAAAATAAAGCAAGAAAAACAAGGGAAAACAAAAAGAAAAAGGCCACCATTGTGGCTCATTTGCATGGCAGATGACAAAAAAAGCTCGTAGCGAATGCAAATTGAATCCAATTTAAACGCACGGCCATCGCAGGCGACGTTTAAAATTCAGCAAACCGACGGCAATCGCTCAATGACATTGATTGGCTGCTGCACGAGTGTTTCGCATTGCTCCAATTCCCCCCTCCCTTTTCTCTTTTCTGGGGGGGAACGGACAATTAAATATTTGCCTGTCTTATGGCCGCCATTTGTTTTCCCCCGTGGAACGTGACTGTGACTGTGACTGTGACTGTGACTGCGGCAGCGGCAGAACTCGTTACTGTCACGCCCCGTTGCCGCTTGGACATGACAAAGGTTGACATTGCGCCTGCATTTATTAAAACAACTGCCAGCAGGACGTGAAGTGTGTAGCCAAAAAAAAGAAAATTTGAGAGCTCAGGAAAAAGAGGGGGATAGGGGGGGCTTATAAAAAGATGTGCGAAATGCTTAAGTCGCAGCAATTGTTGTCTGTTGCCTGTCTGGGGATCTGAACTTGAGCGGTGATCGAATGGTTGTCTCTTTTTACCAATCAAAATATTAATAATAGCCCATAATTAGCCTCAATTACCCCTTATTCTACCATTACTCAATCTTCCTTTTTCCAATCTTTGCCGTGTCCTTGCAGTTTATTGGCAACAATAATGGTCAGCACAACATTGACGACACTGGCTGCTGGACAAACAACTAGTAGCAGTAATCATCATCACCACCACCATCACCACCAGCCGCAGCAGCAGCAGCATCAGCATCAGCCGCCGCAGCAGCAGCAACAGCAGTCGCAGCAGTTGCAATACCAGCGACTGCAACCCCACGCAGCAGCCGCAGCAGCAGCAGCCACTGCGAGCCAGCAGCGCAGCAGCTTCTACGGGCTGAACGGCAGCCTTGATAACGACTGCGACGGCAGCAACTCGAACTACCAGCAGCAGCCGCAGCCGCCGCTGAATCTGTCGCAGGCGCTGCTGTCACCATCGCCGCCGCTTAACGATCAGATCAGCCTGCTCTTCCCCAAGTGCCGACCCAAGCAGCAGGCAACCCAGCAGCAGCAGCAGCAGCAGCGACATGAGCTTCTGGCGGACGTGAATCTGAACAACAGCAGCAGCAGCAATCGGAGCAGCAGCCCCATTTCGGCGGCCATTCCCACGGAGGAGAAGCCGCTGTCCAGTCCGCCGCCCCTGGTTACGCCCCTGATTGCTCCAGCGAGCAACAGCACGCCGCCCAGCTACTACAAGAGCGTCAATATCATCACACAGTCACCGCCACCGCACTCAGCCTCGTCACACTCCTCCGAATCGCTATCCTCGGTCACACCGCGCATCTCCACGAATCCCTTCCTCTGCGCCCCGCTGACGCCACCCACGCCGCCGGACGACGAGGAGCCGGAGCTTGACAACGCCAGTGGAGAATCCGCTGTGGAACTGAGCAACAGGAGCCGAAGCAGGAGCGGAGCGGCGGCCGCCAGCGAGGAGCCCGACTATCCTTCCTCCTTCTACTACCACCACACCGTCGTGGGGGACAGTCGGCGTGGCCCAGGCGGCTACGCGGAGATGCCGCGCAAAAGGAGCGCCAATCTGCCCGCCACCAACAGGCAGCAGCAGCAGCAGCAGTTACATAATGGGAACGGAGCAGGCGGTGGCAGCCAAAATCCCTTTATCAAGGAGAACTATTGGGAGGCGCCGCCCACCAGGGCTAGCTCGCTGCTTCACTCGCCCACAGAGTATGCCGAGGAACAGCATCAGCAGCAGCAGCATCAACAGGCACAGCACCTGCACGCCTCTGCCAGACGTGCTTACCACCAGCAGCGGGAACAGGCGTACGGATTGGGCCAAAGAACGCAGCAGCAGCAGCCGCAGGCTCAGTTGCGGGTAGGCAGGAGTCCGGTGAATCGCAACAGCTTTCCGCAACAGCAGTTGGCCACTGCCTCCGCCAGCACTAATCCCTGCGCCGATGGACTTACTCCGCTGGCCAGTCACTACCTGTATGGCAGCAAATCGTCGCTGGATCAGCATGCCGGCGACTGGGAGCCGCGGGAGCAGCGCAAGCTGAGGCTGCGCGAGGAGCGAGAGCGGGAAAGGGAGAGGGAGCGGGATCGGGAGCATCTACTACTGGAACAGCAGCAGCAAATTCAGCTTCAGGAGGTGCATGCGGCGCGGGAGAACCACTTAAGCCATCTGGCGGGTCAGCATCAGCAGCAAAGAAAGCGCCATGGACACGGCGAGGAGCGGGAAAGAGAAAGGGAGCGAGAGCGAGAACGGGACAGGGACAGGGACAGGGAACGCGATCATCGTCTGGTCAATGGCAATGCGGATCTCAACGAGAGCTGGCAGCGTGAGTAACCTTATAAATGTTGAATTTTAAATTATCCTTTCAAGGATCACATAGAAATGGCGATAAAAATCGAAAATACCTGAAAAGTATGCAATGATGTGTGCTTAGACTTTGAGATCAGACTCTCTTGTGGTATACCTTAAGGATCCATTTAAATTCCTTCAGATTCCTTCAGAATATATCTATGTACAAAATGTTTCTGTTCGGAGATGAAACTGTAAACCGATAACCTTTGTAATATAATTATTTTATATTAATTTATTAAACAATCTTTCGTATTTGCTCTTTCTCTTATATTTTATTAAAATTGGTTCCGATTAAAGGAGTCATAAAGCCTGTTCGATTATCACAATCGAACTAATTGAAATCGAAAGCTTAAAGTAATTCTTATTATTATTTCGCAATGAAATTAAATATGTTTAATTATATTCCAAGTGCACAGCATATCCTTTGGGAGTGTGTGCACGAGTGCGAGTAGCAGAATCCTTGGCTGGAACTGATTTAGAGTGGCGCACAGGCACATTCTACGGGGCGAACCTCAGGCCGAGCGGCAACCTCTGTGGTTGCACGTGCCTGCAGCAATTTGTGGCTTGAAGGACTCTCCACCGGCGAAGGAGAATGAGGTAGTAGGAGCAGCAGTTCCTGGGCGAAACCAATTTCCGACTGGCTGAATGCCGGACAGATAGACAGATGGACATGGGGGCCGGGTAATTGAATTGCAAATCATGCGTAATGAAGTGTACTGCAAATATGTATGAAGCGGGGAGAGCACAACACAGTCAATGCCCAGTCCGATTCCCTATCCCTATCCATGTCCGTGTCCGTGTCCTTGTCCGTGTCCAATTCAGGGAAGGAGCCACCGCGAACAAAGCGTCCAAAATGGAATTTAATTGATTGCAATTAATTGGCATGCCAAGCCGTCCAACTGATGGCATCGCCATGATATCGCCTGTGACCCCTGTCATCGCCACAACCCTGATTTCATTCCATTCCCTCCCACCACTCATCCACAGATCTGCGCGTGACGACGGAGAACCAAGCGGCGGAGGAGAACAATAAGCCCGCCAAGCTAACGGCGGACAAGTCCCAGCTCCAGATGCAGTCCCTGCTAAACCAGGCCAGCCAGAGTCACAATCAGATCCAGATCCAGAGCCCGGAGGCCAACAATGTCTACAGAGAGCACAAGCTGGACGCCTGGCAGCTGGAGCGCAACTACACGCTGGCCGTGGAGTCGCGCCACGGCATCATTGGTAAGCTGTGGGTTTCCATTTTCGGTTAAAACCGTATGTAACTCCTTATCCTTTGCCTTCCACAGAGTACGAAGGCTCGCCACGGCGTATTGGAGTTGCAACCAACAACTTGGTTGCTGCAGCAGCGGCGGCAGCAGCAGCGACGGCGCAAGCCACAGCGGACGAAAGCGAACCACCAGCACCTGCAACGGATCCAGGATCAGGGGCACAACAGCTTCCCATGGCAGCAGTGCCGCCGTTGAGTGCCACGGCCACCTCGCTGCAAAAGACGGCGGCAAGGGCAGCACTCGCCGCTTTGGCCCAGACACAGAACCATGCCCAGCATCCCCTAAGTGCCCTCAGCGCCCTTAATGCCCACAATGCCCACAATCAGATCCACCAGCAGGCGGGACAGCCATCCCAGCAGCAGCAGCAGCAGCCGCTGCAGGCCTATCCCGTGCGTCCCGGGTTTCCACAGGTGGGTTTTCAATCAACTCTCTATTCCTCTTACTCCTTGCTTTACGCATCTTCCCTTTTATATTTTAATTTTGCTGAAATCTTATCCGCAATCTTCCTAATCTCCTCTAGCGCATTATCTCCCCGCCGCATCGCGAGCCTCGCAGCAGCTCTCCCACCCTGCAGCAACAGCAGCAGCAGCAGCAGCAACATTTCGCCAGCCTGATGAGCAACCATAGCAACAATAATACCAACAACACCAACAACAAGCAGCCGCTGAGCAGCGACAACAATGCGGAGGACACCAGCAATGACGTATCCGAGATCGGCACCATATCCGACCTAACCACTCCGGAGGTGGCTATGGCCGGAGCTGGACTCGGTGTTGCGGTCGGAGCCGGAGGAGAGCTGGTCGGTCGAGCAATAACACCACCGACAGTCGCAAATGGATCGGGAATGGGTGCAGGAACAGGTATCGGAATCGGAATCGGAAACGGAACGGTGGCTGGAAACGGAACCGGAAGCGGAAACATGAATGGAACCGGCCCCGATTTGGGTCCCCTAAGCTTGCACACCAAGTCCTCAACCTTCGACTATTTGTACGAGTTCTCGGAGACGCGCAAAGTGCTGGAGGAGTTCTTCAAGTGCCCCTCCACCGACGAGCAGCCCATCATGGAGAACGGTAGCGATGTGGACAGCATTGTGAGTGGAGAATACCCTTTAACCTGGCATAACATATATAAGATAATGTTTAATCCCGCAGGACATACAGTACGAGTTCCACAGCAACTTCGAGCGCGACGAGGAGGATCTGGTCGAAGAGGAAGAGGCCGAGGATGATGACGAGGGCGATGACGACCTGGCCGACGAGGAGAATGACGAGGCAGAAGACGAGGATGATGGCGTCTTGGACCAGGATCATGAGCTGAACTACCGCCAGCAGCAGCAGCTGCAGGCTGCTCCCACCGAGCGCCATGTCTACGGCGGCTATGGACAACAGGCGCCGCAACAGCAACAGCAGCAGCAGCAACAACCGTCGCTTTCCGCCCAGCCGCTGATTGGCATGGGCGTGACCCGGCGTCATTACAGCGGCAGTCCGTTGATGCGGGACTTTGACTTCTTCCTGGACTCCGCCAGCCGGAGCAGCGGTGAGCGAGATGGCGATCAGGATGGACTCAATCACAACCAGTTGCTGAGTGCCGGCAGCAATGGCCAGGGCGGCGTTGGTGTGGGCGTGGGCGTGGGCCCGGGCGGAGGACATAATTATCGCTACTCGCCGGAGACCACCGACTACGACTCTAACTGCGGCGATCTGGATAGTGAGTGTCAGGATCAGGGTACCTCTTTCTCTCTCTCTCTCTATTTTGGCTTACTAATCTTTCTCTCGCCCCTTCAACCTTAACAGGTCTTTCTGGCGAGATGAACGGCGGAGTGTCGACCTCCTGCTCCAACTACGCCAAGTACTATGCCTCGGCCATGCCCGTGCTGGAGGATGGCCTCTCTTCTGGTCACACCAGCGACACCGAGAACAACAACAATAACAAGAACCTGCAGCAGGGGCTGGGAAATCAGGACCGGGACCGGGATCGGGGACAGGGCCAGTGCCCGCCCACCAGTCTTAGCGCCAGCACCAGCATTGGCGGCAGCGGCGGCATCTCCATGCTGATGGACATGAAGCGCATCTCCACGAACAACAGCCTGAACAGCATGCACAACCTGACGACCACCACGGCCTCCACTACGGACAGCAATGGCATAGGAGGAATGGGTCCCAGTCCCAGCAATGGGCTTACCAAGCCTCAGACGCAGTCGCAGCCTCCGCTCCTGGGCCAAAGTCCCAGCAACCACAGCAAAGTGTTCAAGAACATCGATCCGGAGCTGGATTCGCTCTACTCGATCAGTAAGTCAAAGATCCTTGGGTCCAATACCGACTCTTATAATGACCTTCCTCCTCCTCCAGGTGTTTTCCACCGCCCGGATACGGTGCAAATGACGCCACCGCCGCCCGCCCCGGCACCGCATCGCAAGCCCAATGCCAACACCAATGGCCAGGCCGATGTCGATCTGCTGCAGCCGAGCAGTAAGCACACTCCCCTGGCGGTGGCCATCAGCTCCACGCTGCAGCGCAGCTCTCCCACCGCGGCGATCGCCGGAAGCGGAGGTTTGAACTCCAAGCCGCGAAGCGCTGGCAGCAACTGCAGTAGCAGCAATGGCGTTGCGGGAGTGCCGCCACCAATTCCAGAGAGGAGCAACCTTCCGCCTGCTCAACGGTCCCCATCGCCAGGCCTCAACTCGCCCGTCTGGCTGTCACGTCACCTGGACGGCGGCGGCAGTGGCGGCGCTGGAAAAGCTCTACTAGAGTCCCCGTCGGACAACCACTCGAAAAACCACAGTGCCGACGAGGAGGATGTGGACACCGACCTGGAGACGGACCGCCTGCTGGGCCATCAGCGGCTGGACGATCAGGGCTATTACGATGAGAACAAGAGCTGGGACCGCAAGCCGCGCTCGCTGCTCTCGAAGATCTCGCCCAAGCAGCAGCAGATGCCCAGCACCAAGACGCGCAACGGCTACAATGCGCTGCTCAGCTCCACGCCGGAGCTGCCGCCACCGATTCCGCCCAAGAGCCAGCAGGCCGGCTCCGGACTCGGTGGCCTGGGCGGTCTCTCACAGGGCAAGCTCCTGGACCTGGTTGGTGGCATGGTGCAGCGCAGCCTGTCGCGTAGCAGCTCCTCGGAGCACAGCGACAAGTCGCCCAGTAAACTGATAACCACCACCTCTGGCGGTGATTTATGCTCGGCCGGGTCCGTGGATGTGGTGGCCTCGGCAGTGGCGGCCACTACAGCGGCAGCTGTGGCAGCAGCAGCGGCAGCAGCGGTGGCGGCGGCTGCCGGAACAACACCAGCTCTGGGGAGTCCTGGAAATGAAGGGGGATCGGAGAGATCTGCGGCTGGTGGTGGCGGTGGTGGAGGAGGAGGAGGAGCAGGAAATATCAGCGGATCAGGAGCTGGCCTCAAGCAGCTAGGCGGCGAGCCGTCAGAGAATGGGACGGCCAATGGAGGAGTGGCGACAGCCACAGCTGCAGTGGGCGTTGTGGTGGCCAATGGCGGTGGTGCAAACGCTGGCAGCGGGAGCGGAAGTGGCAGCGGCACGAACATCGCCAATGCCACAGCCAATGGCAACAACGGAACCGGAAGCGGAGCCGGCAGCAACAGCAACAGCGGCAGCGGTAGTGGCGAGAAAAAAGTGAAAAAGAGTAAGAGCAAAGAAGGTAAATGCGTTGGGTTTATCCTTCGTTCGATTGTTCCCATAACCGTCTATATATATATACATTTATATATCTGCATATATATAGTAATTGTCGCACAGATATATATATATATATATATATATATATATATATATATATGTATATATAATATATCCTGTGACCATGTCATGTCGGTGTGCTGTGTGCATTGCATTGATGTTGTCCAAATGCCAGAGAAACTACCATAAAATCGATAAAGAAAATGAAAATGAAAGCGAAAAGAAGGCGTAAATTGATCAATTGATTAAACCTATATGCAAATCTCTCTCGATCCATATTAATCCGTATATTAATCGTATATATAATATTTTTACCTATCATTTCTCTGTATTCTTTCGCATATTTATTTGCGTATTTTTTGCATGCGTCGTTCGTTCGTTCGTTCAACCAAAAATCAAAACCAAAACCAAAACCAAACTCTACTCTTCATTTTACTGTGTCTGTGTGTGTGTAAAATACAATTTGTAAGATAAAATTCCATTATGTAATAGCTTTTAAGATCCAACACGAACAAGAAGACACGAAACAAGGCAAAATAATAGATCTCAATTGACAGATTCACATTTAATCGGTTATTATGAAAGATTAAGGACTCGGGGGGATTTAGATATTGGCTGGAACTTCTAGATAAAGATGCATACCAAATTCAAAGGCAGAAACTTTGCAAAGACCCGAGATCTAGATTCATATTTTACAGAGACACGACTGAAATAAAATAATTAAGTAATTAGGAAACGTTACAGAACATTTAATAAATATTGGAGTTTAAAACTTAGAAGTATCAATAAGAATTAATTATTAATTAATTGCAAGTTAAAGCTATATATATACCAAATTTAAAGGCAGAACCCTTGCAAGATCCCGAGATCAGACAGACGGACAAACGGAGCAAAAAACCTAAACCAAACTAGTTCGCTGGCACACATGCACGTACACTAAACCAATTTATACTCCTCACGTACTCTGTGATCGCCAAGAACCTTTGCAACTGTCGTGCTAACCCAGCTTGTTCATCTTCTCACCAACTGCAGGCGGTGCAGTGCTCATCGAGGGTGTGCTCTTCCGGGCCAAGTACCTGGGCTCCACGCAGCTGGTCTGCGAAGGTCAGCCCACGAAGTCGACGCGCATGATGCAAGCGGAGGAGGCCGTTTCCCGAATCAAGGTAAAGTCCATCCAGGAGGTGCCAGTATATGGATCACATCCTGAATTAATATCTATAATGCTCGATCGATTGCTCCGATTGATCAGCTTTGGTTCCATTTTTTTTATTTTTGAAATTCTTTAGTATAACAATTAGTATAACAATTATAGTACAATAATTATTTAAAGATCATGCCCTTAATTAGCTAAATTCTTAGAGCTACTTTCGATTCCTGCTCGATCTGTCCGATCTCTCCAATATTTTTGAGTTGCCCCGCACATTACTCAGTCCCAGGCCCATCGTCGAACCATAGATCGTTGCGAAATATATGCGATAAATTTGATGTATAACAAATAGAAAAAAAAGAGACATAAATGAGCTAAATTTGATAATTACCGATTTTTTATTTAACGAAATTTATTTTATCGATTTATTTTGTATTATATATCAGTCATTTCTCATCGATATCCCTACATCAGACCAAAAACATTGTAATATCTTTGATCAGACCCATCAAAGCTGATTGAAGGACCTACCTTGAGAGCGACAGAGAGAGAGAGATTGAGAGTCATTAACTATTTACTGTTATATTTTCATGTATCATCTCCTCCACATCAAATGCTCCGCATCCGCGACGACCAACCACGCTAACCAAAAACCACGTATCGCCATGCAAACAATGAAAATCTATATAAATTGAATTGAAACACAAAAATTCGCATTATAGGCGCTGGTAAGTAATGAAGAATCTAGCCAAAAGCCCACTGAAGTCACCCACGCAACCACCTGAACTAGAAGCCCACCTACCCACCGAAAATCCCACTAATCCAATCTCACCTAACCCGCCCTTGGTTTGCCTGATTTGCCTCGAATTCGTATTGGCTCGATGACATTTGGCCCGCTGTAAACTTTATATGTTACCCGAAAGCAAAGCTTGCCTCTCCGAAAATCCCTCCAAGCCCCAGTCCCACAATTATTTACTCTCCACATAGCCCCCATAATAACATATGCATTATATACACTATATAAGTACATATATTATATATATTTAAATCGCCCTTTTAGGCCCCCGATGGCGATGTACAGCCCAGCACCGAAGTAGATCTCTTCATATCGACGGAGAAGATCATGGTGCTGAACACGGACCTCAAGGAGATCATGATGGACCATGCCCTGCGCACCATCTCGTATATCGCGGACATTGGAGACCTTGTGGTATTGATGGCCCGCCGACGTTTCGTGCCCCAGGACATCGATGACGCCCCCAAACCGAATCGCACGCCCAAGATGATTTGTCATGTGTTCGAAAGTGACGAGGCCCAGTTTATAGCCCAGTCCATTGGCCAGGCCTTCCAGGTGGCCTACATGGAGTTCCTCAAGGCGAACGGCATCGAGGATCATCGGTTTGTCAAGGAGATGGACTACCAGGAGGTGCTCAACAGCCAGGAGATCTTTGGCGACGAACTAGAGATCTTTGCCAAGAAGGAGCTGCAAAAGGAGGTCGTTGTGCCCAAGGCTAAGGGCGAGATCCTGGGTGTGGTGATCGTCGAGAGCGGCTGGGGCTCGATGCTGCCCACTGTGGTGATTGCCAACCTGATGAGCTCCGGGGCAGCGGCTCGATGCGGGCAGCTTAACATCGGCGACCAGCTGATCGCCATCAATGGGCTGAGCCTTGTCGGGCTGCCGCTGTCCACCTGCCAGACGTACATCAAGAACACCAAGAACCAAACGGTGGTCAAGTTTACGGTGGTGCCCTGTGCACCTGTCGTCGAGGTGAAGATTAAGCGACCGGAGACCAAGTACCAGCTCGGGTTCAGCGTCCAGAATGGAGTGGTAAGTTTTTGATTAAACAAAAATAAATAAATTTATCGTTTACTGTGAATTTCGTTATTTCATATAAAAGAGATTATCAATGTTTAACTTGAAATAATAATCTAAAAATAATAATTAAACTTTACGATATTCTTAATACAAAACAATGTTTTGAAACCAATATTTCCTATGGATATGTTTTTCTTTTAACATCAACAACCATAATCCTCATCTTCATTGCAGATCTGTAGTCTACTGCGTGGCGGAATCGCTGAGCGGGGCGGCGTCCGTGTGGGCCACCGCATCATCGAGATCAACAACCAGAGCGTGGTGGCTGTGCCCCACGAGAAGATTGTAAACTTGCTGGCCACATCCGTGGGAGAGGTGAGTGTCCTAGGCTCATAAGTGTAAACCCTCCGATTATCCTTTGATTCTCCCCCAGATACTCATGAAAACGATGCCCACGTCCATGTTCCGCCTGCTCACTGGCCAGGAGAATCCCATATATATTTAAGCCAGCCTCCTGGAGGAAGGATAATAAACGGCGATTATTGTTAACTATAAAAAAAAACAAAAAACAAAAAACAGAAATCATATAAGGGTTAATACGATATTAAGTATATAATATACCTATACATATATGGAACGAGAGGGAGATGTATATGCGTGTATAGGCTTAGGAGGATATTATTTAGCTTACTTATATACATATATATATATACATCTATATACGTTTTTTTTTCGTGTGTAACCTAGACAAAGTTCGATCGGAGGCGAGTTAAGAGCAGCTACTACGACAAATAAGAGGAGATGAAGCGATAACTAAACACACATGGCACGCCTTTTGCAAAGCTTAGTAATAATAGTTAATAACAAGGCCGACGGACATAACTATATATATATATATATATATATATATATATAACAATGATGATGATGATGAACATAATGACCTTTTTGCGAAAACGTCCTTAGCTTAGTTGAACGGCGACATTAGTCAGAGATTAAGGCGGTTAGTAACAGACCCCCTCAACCACCCCCCCAGACCCCCCCACACATACATACATACATATATGCTTACCCATTACTTATTGTAAAAACCAAAAGGACACGAGCACAAGGCAACTCAAGACCCCAACCGAATCGGGATTCGCAGCAGGCAGCTCTTTTGATATAGTCTATATATACATGAATCTATATATATATATATAATCCACACACTATATAGCACCCCAAAATATATTTATATATATTTAACAGAACGGAATGCTTGGGTCAGATAGTTAATTGGGAAATTGTCAAAGCGTTTTCCACTCGCACACATAGCCGAGAATTTTGATAGTTGTAACGGATATAGCCTGATCGTATTGTGTATTTGTATTGCGTAAATTGAGGAGCTCCTTACACCCCACCCACACACGCCCCAAATAGAGGATTTAGTTTAGCAGACACAACCGATACTCTACACTCCAGTCATACACACATCACACCCACTTAGACGCTTCGATTTCAAACCATCTTCGTCCAAAAATTGTGCTACTACTCGTTAAACAAGTTGATAGATATAGAAAGAGAGGGATATAGGAAGGGATATTGGGAGGGATGAAAAAAGACAGGGAGATATGAATGGGAAAGAGACAGAGCTAGCCCAGAAGAGAGAGACGGAGATTGGCAGTTAGAAAGAAAAGTAACTACATATATCGGACGTAATATTGAGAGTTATTACGGCGAAAGGGAAATGGCAACAGGAACAGTCAGAGACAGAGATAGCGATAGAGATAGAGATCGATTGATTGCATTTCTTCTGTGTGTGTGTAAAATACTCGCTTTTCGGCCCACAACAAACAAGAAATGAAAGGAAACAAAAACAAAATGCAATCCACTAAGGGAACTACTATTAACTACGAGTACGATCTACATAATTATGCAACGGCATTGAACGACTTTTGGCCGAATTTCCGCTGCTTGGCATGGGCCACGCCCACGCCCCACCAAATAATACCAAAAAAAAAAAACCAAAAAGCAAAAAAAAAATTTATGAAAACCAAAAAACAGCTTCTGCAAACGAAAAACCAAAGGCGAACGAAGAAACAAATGCATACAACTAATAATTAATAAATTGTTTTTTTTTTTCGTGGTGTACATTATTTATATGTATATGGAAATGGAAATTGCATTAACAAATTTAATGGATATATTGAATATTTATTAAAAACAAAAAAATCGCATAGAAACTATATAAGAACCGATCGTACCGATGATTATTTGTAAAGGCGAACTAAACCCAGAACAGAAACCGAAAACGAAATAAATAATTCAAAGGAATATATAATCACATGCGTAACAAAAGTATAAAACCAAAAATTGAGCATAATAAACAGAAAATTAAAAAAACGAAATTTTTATTTTATTTGGACAAGGGTTCTGTGTCTTAAAATTTAGGTAAGTATGTATATATATCGGGTATTGAAATTAAATTATATATATTCCCCGGTCTACTCGGTATTTGAGAACCAACAGTATTGCTGGGTGTCCAAACTCCAAACTTCAAAGAAATAATAATAACTATAATAAGTATAAATATATTTGATCAAGCCAACTTCATACCAGATCATAAAATTCTAAGTCCTTGTAGTTGTTCCCGTAAAAAACTTGCCCACATTCCCAATAAAACGAGGTGCACCTTCCGGTTATTTGGTTATTGTGTTTGGAAATAATGTTTATTGACGAATACTTTTACTTGCATTGTTTCATTTGCTTACTTTGTATCATTTTATACATGCAATTCTATTAAATTGTCTTCCAACTTCACTTGTTCACGTTCATCCTTCCGATTTCGGCTATGGCAAAGTTTGTGTATATATCCATCTATATGTATAATTTCTATCTGTTGTGTTTATAAGTAATATGTTCACGGGGGGCATTAAATCAGTACACACAACAATCAAAAGTGGATTTTAGTGACAAAACGATGAGTTTCCCATTAATTTTGCATTTTTTTCGTTCGTTTTTCTTTATACGTGTGTCTTTATGTGCACTTTCCCAAAAAAAAAACAAAAGAAGGAAACATGGCAATGCCACTTTCGACATTACCATCAAACTATAATCGATAAATATCGATGCATCTCTGTCCAGAGAGTTCAAACTTGGAGCTCCCAATTCGCTGGAGCAGACCTTCTTTTGATCCTTTCCCTCGATGCTTGCATTAAAATTTGTCTAATTCGCCTTTGTGTGACGAACCCTCTTAACACCTAAGGGGATTACCATACAAACTTCCCTCCCAAATATAGCTTCTTCTTATTCGTTTCTACACATTATTCTTCGTTTGATTTCGTTACTTTTTCTCAAAACGTCCTTTTACGTGAGTGGAACGTGGTATTACGGCCTCCTAATAATTTTGCTAATTTAATCAATTTCGCTTTGATAATGTTGGTTTCTTTTTTTGAGACTTGGAAGATGTCAACAAAAAAGACAAAGACGCAAAATGTCAAAATATATTCAAAAATATATATGTGTGTATATGTCTTTATATGGGAGTATATATCCATAATATATATTCGGGCCTTGGGACTTAATTTTTTGATAAATTTGAACTATTCAAAATAAATGCGACACAAATTTAATTTAGTTTACACTTCAAAATGTTCTTTTTTACATAGATTTCATAATTGATTTTGTTTTTCTCTTTTTTTTTTAGTGTATTTTTAGTGTGTTTTTATTTTTTATTTTCAGCAAATGTTGCGCATATGTTTAGGGTACAATTTTCGCCAAGGAATAGTTTCCTACCGAGTGAATAATGGGTTAATGGGGGTGTTTTAGGGGCCTTGTGTAAATATTTGAACTATGTTTTTTTTTTTTTTTAATATATAAAAAAATCGCATCGTTTGTGTTTGTACTTTGTTAGAAATTCACGCAGATATGCTGAAAATTATCCAACCGAGTCCGAATCAATCAAGTCAATCAATCTAACCGAAATCCCATATCTGAACCAAAGTAATGCCCTTGCCAAGCCACCCACCCACCAAATACATATGATCAACATCAGTCCACGTCTCCTTGATCTACCGATCCTTCGCTCTTCTGTTCTCCCCCACCCATCTCATCCTTTTCCTTCTTATCGATATCTCTCTCGCGTCTCCAGCTGTCTCTGCTGTCTTCGTCTAAGTCTACTTCTAGATTTGTTATCGTACATCGAACTTATTTATGTTTCCTAATGCTAACTATCGATTCCGAATTTGCTTTCGATTTCGACATAGTTGTGTAGATAGATAGATGGAAAGCTAGTAGATAGATAGATAAATAGATAGATTGTTAATAGAGGGGAAACGAAATAGAAACGGAAACGTATGTTTTTTTTATATATATAAATTGCACATAACTTGTTTTTTCCGAATTAGCACTTAACAAACTACGACCAATACCTATGCACATCATATCCTGGTAAGGTGATGGGTTTCGTTTTCTTTGATAAAAAGTTACAATTTGGTCGATATTCTTCCTCTGGGTGTGTGTGTGTGTTGTTGTTGTTGTGCGGAGTTATACATTATTTTATAAATTTATATATATCATTTACAATTCTTACTAGATTTCCACATACATTACATACATATACTATATATACGAGTGTGTGTGTGTGTGTGTTTCCAATTGGCACATTATTTATCCGAAAAGTCGAACCTAATCAAAAAATACTCTCATTGTCGTATGGTGTGTGTTAGAACTGCTATCGAATTTTGCCAACGAAATCTTCGATAATTATTCAGCTCTAAAGTGTATTGCACATATTTGATGCCAGCCGGCGGCAGAAGAGCTAGCCAAACTATCAACATCTATCGGTTTAAAGTTTAAACAACTAAAACAAAAAAATGCAGCAACTGAAACAAAATAAAGACTAAAGATAATAATATGTTCATCATTTTTTTTAGCTCTGTGTATTGCACATATTTAATAATTTAATAACGAAAGCTGCACAAAAATATCGACATCTTTCGATTTTTTTCCAACTCTTTCGGAGAGGCTGAGAATAACCAAAAAAAAAAAACAAACTGAAATAAAATAAAGAAGTAAAGAAAATTAAAAGACAAAACAAAATTAGTTAACTAAACCATTTACTAAACATTTATTGAAATAAAGTAGTTGTTGTTGTTGGTGTGTTGTAGTGTGAAATTAACTCATAATTTTTCAACTCGCCTAAAACTAATTGCATTATAATTTGAATGTAAGTAGGTTGTTGTAGGATATCTACAAAAAAGGAATTTAAATGATAAAACAACGCAACTATAAGTTGCTGTTGCTGCTTAACTAATCCAATCGTAAATCGTATAATGAATCGAAAACATAAAACTTACTAACTAGTTCAATAGTGTATCTGTGTGTGTAGTAGATATAGTAAATAGTTGAACAAAAATTTAATTCGAAACACATTATCGGTGAAGAATTTAAATGTAGAAAAAAAAATATATATACTTAACGATTTTCTATTAAGGCAAATCATGTTTAAAGCGCCAACATAGTTCTCCTTCCGCCGCCGTCGCCTTCGTTTAAAGTTAAAAATAATATAAAGCTGCCAAAGCCAAGGGTGTTGTGTGTGTCGTGTGTGTCGTGTGTGTGTGTTGTGTGTTGCTTTTGGTGTGTTCTAAACGTAAATCTAATTTCTGCTTTAGTTCTACCAAAATTTGCCACTGCTTTGGCTTACAATTCTCCCAACATCGAGCTTCCGTCGCGTGTGTGTCTGCCTTTCTTTAAACTTATATTTCTATATTCATCGCCTCATCGCCTTCTTCATTCTTTTTGTATGTGTGTGGGTTTGTTTTGTTCTTGAAAAAGAAAAAATATTTCACTAAATTCAATTTACGAAAGAAACGTGAAAGTATTTTGTCGTCTCCAGAAGCTGAATCGTTCCAGGGGATCCTTCTGGATTGGCTTCATGTGGTGTTTTATAGTGTTTTGTCGTGTTGTCTGTTGTGAGGGTCACTTAAAATTAATTTAACAGCTTATCGACTCTCTAGACGCGCTCCTCTGACCTCCGCTCCTGGCTTGCCCGCAGGTTTCCGCGGAGGAATGCCTTCGGGTCGTGTTATTATGCATTAATTCTAGATTCATATAAGCTTTAGTTGTGTGTTGTAGTTTCTCTTCTGCTGCTCATCACCGCCTTCTGTACTCGGCCTGCCGCTCCTCTTCCTTCCTTGCTCTTTGTTGCTGCTGCGTAAACTAGTAAATGCTAAAAAATAGGATAAGGTCAGCGGCTCTTTAGGCCGCCGTGTCCACCTCCTCCACAATGTGGTTGGGCGAGACTTCGCTGGGCGGAGCTGCTGTGGCTGCCGCTGCTGTCGCTGTTGTTGCCGTCGTCGCTGTAGATCCTCCAGCTGCTCCGCCACTGCCGCCCGTTGTATTGCTGTTGTTGCTGTTGGCATTGGTATTGCTGGCGGTATTGCTGCTGCTGCTGCTGCTGCTAGTGGTGGTGGGGGTCGTCGCCTGAGCCGGCACAGCGGCTGCTGACTGCAGGGGCGTGGCCACTAGAGCGCTAACTGCGCTGTACTGTACAGCCGATGAGGTGGCACCACTGGCCGTAGCGGAGGCTGACGCATTGGGCATGGCATAGGGACCGCTCTTCAGCTTGCGAGCCTCGCGCTTCTGCTTGTG
This sequence comes from Drosophila mayri, assembly GCA_008042485.1. NCBI lineage: Eukaryota > Metazoa > Arthropoda > Insecta > Diptera > Drosophilidae > Drosophila > Drosophila mayri. The sequence continues at coordinate 69,912 of VNJN01004652.1, read as the reverse complement.
CTGCTGCATGACCAGTCGCAGCTGGTCCATCTTGGAGCGCGTCTTCATGTTGGCCAGCTCCACGGTGCACTTCTGGCACATGTGCTCCCGCTCGCGCTCCTGTCCCTCTTCGCGGCGATAGCGACAGCTGCAGGAGCCGGTGGACTGATTGGCCAGGGCATTAGCTGCCTCTGCCGGGCAGCAGCTGTGCGATGATGACTTGGAGCCGGCCGAAGCCTTCGCGGCGCCGGCTGACGAGGTGTTAGAGGCGGAGGAGGATGATGAGGGAGAGAAGTAGCCCTGAAAGTCGTGGAAAGAGCAGTTGCATCCGTTTGCCGCCGATTGCTGCTGCTGCTGCTGCTGCTGTTGCTGCTGCTGGGCCCGGCTGCTGCATTTGGCGCAGTTGTGATGCCGCGAGGAGTACTATAAGGCAAGAGGGAGATATATATTGTTAGTCTGAAAGAGCACTTTGTTATGTCACCTCACTCACCATTTTGCTGCGCGATCCATGATGCATTCCGTTGCTGTTGGCCGCCGTGGAGGAGGATCCACTGCTGCCGCTGCTCGATCCCGAGGTCGAGCCAGAGCCTGCTGCCGATCCAGCGGTGCTTGGCGCCTCGAAGCTAATGCGAGCACCCCGTCCGTATTGGGGCGTGGCGCTTAGCAGGTCATTAAGGATGTGGATTACCGTTGAGATATTGCGCTTGGGACGCCCGTAGCGGTCCTGCAGGGCCGGATTCAAGGTGCCGGAAAAGGTGCCCGAATAGATGCCCTTGCCGTGGTTCTTCATCGATTCAATTACGGCACCGGAACCGCCCTTGCGCGGTGTCTCCTCACCACCAGCGCCGGCTCCTCCGCCAGCGCTGGAGGAGCCGCTGCTGCAGCCGCTGGAGCTACTGCTGCCGTTGCTGCTGCTACCCACGACACTGGCAGCGCCGGACAGATCGATTTTGTTGGTAAACACCTCCTTGGAGAGCTTGCGCAGCGTCTGGGTGAGGTTGCGAGAGGCCTCGGCCAGAGTTCGGGTGTCCGAGACTCCCAGCGAGGAGTCCTCGGGCTCAGCAGCAGAGGCGGTAAGAAGAGGTGGCATTGATGCGCCCGCCGCTGCTTGTCCGGTTGTGGATCCTGTTGTGCCAGCACGTGTTCCTGCACCTGCTGCACCCGTTGTCCCTGCTTTATCCAGCTTGCGACGCGAAGAGGAGGCAGCGGACGACGACGAACTCGAGGACGAGGAAGTGCCATAGGCTGCTCCACTGCCCGAGGAGTGGTTCACGGCACAGGCGTGCTGATAAAAGTGGTTGCTGCTGCTGCTGTTGCTGCTGCTGCTGCCGTGATTAGGTCCGTGCCCGTGTCCATGTCCATGGTAATGACGGTGCTTGGTCCTGGTTATTCTGTTGTTGCCGGTCTTGTGCAGCATCGAGTTTCCCGAGAAGGTGACTCCCGTGCCGGGCGCAATCGAGCGGGCGGCATAACCAGCGTTCACACCAGTGCAGCTCGACTCTGGGCATTTGCCGGCGGCCGAGCTGCCGGATCCGGATCTGGCCAGCGGAGTGCCAACGCCGGCGGTGGCCACCAGCGGAGCCAGCGGCGGGGCCACGGACGATGGTGTTGGCAAGCGCGTGCACAGACACGAGGTTAGCTTGGCAGCTATGGGATCCTGCTGGCAACTTCCAGCGGTGCAGGCTCCATTGGCAGCGGCGGACGAGGACGAGCTAGTGGTAGAGCTAGAGCTACAGCTGCACCCGGAGGCGGAGGCGGTACTCGAACTGCCGCCAGCAGCCGTCGTGGGCAGGGGAATGTTCTTGATGGCCGTCATCTTAATGGGGCTGGACACGAGATTCGACAGCGACTTGATGGGCGATTGCTCCAGCACAGCCTTGCCGGGACTCGATCCGACGCTGCCAGAGCTGGCCGCGGAGCCACGGGTAGCCGTGCCAGTAGAGTCCTTTAGCGCATATCCCTTGCCGATATTCGGGATGCCGCCTTTAATCAGCAGCTTGTTGAGATCGGGCCCCCCATTAAGCGCAGTGTTTGAGCTCTGCACCGGGCCACTGCCCGAGCTGGAGGTGGAAGTGGTGCTGCTGTTGGTGGAGGAGCTTTTACCGGAGCCTGGATCCCCGTACATCTTGCGCATCGAGTTGCAGACCATGCCGCCTCCGCTTCCGGCGGCCACAGCCGACGCATTGTGATGATGATGGTGATGGTGGTGATGATGGTGATGGTGGTGGCCATGTCCGTGCCCATGACTGTGGCTGTGACTGTGGCTGTGGCCATGACCGTGCCATGGGCCGTGATGCAGACTCGGATGCTGGTGGCTGTGAACGTGACCATGGCCGATTTTTCCCGAAGAACGATGTCCGGAGGAGCGGGCTCTCGACGAAGACGATGACGACGAGGACGAGGATGACGAGGAGGAGGAAGAGGCTGTGGTGCTGTTACCACTGCCGCCTACGGCTAGCACCGCTGCCGCCGAGGAGGACGACGATGAAGAAGATGCGGTGGCCGAACAACCAGTGCCAGCTGGCAGTGAGGATGAGGCAACCGATGCAGATGGGGAGGCAACCGCAGTGCTGGTGGAAATGTTGCTGCTGCTGCTGGAGCCGCCAGTGGCCGTGCCACCACCGCCACCCGCCGGATTCACTGTGCTCAGCTGCAGCTGAATGAGCATCATGTGGTCGCCGAGGCGCATGCTCAGGTTGAGCGGAGTCTTGCCGCTGAGGAAGTCATTAACCTGCGAGTCGTTAAGCGATTCCAGCGCTTGCATAACCGTGTTCTCCGGACGCTGAGCCTGCAAGTAAGAGGGTAAAGATCAAGTTAGATTTTAAATATATAAAAACATATACATTTACTACTTAAAAATAATGATGAAGTTTCTTTTAAAAGTATTTTCTGACCTTAAACTTATTAATTATTTAAGATCGATATATAAATCGATTTAACATTACGAAAAAAGTGAAATTAAATGAGTATTTTATTTCGATATGTCGTAGTGTAAATTTTTTTCTGTATAATATCGGATTTCTATCGATTAAATTGATTAACTTTATTAATTTTGATAACAAAACTCACCAGAGAGGAAGACTAGAGCTATAAATAAAAACTATTATGTAATTGATTTTACGAATTAAATCGGAAAAGCTCCATCAGAACTTGGAAAGCGACAATTTTTCATTTTAGAAATTTAGAAACTCCATATCAAGAGTTTTGTTTTGTATGTATGTTCAAAATATAAATTATTTCAGTCTGAAAAAAATCTTAATATTTTATAGAACATAATTATTATTTTAATAATTTATTTTTAATTTTTTTTGTTTTAAGAAAAAAATCGATTTTTAGCTCTACCTATGACTCTTGCATAATGACAAAATGCCGCATTCCAACCAGATGAATTCAGTTCGATACAGTACGATTATCTTCTTAACTATTTACAGGTCTCCCTGTGTCCCTCTTTTAGAATTCAAAAGCCTCCCCCTTTTCAGAACTTATTATTATTATTGTATCTCCATTGTACGTGATTCAATGCGTTGCCTTTGTGTTCCGATTAAATATTTGCAACAAAAAAAAAAAAAAAAAAAAAAAACCCAGGCACCCCAAGTCAACGCCTCGATTGCGTCAGAGAAGGGAAGTAGTAAAGGGTTTAGGGGGGCAGGAGGAAAGGGTTCCGTTTCCCTACAATAAACTAAACTGCAGCAAGAATGCAAGTGCAAGTGCAAGTGCAAGTAAATTGTGCGAAATGAGAGCAGCTAAAAAAACAAGCAACAAAAGAAAACAAAGGCAATACATAAGCATATACTGCGACTCGGCTCGAAGCTTGATTTTTGTTTTTAGAGGTCTGGGTCTGGGTTAATTAATCATTTCCATTGCATATATGCAGCACAATACAGCAGCGTTCAGCACAAATGTATCTTATGTGTATTAGCAGATGAAAAAGAGAAAAAGGTGTTCAAATCCCGTCAATTGTAATATTAAAAAATATCGTAAACTTTGTTATAACTAAAAACTAAATATTGAAAAATATTGATCTTTAATCTAAAATGTCCTAAACATAAACAAGAAATGCATACATATATCAGGATGGTAAACTTTTTTATAACAAAATTTCGAATATTAAAAAGCAACGCACCTATTTTAAAAATATCCATAACTACAAGCTAGGTTTTTTGTTAAAAGAAAAAAAAAAAACAATAATTCACTTGTGATAGATAACATTTTTAAAATATCTTTCTCTTTGTTAAATCAAAATTGTAAATATCGGTAAAGACTGTAAGCTGTGTTGTACCGAAATTTTAAAATTTTTAAATATCTTCAACTTTGTTTTATTAAAATTCAAAAAATTATACATTTATCATTTAAATATACATTTAATTTGTTAAATATTTATGATATATCGATAATTCTTGCACCTTTTCATAAAAGCGCTAATGGTATTTATTTAAAGTTAAAAAAACTTTTATTATTATTATTTATTATATTATAATTCAATTTCATTCGTATTTTTTTGTCCTCTGCTGTTGTCTTTGCGGTCAGGGGAAGTGGAGTGAGTAACAGTGCGACGACGAGCAGCATACCGTATGAGGAGAGGCGGGACAGGAGGTCATGTTTTAATTTTTATTGACTCTGCTCTGACACAGTGACCCAATAATATTCAAATGAAGCTCTCGCCTCAGTTATGAGCTTCGGTTTCGGTTAAGATGAGGCTGAATGAGGTTGGAAACCATCATCATTATCATCATCATTCATGCCCACTTTCCCTTTGCCATTTGACGCAGCGTGAACCTTATGCAATCTCATGAAGTTTCCCTCCCAGAAAAAAGAAAACTAAAATAAATGAGATACAAAAAGCTTCAAGCTCGGCCTAGCAACAAACTGAAACCGAAAAAAGATATATGTGTATGTATGTACATACATATCAGCGAAGAAATGGAGGTAACAAAACACAGCAGTTTTTGGAGTCGAGCCTATTTGGTGACGTTGTAGTTACCTGGGGACTGGATGGATGTGTGGCTGCTGTTAAGTGTACCAAGGTCAACTGACGTCGCACACGCAACTTACGTCACCAGCGTCGCAGCGAAATCGAAATTTTCAAATTTAAACCAAGAGCAACACCAAAATCCGCAGCAGCAGCAGCAGCAGCAGCAACAAAGGCAGTCAATGCTGTAATTTATTAACTTTGTGCAAATTGACTTCAAGTTGTTTTTGTTTTTGTTTTTTCCCCCTTTTTTTGGCAGGGAAAATGTTTTTTGGTCAACCGGTTTTCGGTGGCTTGAAACTCAAGTAACTAATACATCAAAATCGAAGCCCTAGATTCCATAAAGTTAAGCGAAAAATAAGGTTTACAAATACATTTTGTATCTCTTTTTTTTATGTACAATTAAAATGTATTGTGGCCTTGCTTTTGCTGTAATTGTAATTATAATACAAAAGGGATTGCCAATTAAATAAATTATTTATAATAATTCGTGATTTTTTGCTGTTTTATATAAAAAAAAACATATTTTATGTATGCATATACTTTTTTTTATTAAATATAGCTAGCTCTTATTTTCATTTATTAATTGTAAATACGATTTTAAAGAGAAAATATCTTAAAAAAAAAAAATACAACAAAAATATAAATGTAATGGGATTAAAAATTAAACAAATTATATATAACAATTAGTTGATCTTTTAATGCTTTTATACAAAATATGAGATAATGTTTTTACTTATGAATTATTTAAACTCTTAGAACCAGAAATCTAAAACTTTGTTTCAATTATAAATGGTTAAAAAATATCTTTGAAGAAAATGTAAATAATTTTTAATCATTTACTCTCCAAAAAATTCTAAGGAATACCTTTTAATTGTCATTAAAAATGGCAATTAAAAATATGTAAACCTAAACGCCATCCTCCCAGTTTTTCCCTAGTTTTTACGTAGCGGGAACAATGAACAACTTTACGTCAGTACGAAACACAAAGAGTAAACAAAAAAAAAAAAAAAAAAATTATTTGTACATTTTGGGGACAAAGCAATTTTTTGCATTAGTTTTGCGCTTGGCGCTATCTATCCATATATCTCCGTGCCTTGTATGTGTTTGTTTGCTGACCATGAAATTATTTTTATTGCGTAGCTTTTTCAATGGAAGTTTCGCCTGCCTATGCCCCACCTACCCACCCCTCCCCACTTTAAACAAAACAAAATACAACAACAACAAAACACTTCACAATGTGTAACAAATTAAATTGGCCAAACTGAGGCGCTGTGCCGCCGCCTGGCGCTGCTTGCTCTTTGATAAGGAAACAACGCCCCCGGTTCCTGGTGCCCCTCATCCTCAGGCGGCGACCACTTGTATATTAGTTGGCACTTTAGCTGGACTTTTTTTTTATTTATTTATTTATACATATATGTATGTATGTATGTATGTATGTGTATTTTATAGTGGACGACGGGACAAAGACAAAGACCGGCGCCAGCGGCAGCGATGACGCCCTGTTTGCCTCCATTATCGGGGATCTGCACAGTTTGGCACTCATTGGAGGCGACCACGTAACCCGGTTTATAAGCCTTATAAAATTTAGCCAATATTTTGTGCCATTTCTGGTTTATTTCTCTTGAATTTACACACATTCCATTCAAATCTCTGTAAATATTTTTTTTATTTTCGAAAACTATCATTTAACTCCCCTAAACTTGAAGGTGTTTTCTTTATCTTTATTTATCTTCATGATGATACAAAAAATGTAATGCCATCATAATTTATCATTGTAACTGTAGCGCCTGGATAAATATTTATTTAGTTTGCATTGTTAAAGTCCAGAGAACAGCCAGCAAGTGATTTCCTTAGCCAATTATTACTCATGCCAAGTGGCAATTAAAGCGAAACTAATAATAGCAATTTGTAAATGGCAAAAGCAGCTCTGGAATTGCCAATCGATTCCGCAGAAATGATAAATATAAATGAGCAATGTCTGCTATATAAAGTATATATATATATATATATATATATATATATATATATATATATATATATATATATATTATTGTTATTTTTTGAGAAGGGGAAAGGGTAAATCACATTCGAATCAGTCAGCGGAATAATCAAGTCAATGGAATGCCGTAATAGACATTTCAAGATGTTTCACCATTAAACAAAAAAATTCAAATCTCCAAGCAAAAAAGTTATCGATCTGCCATTTTTATTATCAGCATTTGTACATTAATTTTAATTATTGTAAGATCACACGAATCGCGATCGAAAGCAGTTTTGTATCGCTGCTATCGGTATCGGCATTGAGGGGTACAGTCATCGATCTGGCCTTTAAGCTGATCAGAGCCACGCAAAATTGTTATCGATCATACGTGTTATCACAACCATTCTTATGTTGATTAAACTAACTGTTAGATCACAAGAATTTTGTTTGGAATGCACAAGTCGTGATCGATGGCAGTTTTAGTATCGCTGTTATCGAAATCGGCGGCATTGCGGGGGTACAGTCATCGATTTTGTCGAGACGTGTCTGCCGCATCCGCCCTACAAGCTTAACAGCTCTGTTAAATGCAACAGAAAGCTTAAAGATAAACCGGATTCGCGGAAATAAAGAGAATTAAGTGTCGACTTCTTGTATTTCCGTTCACTCTGTCCACGTTAAGTTGTGAATAAATAAAAATGAAAAAAGCACAGCCCCCGACGATGTTGTTGACACATCGCCTCGCTTTCAAGTCGAAGATAATGCCAGATAATGAAGTAATCGTACCGGATGAATGCTGTCGATGATACAGATGCTTAACGCTGCTACCAAGGTACACAGGTTAAAGGATTAAGGTCACAAGACGGATAATTGATTAGGATTCCGATCGATTGATATATATAATGATTATACAGATCCTCTAATCCAAACACTAGGTGTCTGATATACTCTTCAGAAACAAAAAAAAAGCTAAAGCAAGTCTTCTTGTAGAGCTGTGAGACATTCCACAGACATTCCAGATAGCACTTGGCATTCCCAAGTCAAGTGAGCTTCGCTAACCGATAAGATCCCTTCTGCTGGATCCATTGAAAAAAGATGGACAGATGGACTGAGAAGTCCAAGTCGAAGGCAAAGTCCCCACAGACAAAGACAAATAGAACTGGTTAATAACCTGTCCTCGTAGTTTCTTTTTTTGTTTGTGCATCTGTTGCTCATTCTTGGGCATTTCCTTAGCCGCTTTCCTTTCTTTCCGTCTGCTTTTATTTTGTATTTTTACCAAACATACAAAGGATGCATAAATTCGGTGGTTCGGTGGGTGCTATATCCAATATATGTCCGTATCATTTTTTGGCTTTTTACGAGCAGCAGGCAGTCATGAGCATCTTTGTTGCTTTGTCTTCTACATATAGTCGCCAGCCATCATCTCAACATGGCCAGGCCCAGGCCCATTCCCATCACCATCACCATGGCCGTCACCGTCACAGTCATCACCATCATCACCATCATCATCATCCTCCTCGGTCCTCGGTACCCCCGGTGTGTTATCATCATCGCTGGCCCTTTGTCCAATGGTTTCTTTTGTCTTTGGCTTCGTTGTTATGCGACTTGCAATTAAAATCATTCCCATAAATCTATGCAGTCTTCTTCAACCACCAAACACCCACCCAATGCCGTTTTTCTTTCGCCAAAGAAGTCCCAAAAAAAAAAAAAAAACGCAGCAGCAAAAGTAATTAATTTGACAGGCAAACGCCAGCGCATCATTTAAACGACATAAATAATAATAATAATAAAAAAAGCGAAACGGAACGCAACCACTCGAGATGATTCGCTTTTCAGAGGGGGAGAGGGAAATCCCCTCTGATTTTCTCAGATTTCTCCTTCTCTGTCACCAGTCGGTCATGGGTGCACATACTGAAGACTGACAACGCCCACCCAACCCACTTTATTGTCAGTTTGCTAAATGTACCAAGAGAAATAAATTTCAATTAAATACTTAGTATATTTTTGTATTACTAAAGAAATAAGTCTAGACCCATTTCTATTATTTTTTCTTTTAAAATAAAAACATGTTGGGGTCTCATTTCTCTCAGTGCCTGTTTCTGCAGCTGACATGTGCTTGCTTCTGGCAACGAAATCGAAAATGATGACAAAAACCACAAAAGGTGGCCCCTAGGGGCTGAGCACAGGCACAGCCCAGATATCCAGAGAAGGAATAAGGGAAAGATCGAAGCCAGTCAGCGGGGATTATGATTGAGCTGTCGAAAAAATACAGCTTTCATTTCACTAAGATGATGGTTCTTAGGGAATAATAAAGATTTAATTACGAAATGGTTTTTTTTAATATTTACAAGAGAGCATATATGAAATATTAGATCTTAAGTTAGGAATATATATTTTCTTTATATAATTACAAGAAAATTAAATATAAGAAAATTAAAGCTAAAGCTGAAGCTGCTCAATATGACAAGCATTCTGAGGGGAAAACTATGAAAATGGAAAGTGCCATAGACTCAAATCCACTCGCATTGGTAGACTATATACCATATGATGCTGTGTTTTTGATTTTCCTCTCTTTATGCCGTCTGCTAACCTCTGCACCCGAATCCCCTCAACCCCCCAAAGTCGCACACGCGTTGAGATAATAAACTTTACAAAATATTATTACTGCTAATAGCAGCTGAAATATTCTTTTTATTCCTTTTTTTTTCGTTTGCGTTTTCTTATTATTATTTTGCTCGCCATTTTTAGCTGTCTGTGATGATGAAATGTGGTCGGTCGTCGTCGGCAGGAGGGAGGTGAATGTGTCAAGATAAAATTGGAGCAATATGCAAATGTCGTGACAGACAAATGAGTATATATTTAGGCTGTATGCAGCCAGACTAAGCGAATTCCATCCCGCGTTCATGCAAATTAATTGGGAAAACTTTTACTTTTGCCTAAACCAGAAGGGGAGATAGAGATATTTGGAATGGAATAAAGGCGACAAATATATAGAAAATATCTAATATAACTTTTATAATATTTATTGGACATTTTTTAATTTGATTGCATTTGCTGAGAAAAAGACAGTGAGATTTGAAATGGGGAAAGAGTGGATAAATATATAATATCCTAAAAATCCTCGAAGAAATATCAAAAGATACGTTATCTAATCAAAAGATCAAATATTTAGTGTAAAGATACAATATTTAATCGAAATATACAATATCTAAATAATCAATATTTATCGAATTAATTGATATTTCAGCAAAATAATCGATTTTATAAAATAAAAAAAAAAATCCAATAAAAAATCTTCATTGAAAAAATCCAAAAATAACCGAAACTGAACATATTTTATACCGATAACTTAGTTAGTTTACGCCGAATTCCTTTCTTTGTTTTTTTTATTTAATTCCCAAGAATTAATGGCCAAAAAGGTGAGATCGGTCACCTTGTGGCTCAGCAGTCACTCGGCCATTCAGTCAGTGGTGTCAATAAATCCAGAGATGTCTCCATCAAATCAACCTGTCACTTGTTAACACACATTTAACCCAACAAGAGCGAGAGCTGCTGGCGGGAATGAGCTCCAACACCTGTCCAGGTTGACAAGCGGTCGCAACCGAAATTGCAATGTTTCCTTCTGCCTTTCGGCTACTCTGTGTTGCTAATTAGAAGGCAATGGCATGAGAGAAATAAAATAAAATAAAATAAAAATAATACAAAAAATACGAGTAAAAAACAGAAGCAAGAAGTGACTCAGAGAAGAACCGACCGGGTAAAGAGGTTGCCAAAGGCAGGAGGCACACCTTTTCAGCAATAAAACATTCTCCCAGCAACACCCAAAATTCCTTAACAGAAAAAAAACAATTATGTATTTAGTAAAGAGCTATAGACAATGTCTTAATTTCTTAAAATCATAAACATAAAAAAAAATAAATTTTTTTTTTAATTTGGATTTTCTTAGGAATATTTCTAGTATTTTGTACATCGTATTTTATTGTAATTTGTATTTTTCGATGTATATTTTTCCTAATTTGTATTTTTTGCTGTATAATATATTTTCTATTATTCGTATTTTCTAACGTGCATTTCTTGGAGAATACTAAAATATTTTTCTTAAATTCTTTATTTTAATATTTTCTTTAAAAACTCTCCGTTTATTTTTTGTGCTTTACATTTTGTTCAGTATATTTCTATGAGTAATTTTGCTACTAAAATACTCAAGTATTTTTTCTAAATTCAGTATCAATGTCCTCATAAAAAAACTCATTGTGCAACATATTTTCCTTCAGTGTTTAGACTTCTCACCTTTCTGCATTTCTGCAGAACCCTCGAAATGCCCCCCTGCCTGGGCCCATCCTTTACTGGGGCAGGGGGGTTATTTATTTCGTAAATTTGCGCGACAAACAACAACAGCAATTGCCAGAAGAAAAAAACAAAAATGAAATAAAATTAGCAAAACAGAACAAAAATAAAAAGTGAAAAGCAAAAGAGACGCAAATTGTTAATTGGCTATTTAAACATTCTTTGCAATTTCATTTTGTTTTGTAAATAAATTTTAATCAGCATTTTTATTGAGTCTTTTCACCAGGAGAAGAGACAAAGAACACAGAGAGCTTAAATTTGAATTTCGTGGAATTTCTTCTAGACTTTGGTAAATATATATGTAAATTTGTGATTTTAAGAAAGCGGAAACCACTGACAAATTTTAACAATTGCAATTTTCAGGCCACTGTTTTTTTTTTTACTTTTTTTTTTCAATATATTAAAAACTTGCTAGCATTTGATTCCGTAGACAAAATAATAATAAAAACTACTAGTAATGCTCTATTTGGCTTATGAATAAGCACAAGTCTCTGCAATATGTACACCCATTTATATATACTGTATAAAATATATGTAAATTTAGCTGTTTGCGCTCGTCTTTTTGGGATTGGGATTTTTATGGATTTTTCGTGCACGCCAAAATATTTCTTTGTTCGCATCACGAAAATTGCATGAAATTTTATATACACACACACACACACACTCGCGTGAGATTTGTGTGTTTTGAATGCAATACAAAATGCAATAAATATGGCTAACAAATGTCCGTCAAAAGTAACAGAGTTACGTATGTATAAATAACGAACTGAGCACATAAAAAGCGGGTTTTTGAAACACTTCAAACGTACGCAGAGATACAATTTGTGCTGCTGTTTCTCATACTCATTTTCTGATACTAAATTTGTTTTCTTTTTTTTTAATTTCTTTGATAATAAACACAGTAATGTCACAACTTAAATAGATAGAGGCAATTTTAATATTGATAAACGTTATGTGGCACTGTTGCCAGCAGACTCGAGACTCAGTTGAGCCTGCAGCTGATTGCCAATTGCCTCACCTGGCGAATCGGTGTCACCCCAGAAAAGCATTAAAGCAGCAAAGCAACAAAGCAGCCAAGCCAACTAAATGGAAAATTCAACAATTGAGAGCTAAATGAAAACACAAAAAAATAATAATAAATAATGTTTTAAAATAGCTTCAGTCACATGATTATTTGCGTAACTATCAATGTAATATTTTTATTTAGCCATGACACTATTTTCCAACTATACTTAGAAGTAATATTAAATTTTTCATGTTTATTTTGCTTAAAAAATTAATCTTAATCAGTAAGTCATCACTGATCTTGGGCAAGTGCGTGTGATAATGTTGCTAATGGCAAGCAACCAGGCAACTTGTTGCAGAGCTTCACCCATGTCGCAATAATGTTGCACGTATGGCTTTGTAGCGGTGTCATGAAAGAGAGAAAACGCTGGTGGAGCGAGGATCTAGTCCCGGCTCATAATTCAAACGTTAAACGGTAATTTTAATTATGTGTGTGTGAACAAAGACTGTGTAAAAGTGGAGCATTAAGAGAGAGGAGAAAAAAAAGAGCATGACATAAAAAAAGCCTAGAAATATTTGGCAAGTGCTACTTTATACTTTAGAAAATTAGGAAATTATAAAATTTGGAAATATTATAATCCCTGCAACATGCCTAAATTTGTTGCCAAGACCATGGATATACCACTAAGTCACCACACTCAACCTTAACCCACCCCATACCCCCACTGAGGCAGCTGCGCATATAAATGCAAACTTGACCTTTAGATGGCGCTGGCGTATAAATTAAAATCAGCCAAAACTTTCTCATTAAAAACACGCACACCCATGGAAAGAAAACCTTCAAAAAACAGACAGAGACAAGGACCGAAAACAGGAGGTGGAAGAGAGCCAAAAATCGGTGCAAATTTGAAGAAAGACAGACAGGCAACACACAAGCGATCGATCGTTGAATACCCGAAAAATGCAACTCGAAAAAGGTTTCGTTGCGGCATAAATTAAAGGCGAAAACGAAACAAATCGAAGCTTAAAAACAGGAACAGTCTGCGTTTTATGTTACACCCCCTTAAGCCGCCCCAAAAAGGCATAATATCGGTGATCGCTTTGATCGAACTTTGAAAAAATATCAAAGTAGGCTAAAAACCAGTTAGTCGGCGATCAAACCGAAAAAATGTGTGTGTAATAAAAGCAAATATGTAAATAAATTAAAATTAATTAATGTCAAACAACTTTGGCAACGACAAATGACAAGACAACCAGACACAAAATGCCGAACAATAATCATCAGAACCCGAAACCGAAACCAAATTCGAATTCGAATGCAAAATTAGTCACTGTCTGAGAGCTAGCCTGGGATATAACTCTTTTGGATATTTCAAATATTTAATAAGCTTTGAAATTCCTTATGAAATATTGCCTGAAATTCCTCAATTGTCATATTACTTTCTTGAATATTTATATTTTTTTTCGACTTGAAAAAGTATTTCAAACTGTAAGTTTTGTTTCAAATTGTGTTTTTGTAGGGTTTTTGAAAGTTAATTTCAAATAATGTAAGGATTTTCGGGAACTACAACAAAATAATACATAATATAATATAATCTGATTTCTGTATTTTTTACCCATTACCCCATAACCATTATTCATTTACTCATTGCTCACTTAATTCATTTAATTTGCTGACTTTGAAACTTACCAATAGACCCGTTTCCACGTTCGGTATTAAAATGATCTTCGATCCATCCATCACGTTGTGATCTCTGAGCATGCCGTCCTGTAGTTCCCTGCAAAAACACACAAAAAAGAAACAGACACGTTAGAAAAACAGTCAATAAACAGTTTTTGGGGGACAAAACAGCTGATGAATGCAGTTGAATCGCTAAAATAACACTTAACAGCTAAAAAGTTAACAATTAAGTACGAGTAGTGAGAGAAGAAACAACATAATTGACTTGAAAAACAAGTCAATTGTGTTTAGCTTTCGATTCTCTTCGATACTTAACAGTACAGTCGCTACAGACAAACAGATATGGGATTAAATCGGCACTTTAATGGATAATATGTATAATTAATTTGGCATTTACATTGTGTTCACTCTCCCTCTGATTTTTTTTTTTGTTTTTAAGTTAGCTTTAAGGCGTTGATTTGCTGCTGTCAGCACTCTTGCATGCGTAATGAAATCTTTCACTTGCTTTTTTTGCGACATTTGAAACATTATAAAGACTCAACAAAAGCGGCAAGAACAACAATAAAGGCGCACAGACACACACCAGATGTGACAAATAAAAATCGATGCGTTTTTTGCCATTTTAACAAAAGCCGATTTCAATTACTCAATTACATTATATGCCCCTTCGTATGTGTATGTACATAAATACAAAACCAGGCCATGATTCAAAATAACTTGAATGAGGTTTAGAAAGCGATTAATAATCGAAATATTAAATCGAATTGATATATAAAAAGGAGAAAAAAGGAAGAAGTAAGTTAATTTTAATTACATTTGTACATATGTATGTCAGGTTTTTTTATATTTCATTTATATATTTATTATAACAAATGGTTTTGCTATGTTACCAGCTTTGGAAATGCAGCAAAACCAATGTGGCCATACTTTCCAAAAGCAGCAGGTTAAACTTAAAAATTAACAATTAATGTCTATATAAACCGGATAATTTTTCAAATTGCAGCCTTTCTAATTCGAAATGGCAGCAAATTAAAATATAAATATATACATATACATATATATAAGACTGAAACACAGGTAGAACCAAAAAAAAAAAGTTCAAGCACTTTACAGGTTTGCAGCTTTTTTTGGGGCCAGTTGATTTCCATTCCATTTTTATTCTGTTGTTTTAACTGAACCTTTTTTATTTTTTTTTGTACATTTTGCTTTTATTTTATTTTATTTCTGCTGTACCTTTTCTCTGTAATTGCGACTTTTTGGTTGTTGTGTCGGGCGAAGTGAAACAAAGTCAAAAGTTAAACTCTGTTGACACTTTTCAGCCGCTGAATTTCAATTGGATTTTTATATATACATACAAATGTACATATATGTATATATATTTTTGGGCATTGCATTTCGCAGGTGTTAAGCAGCGGTAGCATTTTACAACGGTAACAACGGCAGACGGGCAAGCAAACAAACAAACAGCTGCGATATTATTATTTATTTAATTCCGTTTACTTGGATAATACAAATAAAATGTGAGCGAAAAACCCAAGAATCGAGTTCGTGAAAATCAACCGCAGCTAGAATTTTGCACTCTGGGACAGAAGGAAAATAATAACAGTAATATGTACTAAGAAAAGGCTAAGAAGAAAGTCAAGAAAGCATTTTATAAACAATCTACAAAGACGTCGGCTCTCCGGATTTAAAGCCCTGGAATATACTCTTTAAATGAGGAATTTTTTTATGATATACTATCATAAAACAATGTTACAATTTACAATTTACAATACAATTTTGTTTAAGTTTTTTTCCCTAAAAATATCTATAATTTCTTTTATGTTTGCATTACTTTTACTTTTGATTTCAAATTAACAATAGTACAGTTCTGTCATATATTTCACTATAATTCAGATATAATGACACATGTCTGTGCTTAATTGTACATACATATGTATATAGAAAAATATATGTAGGTATGTATATATATATATTCAGGTATAATCAAAGTCTATATATAGTCGGCAATGCATTTGTTTTGGCTAGCAACGTTGGCCACCGAGCGTAGGGCCACAACAAAAACAAATAAAATGTTGAACCAAAAAGCATAAATCGAAGGGAAAAGGGTGTATGTGTGAGTGTATGCGGATGGGGGAAGTACCTTGCCGACAGGTGGGCCAAACAAGAAGAAGAGGAAGAAGAAGAAGCTGATGATGATGAGGAGGGGGAACACGAAGAAGTTAGTCGCCGCAGTCTCCACTTCAAAATTACTTAACTTTTATGCTGTGCCGGTGAGATACAGATAGCGAAAGGGAGAGAAAAAGAGAGAGAGAGAGTTGGCCAAAAACCCAAAGGAAAAGCCAGGCATAGAGGAAAAATAAAGCAAACTTCGCCTCAATTTTCGATTGCATCAGTTCAGTCTGAATACTAGCCCACAGTGGCGGTCAAAAGTATAGCACTCTAAAAAAATAAATCATTAAGGTCACAAAGAATATTATTACTATTATTTATTATCAATTTGTTGAGCTTTTTTTTTAATCAAAATTGTTGTATATTTTATTTTTTAAGTATATATTTTGTATATTACTATTTTCTTAACCCCAAACGCACATGTTGCGGCGAAAGAGAGCCAAAATGAGAGCGATGACGGCAACTTGCGGCGAATTTAAAGCCCCGGCAACAGCAAAAACAAAAGCAACATCACAGCGGTAACAAGGCAACCGAAGCAGCAACAGCAAAAGCAAAAGCAGAAAGCGAAAAGCAACAACAACAATGAATGTTGGAGCATTTAATGACTGCATGCATGATTGATGAATTGATAAGATTTGGTTAGTGGAATCGGGTTGCGTTGCCGAGTTAAGTTGAGTTTTTGGCTGGCACGGAAAGCGTATTTGGGTCAGCGAAAGGGGCGTGGCAAGACAACGGTGCACGCAACGCAACGCTACACGCTCAACTTTCAACACTCACGCACACGCATGCCTGGATACCAAATAAAAACAAAAATATATCCTAAAACAAAACAATAATTGTTGAGTATTTAGAAAAATTGTTAATAGAAAATTAATACAAATTAATTTATATTTTATATTTAAATAATTGTATAAATAATAAGATGAATAATGATATATTTTTACATTACTACATAAAAACGTACTATAATAAACACAACAAATTCAAATATTTAATTGTAGAGTTACATCCCAAAGGAACACACTTTAACAATTAGCCACGCAATTTGGATTTCATAATTTCAATATTATTTAACCACGATGTGTGGTAGTGGTGTTGGTGGTTGCCCCCCCCCCCCAATAACGTTACGTCACGTAATGCAAGCGCCTAAGCGTACGTAAGGTTTCTTTGTGTTCGCTCTGCCAGCAGCAACATGTTGCAGTTGTCAACGCAGCCGCAGCAGCAAAAGCAACAACAACAGCAACATTAGCAGCTGCTACTGCAGGTTGCAGGTGCCAAAACGAACGAAACTCACCACAGAGGCAAAAGACAGAAAATATGAGCGAGAGAGAGAGTGCCAGAGGAAAAACAGAGCGCGGCGAGCTCATTAAAGCGGCATTTTATTCGATTTTCCTCATTTCTTAAACTGCCTTTGCTTTAAATTTTTTGAATTTCCTGTGATTTTCTATTTGATTTTCCCCCAAAACATAATCCATTTGGCTTTTGGGAGGAGGTACTACGGCCTGTAAAACGTTTTAAAGCTTTTCTTTTATTTAATTTCCCATATTTGTTGTTTGTCTTTAAGGGGGTGTGTGTGTATATATATATATATATATATATATGTATATGTATGTGTTGAGGTGTGGTTTTGTGTGTGTGTGTGCTTGGGCTTTTCTCTGTCCTTTCTTTTTGTTGTTGTCTGCGGGGGTGTCGCGTCTGCGTCTGCCTCTGCCGCTGCCTTGGCCACCGTCGACGTCGCTGCCTTTACGCAATAGGCGCTGCCAATGGACGCTGACGTCGACTGCGACGAAATGTGACGCGACGAAGCTACAGCAACAACGACAACGAAGGCCAAACGAGCCCGCCGCCTCGTGGTACGTTCGCTGGGTGGAAAACGAAGTGGTGTGGGGGCCGACAGGGTGTAGGCTTGGCCCAGACAGACAGCCAGGGCCAAGGGGGCGGGGCGTTGGGCGGTGGGTTCGGCGAAAGGTGAGACAGCAAAGGGAGGAGGAGAAAAACGTGGAAAAAGAAGGGTAAAGAGAAGAAAATGAAAGACAGACTAGAAATTTCAATTGTCCAAAGCCCAACTGTAAGCCATAAAAAGGGTAAACACTTCAAGAAAACGTTTTAAATACAATTTAAAGCAAGTTGCAAGAAATATTTAAAATAATGTGGGATTTTGGCGTTTCTTCGAAGGATATACATTATATTATTATTATTTCAGAAACGGAATATCAATATATAGATTATTATATTATTTCTCCATGTATGAAATCACTTAAATCTTTAAAGCTTTTTTCTTGCTTTAATATTACATTCATTCAGGCCGTAAAGCAGGAATGCTTTTAGCTGTTAGCTGTACCCCGAGGCCCAAACATACTTTCTTCTTGAAAATTACTCAGAATCTCAAAACGTTTCTCAAAGAAACTTGTGAAAACACTAAAATAGTAAGCTCAATAAACACAGAGCTTGGATATACTGGCTTGAAGATCCTCTATTTCTCTGTTTCCCTTTTCTCCTCGGTTAATACTCCGTAATTTCGGCCCTTTCCCGTGTTCGCTTTAATACCGCCTGCGGTGGGGGGTTTGGGGGGACGGGCATTTTCCAGCTATGTAATTTCAAACCGGGAACCAAGTGAATTGCCCTTTGTTGTCATAAAATTCCACCACCTTGCCGCAGTATTGCCCAGACACACGCACACATTTATATGGTAAATACACTGGAGAAAATAGTGGGGCTCCCATCTCCCATAAGATATATGTATATTTATTAAATATATTAAAATCCAAGCTGGGTTTTAAAAGAACAATATTTAACTTTAGGCATTCCTTAATATTTTACATTTCCTGATTCCAAGTTCCTTCAAGTGTATCCAAGTGTGTATTGGGCAAGCTGCGTAAATTATTACGTTTACAGCCTAGGAATAAGAGAGAGCACATCATCAAGGACTCCCTTGCTATCCCGCTCGCACTCTCAGTCTCTTCATCTCGCCCTCTCGCTTTTCCTTTTACACATGACGCCTTTTGTATAGTCAGTGCACAAGGGTAAAAGCCTAAACACCAAGAAAAAATAAAAAAAGGAGAAAATCTCACATGCCAAACTGAATATAGAAGAGAATCAGGGAAGGAGATAGAAAAAAGAAAGCAAACAGATAGAGAACGAGCGAGAGAGAGTTACATTGGAAAAATGAGCATGAGATTTTTCAGGCCAGCAAAGAAATATCCAAGGGTCAAATGGCCACAAAAAAAGAAAAACAAGGCTCGAAAAATAAATGTCTGAGTGTGTGTGTGTGTATGTGTGTGTGTATCTAAAAAATGCCGTCTAAATGTCTGGTCAACATTTTTGGGGCTAACACGGGAAGGCGGGCAGAAGGGTGGCCTGAGGGGCTGGTTCTGCCCCCCTCCGGGGACTCCAAGGGCAACTGTACCACCCACCGCCCCATTTTACGCCAAAAGGAAAAACGAAATTAAAGAAAAGTAAACGAAGAAAATGGGTAAAATGGTAGAAGGCATAAAAAAAAGAAAGAAAACTCGTTGCCTTGCCTTCAAATAAGAATGGGAAATATCAAGCAAAGAAAATTTCTTATAATAAATTCGCCTTATTATTATTATTATTATTATTAAAAATAAGTAAAAATTTATTTAACCAATTAAGAAATCTACCATAATAATATTAAATATATTAAAAACAAAAATGATCTTGGAAACATTTAAAATCATATTCTATAAAGTTCTTAAAATCAAGAGCAAAATCCCGAAGCAACCAGGCCAAGAAACTATTCACAAAAAAAGTTCTACAAAGAACCAAGAACCGAAAAGATATCTGAGAGATAACAGGCAAATATTGTATCATGCCATCCATATATCAACAACCCTCATATCTATGCCCCAAAAAATTCCGGCTTTCCCACCCCTTTCGAAGAAGTCGAGCGGAACCCAAAACTCTCTCAACCAATAAACGATTGCATAACCTTTCTTTGTTGTTGCCTGGCCACTTGTTTCCCCACATTCACAGCCATTTCCATTTCGAATTCAATTTCAATTTTGGTTTCGATCGCACGGAAATGTCAGGCAAGTTGGTTGGTTCTCTAATCTAGTTTTAGCCATAAAATAACTTGCATATAAATAAGTTTATATACTCAGTATATCTAGTATTTCGGCTGCCCCCATTGATAGAACAGTTGCGATGGCTTTGTTTTCATTTGTATTTATCGGAAAAAGCTAAAACGCGTTTAACTAGAACGAGAACCTGAATCTCTCGACTGCGGCCGAATATTTTTCGATGCTGACGAATTATTTGCCGAAGACATGAGGAAGTGATTCTCATATTTGCTTGGCTTCGTCTAGAGTAGATACAGATACACACACCAGCTGCTGCTACAGATACAGTTGGAAACGTGTTAATTAATAGAACTGTAGATTGTAGAAGATGCCTCTCTCTCTAGATACATTTTTTGGTGGGTTGACAACAGCAACTACATGTGATTGGCGGGGGCGGTGGCACAGGAAGTAGCTTATGAGAGGGATGAAGGTACTGTAATTGACACTTGGGCACTTCGCATCCATAAGATACGGGGGTAGGTGTGTGCGACTAGAAAGCAAAAAAAAAAAAAAAAAAAAAAGGTGCAAAGAAAAACTCAATGCTGCTGACCCGGAGACAATCCAGGAAGTATTCTACCAATATCTCTGCACCATTTTTTCGGATATTTTTTGTTAATTTGAATGGAAAATTTTGGCTTAGAATCGTGGCTATAACCGAGTTCTTCTTTAGGTTTTTTAAAGTCTATTAGCAGCTAAAATTTCCAAAAAAGAGAAGCTCCCATTAGCCTCATCGTGCCTGTTTTTGTAACTGATAACATTTTTTTTATCTTTTTGCTGTACAAAGTAAAACAACTAATTATATTTGCATCTTGGTGAGCTCAATAATTCTTGGTCACTTTAGTAATTAGCTTCTCCCCTCTGGCTGGATGTATCCAATTTTTGGTATAGATACCATTGCAGATACTAAAACATTTAGATCCCTATCCCTTTTTTCGGCCTGCAACACCCAACTGCCCACATCCTGACTGGGGCTCGGTCGCGCTTCGAGTTCCGTGGGGTTGAATGCGGCGCTTGCTACCCCTAAGGCTACTTTAAAGTCAACTAATCCCAACTTTGATTACCGAACTCGCACACACATACACACACCAGATATATACATATATAAATGTATGTATATAGAGACCCACATAGCCATAAAAAAGCGGCCGCCACAGCCTGGTGCACCATCATCAACACCAGCAACCACAGCAGCCACCACTTGGCCAAATGGGCGATGGGAAAAGCGGAAAACAGAAGGCAGAGCCCAGAACGCAAAACGCAGAAAACAGAATTTCCAGCCCAGCTTTCACTTGAGAGGAGCTTTTCCTTCAGCCCCCGTGTTGCCACATAGAACCACCCACATGGTAACTTGGGACTTTGAGACTTTGGGGTTGCAACCACCAACCGCCATTGCCGCCGTCGCTGTTCCTGATGACTTTCATTAATTTCCGGCCGAAAAGCAGCACCACCGCAAGGGAAGCGGGGGATTAGGTCGAACGGAGGCCGAAACTGGCTGATGACCATATGGTATTTAGACCCGAATGCGGGCCAAGATTAATATATAAATATTAAATATATATAATGGGGAGTCGATAATGATAATTGTTTACACCTTTTGAGTATAGAAATTCCCGAGAGAATCGGAATTTGGAAACTGCTAAAATATGTAGACCTTGCCTCTATAAAATGGAGTATCTTTGTATCTATGTATCATATCTATGGGATATGGCGGCGGCATATCCATTTAGAGCCTGCTGTCAGCTGCAGTGTTTTCTACATCCCCTAGGCCCCCAAAAACCTCTTCGGGCGATTTGGTTAAGCTTTTGTTTTTTTTTCTTCCACTTCTTTTTCATCGGGGAAATCGAGGAAAAAGGGTTGGAAAATGAAGAGAGATTCACATAAAGGCAGGGCTGCTGGAAAATCGATGCCAGCAGCTGAAAACGCAGCTCTATAGAGTCAGAGCATCACATTTGCATGAAGGGGGCGTGACAGGGGGCCGCAACAAAGACGAATTAAACAAAGAAATCAGCGGATAGGGGGTTGGTGGTGGGGGCTTGTTGGGGCAGCAACAAACAACAATGAGAAATCACAGCAAGCGACTAAAAATAGCAGCTAGAGGAGGCGGGCAGCAAGAGGCAAAAAAAAAAGAAAAAAAAAATAGCAGAACGCCCCCGCAAATCAAACCCCTCCGACAACCACCTACGGATGGGTTTAAAAATAGAAAGAGATTCAAAAAATAAAGCAACGAAAAATAACTTAATAAAGAAAGAGCAGAAGAAGAGAGAAAAATTACAACCAAAATCAGCAATATGATTCTAATTTTGAACTATTGATTCAACGGGACCGGCCACCGGAAGATATTTTGCGAAAGGGCGAACACCGAGAACACAAATGCAATTGACACAGTGAAACCTCGGTTAAGCAAACCGGTTGGCCAACAAATATATTTAAAATTAAGTAATAACAGCAATATACTGTTTGAAAATCAAATAATAAATCCAGTTAATTGATTAATTTATTATATATTTTTATTTAGCATTCGAGTTAAATATATATAATATAATATATAATAATTTTATTATTTCAATTCATTATTATTTATTATTTTTTTGTAAAGATTAATCCGTTTTATTTTTTAAATACGCAAAAGCCCAAAATCAGAAATTTATTTCTTGAAGATGAATTTTCAAGAGAGTGGGGGATCACTGTAGCCGACACACACACATGGATCGATTGAATTGAAAGAGGAGACGCATTCAAACGGATCTCTAACAGCAACAACAATAACTATT
Source organism: Drosophila mayri (assembly GCA_008042485.1). NCBI lineage: Eukaryota > Metazoa > Arthropoda > Insecta > Diptera > Drosophilidae > Drosophila > Drosophila mayri. Next base: position 46,928 of record VNJN01004652.1, on the reverse strand, counting down.
ACGATAGCAACAACTGCAATAACAGAGCAACAACGAAAACAGCCTTTTCTTTTTTTCTTACGTATGTGGGGTCTGCGCGCGCACACAGGCTCAACACAGCTCACACAGATACAAACGGCCGGCCCCAACAAAGAGAGCCACAGAAAGAGAAGGAGAGCACGAAAATGTGGGAGGCAGAGAGAGGGCAATGCAATGCAAACAGCGGTTGCCGGCCGGCCGCAGCAGCAGCAGCAGCGACAGCGACCGATCAGAAAACGCGAGCAGCGAAGCAGAGAAAACTGGAGGTGGGTGGGTGACAGGACGGGTTTAGGAAGGCGGATGGGGAGGGGGGCACACTTCTCTCCGATGACGTTATTGATGCCGTAAGTTGTTGTTGTTTATTTTCCTCATTTTGCCCTTTTTCGTTTCGTTTTTATTTTATTGGATTTTATTTTTTTGTTAGCATTGAAAGTAAATGCGAGATGGATGACGCCGAGATATGATGGCTTATTACGCTAAATAATTCAAATACTCCACGAATTATTAAATATATTGATAATGTATAATACTTTCCAAAAATTTGCACTATAAAACTAAAATTTTTTGTATAAAATCATAAATACTCATTTTTTCCAAACCATCGACTAACGGGGTTAAGCTTTATTATATATTTTCAATATATTTTCCACTGTGCAATCAATTTGCGCATAATGCAAATATGTGTGGGTAAGTGAAAATTAGAATGAGTGCTCGGGTGGTGGTGTGCGTGGGAGGAGGATGCTGTGGCGATGATGATGTTATTCAGTTCCCTCCCAATTTGACAGCAAATTCATGTGAATGGCAGAGCCAGAATCAAAGAATGAAACGAATGCTGAATGAAATACTTTTGAAGGGGTTAAAAAAAAAAGAAAAAGAAAAAACGAGTCGGAAATAGTCAAAGTGGAAAGGGAAGTCAATAATTGAATGAATGAACAGAAACTACGTTTGCGGATTCTCTATTCCGCTTTGCTGATAAATATCAAGTCATAAATTGGTTAGGTAATGCATTCTTGCATATAGAATTACTAATTATTTTCCAATAATAACTGAAAAGTCAACTTTTTAGCAAGTGCCAAGGGAAGTAACTTTTTTTTTAGATTTTTTGTAATATTTTTAGCCATAAATATATTACAAATATTAATGGGAAATGTATTAGTCAATCCATGTGGATATGATTCAATTTTTTATATTATATTTTCTTAGTCACACTTTATACATGTTTAATGATGCGGCTTTTCTTCAATAGAAGTGATGGTTTACTGTAAATCCGATATTATATTATTAAAAAAAAAAACACCAAGAAACCTCTTTTCTTTTTGATCAAGTGAAGAATTAAATTCACCTTAAAAATTTGCTGTTGTTTTAGCTTGTCTTTATTTCTTTTGTTTGCATTTGTTGGGTGCTTTGTGTGTTTCATGATTATATTTCTTTGCTTTGTCTATCCTACCCTTTGAAGGTGTCTTTAATGGCTGCAAATTTCGAGGAAACTGCAAAGCGCAAGTAAAGAAAGGCAACCAACAAATGAATTTCGATTTGCATAAACAACGATTTTTGATGCGTTCGTTACCCGGTCGGCACACATTGGTGGTTGGTGGAATTATTACCATGAGGGTGGTGGTGCGACGCGTCCTCCGACCATTGACACAACCACCGAAAAGCGTCAGGAAGACGGGAAAACCAGTCTGGGCCATAAATAGGCGGCCAGCTGAGTGGGTTTCATTCCCGGTATGTTTGTTCGGATCGCATCTCTTCTCTTGCATGCAATTTGGCACAATTAAGGCGATGAATGGATGCATCTGCCAGATACGAGATACAGATACACAGCGGCAGACATGCAAACGTGCCGTTACCTCGGATTTGGCCACTATTTATTTTTGTACAAGCATCTTGCAGGTACACCAGGCGGCATAGGCATTAGATACACACACAGGCAGCAAACACCTTAAATAAACTTAAAAGAAGGCGGCCAACCACCCAAAACAGCAGAGCAAAGCACACCACCACCCACTCAACTCGGGCCAGCCCAACCCATTAAATACACTAAGCGAAAACTAAGGGTTGTTACTCTTCAATATTCAAAAGCTGTGGAAATTATTTTGCTGATTAAGCTTAAGAACTTTTGAATACAAAATTTCATTGGGGAAAATAAATAAATGGAATATCCTTTTTTGGCAGTGCCTACGTGAATACAACCAGACCATCCCATTCATTCAACATTTAACATAAGCCGAAGCGAATTGAAACAAACGAACACACATCCTCAGCCGATGCTTTCTATTTTTAATGCCCAGCAACTTTGTTGCAACGAGAGAGCTTCGTTCTGTTCGGTTTTGGTTCTTTTCTATTCATTCTGTTCGTTCAGTTTGGTTTATTCTAATAACTCGTCTTTTGGTGGGTGGAAAAGCGACACGCCATGGCTCGGCACGGCAGGCCAGGCTGAAAAGCTGCAGTGATGGGAAAGGAAAATTTATTGAATGCGCCAGCAGCAGCAGCAGAAGCAGCAGCGGTGGAAAGCGACACAGAAGAAGGAAAGCAAAGAACACATACTATTGGGTTTATGCGGGAATCATGTAATCAAGAACTAGGAGCAATAGTTGCAAATATAAATCCATGAAATATGTCTGAATTTATGAACAACTTTTGTTTGTTTAGGATTTTAAAAAGTTTTTAACATTTTTTAGGGTGGAAATTTATGATCAAGAGTTAATGAAATGCAATTTAAACACGCTTACCATGAACTTGGACCAACGCATAAACCATGTTAGAGAAGAGGCGAGGCATTGAGGCGTGGCGCCATCTAGCGCCGAACACAGCCAAGGCTAAGGCCTAAGGCCATAAACAAATGATGAACGGGCGTGTGGGGGGCGGGAGAGTAAATGGGGAAAAGAACGAAGGGGGTCGCAGAAGAGAAAGAGTAAGAGAGAGACGACAAAATGGCAGCCAAGGGCCATTGGCAAAAGGCTGGAGCGTCGCGTCGGTTCACTTGTGGGGCTTGTAAATTGGCCAAAGGGAAAGGGTAAAAAGAGAAGAGTAAGATGAAGCAAGAGGAAAGGCGAAGGCTAAGGCAGGTGATGTGAGATAGTGTGTACGTGTGTATCTGTGTGCTGTTACTTTCCCAGTAACTACTAAGCAAGCTTTCACACAGCCGCCACGCTTAAAAATAGTAAAATATGCTATTGGAAAATAAGAAGATATACAAATTTCAAATTTTAAATTCTCTTTCCAGTTCCATTTTCCCACTCTACACAATTGAGGAAATCTCAAGGTGTAAAAAATCTCCAATTGTGCAAGAGGATTGGCACACCGACGACGGTCGACAGCTGCTGCCCTAAAGGGCAGGCGGTAGCAGCGACGCCAGTGAGCGATACAAGAGAGGAGCTCCGAGCGCAGAGCTGAGAGCTCAGCTCAAGAGGCTTGTGTAACCTGATCTTCAAGCGAATGAGAGAGTGTAGCAGGCAAACACAGGCAAACAGTCAGGCAGAGCGATAGAGACGGTGCGAGGCAAACAATGGAGCGAGCAGAGCAGAACAAAGCACGCTTGTCCATATTCCAAACAAGATCTCTTCTCGCCACCACCGCCGCCGCCGCCTAATCAACAACGTACAAAAAAAAATAAATAAAAAGCAACTAACAACTGCGCAGTGAAGGCAACAAAGAAAAGTGCCTCGTTTCACCCTTAACCCATGACAGCCGTAGTTTGATCAAACACGCCAGATAACAAAGATCGTTTCAAATTCAAAGAGAGAGAGGAGGTGTTCCTTGTTGTTTATAGCCGAAAACATTAAGAAGCAGCACCACCTGAAGCGGGAGGGAGACGGGGCAACTAAGCCAGCGATGCCAAATTCCACCACTGTCCTAAAGAAAGAAAAAAAAAAAACTCAACTCGGCTCGAAAATCAAAACTCAACACGCCAAATTAAAACACTCTGACCTATGTTTGTATTTAACATAAACTGGTTTATTTTATAGAAACTAATTTAAAATTTCAAAATTAAATTTGAAGCCCAAATTCCAAACATTTATTTAAACTAAGATTTACTTAAATAATTTAACTGTTTCCTTTCAATTAATCTGTCTTTTTTTTAGATTTTTAAATAATCTTTTCATACAGCCTTCTATTATAATCATAATGATTGTTTTTTATTAAACCTATTTAGTATTTTTATTAAATTCTAGTTTCCTAAATTGAAATTTCCTAACAAGTCGTATAGAAGTAGTGGTGACCTTGGTACCTATTAATTATTAATGTAAAAATAATTCGAATTAGTTGCAATAAACTTGTTTAATGTAATCATTCATTAGAATAGAATATCTGTAACATCCTTACAATATACGAGAAAAAAAACAATATAGTACAACGCAATTTATAAAGTTTAGATTGTAAAACAAAATCTCAAGTTTAGCCTGTAAATTCTATCAAGAATGTAAGGTTTTTAGGAGTTAGCGAGGTTCCCCTGTAGACCAGAAGGTAAGAACGCACACGCCTCTACTTTATGTCGTCGTCATGGCCAATGAGACCCTCAAACATTGGACTGTCCCCACCGATGCCCCACCTATTTCCTTCTGATTTAAACATAATCATGAACGGAGACGAAAGAAAAGCGCATACTAAAATTCAAACTGTTGATAATACATACTAGGGGTCTACAGACCATTGGACGGGGGGAGGTAGGAGGAATTGAAGGGAGGGTCTGTCTGCCGTCCGGCGTTCACCGTTTGCGTGTGCTTTGCCTCGGCTTCGGGCTCCATACAATTTAGTAGCTCTATCTGAAGAACCCTAGGGTGGCATGTGGGGAGCGGGGGAACTGGGCTTATGTCATATAGCTAGCACACACCTTGGGAGTGCGCCGCCGCTAATCGAGAGAGGGACAGGGACAGGGCGATAGCAGAGCGGGGACACCTAATCTGTTTGCATTATTCTGATACGACATTTACCTCTCCTCCGCCATTCGCACTATTCTCTAAATGCCATCATTTTCAGCGTTTAGCGTTGAGACAGGGTGTAGTTGCTATAATTTAAGTTATTATTTCTAGGAATATGGAAAATTATGTTCCAGTATTTTTGTTAGCAAAATTTTATAATGAAAAATGGCTTTGCTAGAGTTTTTCATTAATATTACTATTTACATTTTTACATATTCGACGTGAATACAATTTCTATTTATATAAAAACTGTTATGGGTTTTTTTGCTTTCACCACCGCGTGTTTTAAGGGGTTGAACATAACAAAAACCCAGGAAACAGACCTATTTTATGGGTCTCACAGCTAGACTATTATTTTGTTTTCAAATTCTAATCATATAAGCTTGACTTGAAAACAAAATATATTACAAAAATGAGGTTTTTTTAGACAACATGTTTTACCTAATATCCCCTTGAATTAAGTTAGATTTTTTCTTTAAAACTTTAAAACCGGACTAACACATCTAGAGAAAATAATTCAAAAGAATATTTTATATTCATATAATATAAAGACTAAATTTAGCTTGGCACCTTTGCAGATTTTTAGTTTACATCTGGTCCTTGGCATCACCATCAGCCATGGCAACCACGTGCTCTGAAAAGGGTTGACCATCGCGTTCGCGTTCCCATTTCCATTTCCATTTCCCACTCCATAGAATTTCCCATTTGGCTAGTTTCCTCCTTGTGGTCGGTCGGCCGACACCTCTTTTTCCAGCAGCACAGCAGATTCGTGTGTGTGTGTGTGTGTGTGCCGGTGGTGTTTGCCGGGCAACGTCTATAGTCCCTGCCACCTCTCATCATTCATTGCTAGCAGTTCCGATGGATGGATGGATGGATGGATGGTTGGATGGTGTTGGTAGCGAGATGGTGGTGACTTTATAAATATGCTACAACATGCGCCACGAAAATTCTCATTCAGTCGTGTGTGCAACATTTGTGTTGTCTTTTGGCCCAACGACTCCTTCTGATTCTGCTTTTGCTTCATCTTCTTTGGGCTGGTGGTGGCTTCTACACACTTCTCTGCCTCTTTTTATTCGTGCCTCTTCAGTTTCTGCGGGCGTTGGTGGTTGGGTTTGGGCATTTATTATTATTTTTATTTTGGATTTTCAAGAGTCGGGAGTTGAGAATTATTGGTGGTGTGAATAAGCTTTTACCGGAAAGCCCTTTTCTGTAGTTTTAGGTGGTAGGTTTTTGTCGTTATCAGACGTTAATTATTTTTTTTCTTGTGGTGGGTGGCAACTATGGCTTCTTCTTCGTATTTTCTTTCCTATTCTTCTTCTTCTTGTCATTGCTATTCTTTTTTAGGGTTATAAGTTAACATATGACATTCAGACAAAGGAGAAGGAGGAAGAAGAGAAAGAAGCAGAGGAGAGTCCATTTTCCGAATGTCCGATAAGCCACAGCCTGCCATCAACATTATGGAAAAAAGAGGAAGAAGAAGAAACAAGAGGCAGAGGAAAAAGATGTAGCAGAGGCACAAAAAGAAGAAGCAGCAGCAGCAATTTGATTGCAGAACAAAGAGACGCGCACACAAAAATCTCCGCTTTACACACACACATACAGCGGCACACATGCGCCGGCCAGTTTGCCGGCAGTGCTGCCCACGTTGACTGCGACGCCGGCCGAGGAAGATGAAAAAGAACTTCAAGTGGAAGCAACAACAAGAAAAACAACACGCGCAGAAAAAGAGAGAGAGAGAGAGAAAAGAAGGACAACAAAAACCGTGACGCCATTGCCCATTTGCTTTTGTTGCTTGCTGTAAAGTGGCATAAAACAGATGCAACAACATCTCGGAGCGGCGGCGGCTGCGAGTCAAATTCTTATCAGTCAAGTTTTCGTCTTTTTTTGTAGTAAAGTAAAACAAAAGCCAGACAAAGGATGGGAAGACGGAGAACGAAGGGCAGTGCTGCAGTCGGTCCTCTCAATTAGAAATCTATTTGCAGAAACCAATATGTACATATGTTTGTATATGTATATGTACGTACATGCACACGCACAGCACGAAAGGACGGGGGCGGAAAAGGGATGGCGAGAGAAACCAGCATTGTTGCGAAGCCTCTATAATGCCCACACTCATATACAAACGCAAGCAAGCCAAAGGAATGCCTTGAAAAATGCAATTTTAATAACTAATTTGTTGAATATTAGCAAAAATCTTCCATTGCAAGCAACTTTGACATTTTAATATAGGGAGGACCTTTAATATACATAGGAAATACGAAAAATGTTAACTACAAAACAGCAATACTTTTTCCGGGTTGCAAGTTGTTGTTCTTGTTTTCTCAACCTTAACAGGGCAATGCAACTAGTTGGAACTCTGGCTCTCTCTCTCTTTCTCGTTCATCCGCTCACATAGTGCATTTTCTGCAATTGTTTTTGTTTGGTTTTTCTTTGTGTTTAATTTTTTTTGCCGGTTTTGTGTTATGCGCACACTTTTTCTCACTTTTGTTACGTTTCTTATTTTTTTTTTTGCGTATTGTTTGTATTATTTTGCTTTGTTTTGTATAAATAACAAATTGATTATGAAATCGCTGGCAGGCTGTGTAAGTGTACACATATATACATACATATATATATGAATGTGTGTGTGTGTAAATCATTTCCCCAACAACTAAACCACTTTGTGCGCTTAACCCTTCAGACATGCCATTTTTTTTTGGAGGTTATATCAATAATAATCATAATAATAACGAGAACAGCAAACGATGCGAACAAAGGGGCTGAAAGAGTGGCATGGATAGCGGGGGAGGTGAGTTGTGGGGGACAGAAAACATAAACGATAATCAAAGGCATTTAACTAAACAAAGCTCTAAGCGAGAGACCGAGCAAGAGAGAGAGGAAGAGAGCAAGAGCACACATAAAACCGTTAAATACTTCGTAGGTCGGTGTGGGGAGTTTCGAAAAATCACCAACTAAAGCAACACAACTACAACAAATCAAAGGCCACTTGCTAATATTATTGGCCCAATCAGCCAGTGCGCGTCCACATACAGATATTACCTCATTTGGCATAATCATAAGAAATTCTTGCCAATTTGCAAGTGACACACATGCGTCAAAACACACAATACAAATGTGGGAATACGAATCAGGGATTGCGTCACTCTGAAAATCCACCATTCTTTGATCTTTTGGGTAGTTAATCTTTGACATTGATAAGTAAACATTTTTATAATATATATAATTTTTTTTTAAAATTTCATATTATAATATTATTTAATTTTTGACTCGCATGATCAAAACATAAATTAAATTTATGAAATAGTTGCAGTAAATGCCACATGGTGATTATCCAATAAGGTTAATGACAAGTTTTGAAACATAAAAATTTATTATCTTGACATTTCTAAACATTGTCGCAAGTTTTTTATGAAGAAATACAAATAAGATATCAATGATTTGCACATTTTTATAATTTCGTAATCCCCCTACTTAAAATAGGCGTTTTTAGACGGAAATAAAGTATCTCTGCTATCATTTGTCTGGAAATTAAGGTGAATGTTAATAATTCCATACAAATGAAAAAAAGAAAAATGTAATTTTTAAATTAAATTAGTTTTTTTGTAATTTTCAAAGACTAAATTTTCATAGATTTTATACAATTAAAATGTTTAATTTCTCATATACCCCGATTTAACCCTAACAAAAAGAAACCGGCGATTTGTCTGTCAGAAAAAAATGTAACGGGAACCTTTAACCCACCTGGGGGCAGGAGGGTCTGAAATAGTCGGTATTTGCTACTCACTTTTCCCGGTGCAGCAGACAGATGCGATCCTTGGCCACCTTCAGCTTCTTGGCGATGATCTTCTTCAGGCTCTCCACGCTGATGTGCGGCTCCACGCTGACGCCAAAGTTGCCGCCGGTGGTGGTGCTGATGTTCAGGTTGATGGTCATCGGTGCGGCAGCACTTGTTGTTGTTGCATTCGCCGTTGTTGAGGTTGCCAAGCGCTGCAAGGCGCTGTTATTGCTACATCCGCCTCTGCCGCCGCCGACGATGCTGCTGCTGTTGCTGCTGGTATGGCTGCTGCCGCCGGCGCTGCTGGCGTTGCTGCTGCTGCCACACCCAGCTGCGCTGCCGGCAGAGGATGCTGCCGCTGCCGACGCTTCGTTTTGGCCATCGGCAGTGGCCGAGTTCGTGGCCGCTGATTTATCCATGTCCGGTGTTCTTTTTTTTTTTGTTTGTGTTTAGCGCAGGAGATGAGGGCTCGCTCCCTCGCTCTCGCTCTAACACTCACAGGAGGGCGCACAGAAAAAAAATTTAAGAAAATACGGCCGATGGCGCTGGCGTAACGGCACACGCGGCGACTGCGGCTGCTGGTTCAATTTCCAATCGATTTTCTATACACACCACACCTTGCAGACACACACACACACACAACACACGCATACGCGACCACGACGACGACGTAACCGACGTAACGTAAGGCAACGCAACGTACACACACGTGGAAGAGGTTTGTTTCGGTGTGCAAGGTGAGCGGGGGGCCTACGGTTACGTGAGAGCACGGCACGGCACGGTGAAACGGAAGACGCGCTTACGTCGCGCGACTGAATTGAAATCTCGTTTTTTGGCTACCAGGTACGCACGCAATTACTTGAAACGAGCACTATTTGAAGGCAATTCTTGCGCTACGTTCTCCGCCCCAAAAAAATTAGGGATCGTTCCTGCTGCGTCTACGGTGTTGCTCTCCACGCGAATCTTTTGCTTTTCAGTTTCTGCTACACGACGACACACACACACACACTCGGCCTGCAGAGTCACACACTGACAAGTCAAGCAATTTTTAAAAATTCCCAAACTTCTTCGCACACTAAACAAAAAAAAATCGGTCCGCTCTGTTACCGTCTTCCGTGCGTCGGTTGTTTTTTGCCGTCCGAATATTGAATGAATGAATGATTGAATGACGTGGATAGTGTGGCCACTCCAAGAGTTCAGCGGAATGCCGGTTTTTTTTTGGTTTTGTAGCCAAAAAACCGCGGCGTTCTGCTGAACTCTTGGAGTGGTCACACTAATCTACGTCAGTCCAGAGAGAGCGAGAGCATGTTAATAAGCAGATTCTGTAATGTAATCCATAAGCAAAATTCTGTAATGTTAGATTCCATAACAACTTCAAAACGAAATGGCGGCTTTTCTACGAGTTCATTTCCCTGAAAAGTTAAATCAACTGCCACGGCCTTTTTGATTATTTGTGTTGGGTCTCTCTATTCCACTCTATTCGGTATATTCCAAAGTTCCCGCCATGGCCACACTTTATTACCGATTGGGAATTCATGCCTTTCCCTTCCCGATTGTGATTTCATGTACACTCTCGATTACCGATTGGAGTGAAGAATAGAGGAATAGGACTAGGGAAATAATAGTTGAGGGGGGGTAACATTAATTCGCGGCAAAACAGGGGCACTTTTTAAAGATAGCTTAAAAATTTAAACGTCACATAATGAAACAACATTTGAGAAATTAAAGAAAATATGTTTCTTGAAAATAATGTACAGGTGTAGGAGCTATAAGAAAGCTGCCGAGTCTCCTTTGGTTGGCATTATGCATCCTAACTGCCAGTAGAATCCTCTGATATCAGGAAAATATAATGAGTACCGAGTACTCAAATAACCGTTATTTTAATTTAATGTTTATTACTGTTTTATTACTGATGCTGAAAACATCGATGCATCGAACATCGGACATCGACAATCGGTGTGAAACTAGTCAATAAAACCGGATAGTTCGTATACTTAAAAAATTGTTTAAAAACAAAACATAGTTGGGCTTAAGTGATTATTAGTTATATGTTAAAAAAAATAAATAAGAGGCAATCAATTCTTATTTTAGATCTACTGAACATCATTCCAAAGTGATTGCAACTTATGAAATTCTCACATTTTGTACATGGATAAAAATACAAGACAATTTCCCCATGAATTAAAGTCAGAAGTCAGCTTCTTTGTGCATTGAAAGTTTTGCCTATAATTATGTAATTTATTCTTAATCCGGTTTTATTAAAGTGTTTTTTATATGTTTTTCCAAGTATGAATAATATCAGCATTTTTTTATGAAATAAATCGTGTGAGTCACAATTGTAATTTGAATTGAAAATGCTAGATAAATATTAAAATAGGTAGGATATTTTTAAGACAACTCATGTTTTTCATTTTCATTTTCATCCAAGAATTTGAAGTTGACTGGCCGAACTAGGGGCTTATTTTTCACACCAGACTACGACTACCTTACAATGGTAGCATGCCAAATACAGGCTGGGCTAAGCTGGTAACACTGCTGGCAACCGCTATATAAAGCTGCACGCGGCAGAAGAAAGCACCAAAAAAAAAGCAACGACTTTCAATTGCCTACGGCTGGACGGTGAGTGGGGAAAACCATGTGCTCGGCGGGACTGGGAGTGGGAGTGGGTCCAGAATCCCAATCAGCCGCCGTCCGTAAATCGAATTTGCAGGCAATTAACCTTGCTTCCCAATTGTCTTTCTCCGCCATTTACATACATCTTCCTTTTCCTTTCCTTTTCGTTCTCGTTCTCGTTCTCGTTACGTGTCTCTGTGCATCTGTCTAATTGCGTGTCGAGCAGAAGCTCTCGGGAGGAATAGGAATCGGAGGCCATAGGAATCCAGCACAGCAGCAGAAAGACAGAAAGAGGAGCCCAATCTGGTGGCGTTTATCTCGCTCGCTCGCATCCGCCACTGTTTTGTTTTCTTTTTTTTTTTTGTGTTGGGGTTGAACGGACGCGAGAATGGAGGCCAAACAACAGCAGCAGCCGGCAATACCAAAGGTGAACGGCTTTGTGGACGCCAAGGGAGCAGTGTCCGCAGTGGACGAACAGCTGCAGGACGGCCTCAGCTGCCGTGAACTGTTCCAGAACGGCGACGGACTCACCTACAAGTAAGTGTGCCTGTTGCTCCAATTGTCCGCCAAATCATTCTCACGTCCATTTCATCTCCCGCTTGCTGCGCTTCGATTCAATCCGATCCCCGCGACTCCCCCAAAACAGCGACTTTCTCATATTACCCGGCTACATAGACTTCACCGCCGAGGAGGTCGATCTCAGCTCGCCGCTGACCAAGGCCATTACGCTGCGGGCGCCGCTGGTTAGCTCGCCCATGGACACGGTAACCGAATCGGAGATGGCCATCGCCATGGCGGTAAGTATATCAGAGCAGATCTAGTCCGATCTCCGGGGTTCGCCTTCGAGCTGTGCTAGCTGTGGTTGTAACTCAACACTCTTATGCGCCTCTCTAACCGCCGCCGTTTCTTCCATTCGCCATTCGCCAATATATTCGCCGAATCCGTGGATCCCGCGCGCAGCTGTGTGGTGGCATTGGCATCATCCATCACAACTGCACGCCGGAGTACCAGGCGTTGGAGGTGCACAAGGTTAAGAAGTACAAGCACGGCTTCATGCGCGATCCCTCGGTGATGTCGCCCACGAACACCGTGGGCGATGTATTGGAGGCGAGGCGCAAAAATGGCTTCACCGGCTATCCGGTCACCGAGAACGGCAAGCTCGGTGGCAAGCTGCTGGGCATGGTTACGTCGCGGGACATTGATTTCCGTGAGAATCAACCGGAGGTGCTGCTGGCCGACATTATGACCACGGAACTGATCACCGCCCCCAATGGTATTAATCTGCCCACGGCCAATGCCATCCTAGAGAAGAGTAAGAAGGGCAAGTTGCCGATTGTTAACCAAGCGGGCGAACTGGTGGCCATGATTGCCCGTACGGATTTGAAGAAGGCGCGCTCGTACCCAAACGCATCTAAGGACTCCAACAAGCAGCTGTTGGTGGGCGCTGCCATTGGGACGCGGAGCGAGGATAAGGCGCGACTGCAGCTGCTGGTGGCCAACGGTGTGGACGTAATCATTCTGGATTCCTCGCAGGGCAACTCCGTCTATCAGGTGGAGATGGTCAAGTACATCAAGGAGTCGTATCCCGAGCTGCAGGTTATTGGCGGCAACGGTGAGTTATTTTGTATTAATTTTTATTGTATTTTTATTTGTTTACAAAAAATCGGTAGTTTGATATTTTTTTTTGGTTTAGAAATACTTAAATTATTTACAGATTTCTTATTTTTATTTTTTTTTTATAAATATTTTATATTAAAATCTCAAGTTATTTCAGAATCTTACTCACATATTTATTATTTTTATTTTTAAATCTATACTTTTTTTTGTAATTATGCATTAAGATTTTTGGAATGCTTTTAGTTACTTTTTTTTTTTGTAATTTTCTTGGCCACTCGTAACTTGTCATAAATAAGCAAAGACGAGAAGAAATTAATTTGTTTATAATTTTACTTATTTTTAAATATGTACATTTTTTACTTAAATATCAAGTCATTTTAAATTTTAATGATTTGCTTTCTTATTTATTCAAAAGAAAAAAGCCCCATGTCATTAGCTATAAAAATGTTAAGATTTTTAATTAAATATTTACCTTCTCGGATATACCGAATAGGTGAACCTTATCTCAGACATCTCAACAGATAAATTCCACTTGTTTTGAAATGGAAATAGAGCAATTATAAGGCCATTATCTACCGCCATAACTGATAACGTAGCGATCGAAGCAAACAGCATAGAATATAGGCTTCACCCTATTGTTTAATTTATCGGATAAACTGTATAGTTCTATTATTTCAGTTGTTCTAATTGTTATTTGGTTAAATTATATAGAAAATCTCGTAAAATTGTAAATATAAACAAAGAACTTGGCATTTATCTTTAAAATATTGATTTTATTGACCAAATTATATTTAATTTCTCTAATTATAACACAGAAAATGTATATAAAATATCGCCACACTTTCATTATATCGAAACTTTAGATGTTTCATCCTTCGAAAACACTTGATCCTTGATTTTCTTACCTCACACAAGTAAAATATAATCTAATTCCATCTTTATATCATCCTCAACACGCGCAGTGGTAACCCGTGCTCAGGCCAAAAATCTTATCGAAGCCGGCGTTGATGGACTACGCGTGGGCATGGGCTCTGGTTCTATTTGCATCACCCAGGAGGTGATGGCCTGCGGCTGTCCCCAGGCCACAGCCGTCTATCAGGTGTCCACCTATGCCCGACAGTTTGGCGTGCCCGTTATCGCCGACGGTGGCATTCAGTCGATTGGACACATTGTCAAGGCCCTGGCCTTGGGTGCCAGCGCTGTGATGATGGGCTCGCTGCTGGCGGGCACCTCAGAGGCGCCCGGCGAGTACTTTTTCTCGGATGGCGTGCGCCTGAAGAAATACCGCGGCATGGGCTCCCTGGAGGCCATGGAGCGTGGCGATGCCAAGGGCGCTGCTATGTCGCGTTACTATCACAATGAGATGGACAAGATGAAGGTGGCCCAGGGTGTCAGCGGCAGCATTGTGGACAAGGGCAGCGTTTTGCGCTATCTGCCCTATTTGGAGTGCGGACTGCAGCATAGTTGCCAGGACATTGGGGCCAACTCTGTGAATAAATTGAGGTAAAATCTATACCATATCCTTAAACTATATCCCAAGATTGTTCTAAACTTGTTTATATACATGTACAGGGACATGATCTACAATGGCCAACTGCGCTTCATGAAGCGCACCCATTCCGCTCAGCAGGAGGGCAATGTTCACGGCCTCTTCAGTTACGAGAAGCGCCTCTTCTAACATACACCCTCGGCTGCGTCGGCCATGGGCCCAGTCCATCACCAGCAGCACCAACAGCATCCACACCAACAGCAGCAGCAGCAGCAGCAGAATCAGCAGCAGCAACAGCAACAGCATCGCCACCGATCTGATGGAGGAGCAGCCCATCTGCCCGACTATGCCCGCCTATTCGAACGCAAGTGAAAGGGCCACCATTTCTATTTCCCGCACCCTGGAGTTATATACCAGTGTTTAGGCTTAAGTTAAACGTTGGAATCGCTGGACATCACTGGCCAGGCTTTCGATTTCGATTCCGATTCAACTCGAATCGCCCCCTCATGTTTATCCCTAAATATTAAGTGTTTGCAGTATGTAATACCTATATATATATAATCGATATATATCCTTATCTATTATGTATCGGGCGCTTACTTAATGGGCACGTTCGCTACATGTACTATATAGATGTTTATCCCTATTTTGTATAGTGTTGGATATGTACAATTCTCCTCAAAAATTGTAAAACTCTTAATATGCCAAACTTATTAAATGTGAACTGAAACTGAAACAGGAAACTAACGTGTGCATATCTCCACTCTTTGGGCAATTGATGGGGATGAGCTTATCAGGCGAAACCTTCGGTCTTATCAGCTCCATAAATGTAAATGTGGTGTAATTTGGTTCGATTTCTGTGTATTCGCTGTTATCGCATATTGTTGCTGCCCGGAAATAACCTTTTTATTTTATTTTTAAGAGAGATGAAAAGGGTTTTCAGCAATCTAACAGAAACTTGAGAGTATTTTGCAACTCTTAGGGTTTTGTTTAAGTCCTAAAGAACTCAATTAATAATTTCCTAAGTTCCCAAATAAAAATGAAATCATTTTAGAATATATATATATATATTTTTCCGATATATTTTGAAGTACATAAGTATAAGTTTGATTATAGATTGAATTTAGCAATGGAATCGAAAAGATTTTTGATGTTGATTAACCCTTGGTAAGGACACTTAAACAAGCTATATATACAGTGTACAAAAATGTCGATAAGAGCCAAAGTATAGACATAGAAAAAATTTTGGTTACGTGCGAGATTTTGGAAAGCAGACACCCAAAAAACACACTCATACTCGCTCGCTTGCTCTTTTCCTCGTTCTCTCTTTCATACATATGCAGGCACACCCACGCAGGCATATCAAAAATATATGTATATTATATATATATATATATTTATATGTATATGTATATGTTTATGTATATTTGTATATTTGGAGCTATGCCCTTATTTTTGCAGAACTGATTTCTCTACCAAGACTTATCGAAAATAATTAACTGTTATACAAAAATCTTGGTTTATAACAGAATTTTAAAACCTTATTAATTTACAGGCTTTATTAAGTTTCCAAAAACAATTTTGGGTTAAAGCTCATCTAACGGTATTACAAATTGATTTTGAAAGACAAAAATATCGAAAACGTTATATGTCGAAATATGAAAAATTTCGATATTGCAAAAAAAATATTGGGAATTATTTTAATGAATTTGTCTCTTTTCTTACGATCATGTCCGATATATCAAACAAAATATGGATTTATCGCACGATTAAAGAATCTATTTATATATCGACTTTCGCCTCATTTATTAAACCACAAATAGCCAAGTTTAAACCCAGACTTGAATCGGCTAGCTAATAGGGTTCGATTAACCATCTTAAAGATCATAAATACATAAGGTTTTAAGCTTATTCTCAGGACAACTCAATAGAAAAATCAGTTCGCTAAAATGCGGCGCTTTGGATTTGGGCTGCTCATTCAGTGGGCGGGATGGTCAGGGGCGAGGCAATGCCACTTCTCATGAAAGTGATCCGGCAAGCGAATGCAGTCGAGCCACTGCTGCAGGCGATCGCCCTTGCTTTGGGCGCCCAGCTGCAGGCTGCCAAGGAAGTCGTTGCTCTTGCCCAGATCCTTGTCCCACACGGTCAGAATGAGCATCTCCTTGTTGAGGTCGTGCGGACTGGCCTCGAAGTAGAACTCCTCGTTGTAGATGGGATTGAGCGTGCGCCATTTGACGCTGGTCTTGTGCTTCTTGTTCTTGTGCGCATCCGGCTTGAGTTGGCTGTCCAAAAGGATGCGATTAGGATTAGGTGAGTGCTCAAACAGAAATCCAAAATCAGACTAGACTTACATTTTAACGAAGGGATCGGAGCTGCCGTTGTTGTCCATGGCCATTAGATTGATGCATTGCTTCACATTCACCACCAACGCCCGGCGCTTGGTGTTGTAGCACAGCGAGATCAGCATTTTGCCATTGGGCCAGTTCTGGGACAATTCCGCTGCGTTGCTATATTGGTCCTCCACACCCAGCGGCACCGAGATGCGGTACTGCGATGTGCTGTGCACCTGGAAAAGCAGAGTTAATTATGAGTTTTCCTGAGTTGTAAGAATAATATAACATTTAATAAATGTCTCTCTTCATAGTAGCGAACGAGAGAGTTTCCTTTGAGAGAATTTAAATTAAAATAAAAATATTTGGCTACATCCGGCAGCCAAAAATTCCTGCTTCGATCTGTTGAATTTGCATTATTCAGCGAAATAACCGCAACAGTTGCAACACAAAACACAATTTGTGGCTTAACTCGATTTCCCGGAGGAAGTGCCTCGCGGGTCAGTTCAACGAATACAATTACGCACTTCAAACGAGCCACTTAATGGTTAGTGGAAACAGGAAGCGAGTTGCCGGAAGCGCGCTTCTAGTTCCGCCAAAAAATAAAGAGGGACTCGACTCACCGTGGAGAGGCAAACCTTGGCAGCGCCGAGAAAGTCATGGCCATACTTGTCGTCATCGAAGAGGGCCACGTAGAGCAGCGAATTGCCCAACTCCTCCGGCTCCACCCCGACGAACTGCAGAGTCTCGTTGAACTCGGGATTGCGGGTCTTATGCACCGTCTTGGTGCGCTGCCATCGCGTGTACTTGGTGTGCGCCTCCGGTGTGATGATGTTGAGCTTGCAGTACGGATCCGCCAGCCCGGCGGCGTCCATGGCTGGCAAATCCCTGGCCCGCACCATGGTGCAGTCGAGGCTATGGAAGGCCTCGCGATAGCTAATGGCAATCTCCAGCCAGCCGAGCAACGGATCCCGGCAGTGTTGCTGCTGCTGCTGATGGAACTGTGATTGCGACGGGGCGTGGCCTTGCCCTTGTCCGCCTGGAGTGTGAGAATTGCCGGAGTTGCCGGAACCAGAGCTGTCGCTAATGGACCACGAGGAGCTAACCGAGCCGCGGCGCAGAAAGCTGCTCTCGCGCCGCAGCTTGGACATGCTGACACTGTCGTACTCGGGGCACTCCGATGGCCGCTGGCTTTGCTGGCGGCCAAAGAAGAAGGAATTCGATAGCTTCCGTTCGCCGCCGTCTATGAAGCTGCGTATGGAGCCGTAGGCGCGCAGCCGGAAGCTGTCATCTCGCTGCAGCCGTCCGGATCCTGTGCCCTTGGCCATGCCGCCAGCTCCGCTCCCAACGGGACCGCCACCGCCTCCGTCCAGTTCATCCTCCGGCTCCGAGTGGCTACTGCTGCTGGAGCTGCTGTCGTTGACACGGATGGTCAGCTTCTTCACCCGCGCCGGACGCGTCGGTGTTGCGTGGCAGCTTTGAACGGCCCGCGTGTCTCCTGCGATGACAGAGACAAGATACAGCGATTAGCGATTGACGACGATAATCGAGAAACGAACTTTGTTGAATTTCCCCGATGATAACCGGAAGTTATTCCGATTCTCAAAAATGTTGCATGCCGATTTTCAGTTTTCCTGTTTCTTTTCTTTTTCATTTTTTTTAAAGTCGTAATTTAGCAAGATTTGGCGATAAACGATAATAAAGTCAGCGATTATAGCGATAGTCGTTCGTTGTTAAAGCGATAGTCGTTGCTTGCTCAGAATGAAGGATTATCGATGATTGATGATATTTTGGCCTGAAGGAGTTGGAGAAACATCAGAAGAGAAGAAAGACTCTAGATATATACAGATAGATTTATATTTCCTTGTTGGGATCTAATTGCTTAGTCGTTTTTATCGAGTTGGTATTATTTAATTGAATTTTCATTGGTTTTCATTAGTAAATGACTTTAAACGAACTACAGTGACATCCAGTTGAAGCTCTGATTATGATTACCATACAAAAAGCGTCTATGATTTGAACTATGGAAACGGAAACATTTCATGATGTTCCTGAAACGAGATTCGAAAACATTTGTTAAGGTGTCTTCAAATATACAAAGTGTTTCTGTGCGTTCTGTCGGTGTTTAAAATTCTGCTTTGGTTAGCAGTCAGCAAGACACACGCCTTGACACTCTGTGCTATGGTTAACTATCCCCGGAGGTCTCAATGATTCCCCAAACTAAAGCGGCACGGACCACGGACACAACCTCAGTCAATCTGCCCTGCCTTCCGTTTCATGGCAATGCCATTAAACATTTATATAACCTATTGTCACAAACTAATAAATATTGCAACAGGATGAAGCTGTGGCAGCCAATTTGTTGTTGAGAGCTGTGCGGGTCGCAGGCAGCCAAGTTCCGGCTTTTCAGTTTCATTCCTAGCAAAAAGGATGAAAAGAGCGACTCAATTTGATTTAAAGTCTGGCTTACAGAGGCGGTATATCGTTGATAATGGGAAATAGTGAAATAATTCTTGATTTTAAATAAATATTCGGGGAGTTTGTGGTAAAAATAAACCTGACAATCCTTTAACATTTGTTAAATAGAGATTAAAACACCTCATAAACAAATATTATTGCTAGACCCAAGATAGAATACGATGCGTAACAATCATAAAAAGTTGCATGAATGCTCCCTAAATATCCTCTCTTGTCTCTTGGAATAAAGGATTCAAAAGGATCTTAAACCAGCATAAAGCCATTGTAAGGCGCTACGTATCTTAATGATTCTGCCGCCTTTTGGCAGAACTTTACATCTTTTTCTCAATAACTTTGTAATAATCTGAAAATATGTATAGCTGCAGCTTCAGCTTTAATTCAATTCTATTGTTCGCAGCAGTTATTTTTTTTTAAATCGCTTTGAAATTTTCTGGCTCTTCAATTAATTTCGATTTCAAGGGAACCACTGAAACTCAAACTAAATTTCGCGCAAAATTTCCCGCGAACTTTTCCGCCCTTTTGAACTCTTTGCGGCAAGCGTGAAAGGTTTAAATTCCTAACACGTCTCAAGGCCTGCTCCTGCACTTCCTTCTTCTCCACCTTCTCCTCCATCTCTGCTGCTCTTCCTGATGCCTGCAAATATGCCACCCACCTGACATGGATCCGGGTAACGGGGTGGGCGTGGGCGTGGCACTGGCGCTGCGCGGCATATCGTATTTGGGCAGACCCTTGAAGAACCAAGCCCCAGATTTCTTCCACATTTCGCGAGTCTCGGAGCAGATGCGGCACAGCCAGATTTCGCGGCACCGCTCGCTGGTATGGTAACGGATGTTGATGTCCACACTGCACTTGGTGCACACCGCCTGGCGGCAATCCTCGCAAATGATGCGATGCGGTCGAAGCAGCCCGAAGGCATCGCCACACAGCCGGCAACAGTTGGGGCCACGCTCCACGGCATGCTGCTTGATCTTTTCCACACGCTCCACCAGTCGGCCGACACGCTGGCGTTCAGCCACCTCGATCTCCTCGTTGCGCCGTATAACCGAGATGATGGCCTCCTGCTCCTCCGGTCGCAGCGGTTCGCTGGTCTTTGAGCTGCTCCATCCGGCTTTTAATCTGGTCAAAAGAGAGGGCACAAGAGTGAGGCATTAAAGTTGTTGGAAAGAGATTATAATTATAATACAAATAAGATAAGATGCATAACTAGACACACATTTTTATGCCTTTCGCATTTTTGGCTCTGAGCTCTGCTCCAGCTCCCTACACACAAATGTGTTGTACATAAAAGGTGTTAAAGGGCGGGTGTGGGGTCCCAGCCTAATGAGCATCGTTAGTTGTGGAGCCGCCTAATGCGGTTTCCATGTTGCCGACCGCCCGTCCACTCGGCCAAAATGTCAAGTTCAAAGTTAATTAACTCGTCCCTGCTTTCGGGTCTCTGGGTTCATTACACCCGAGGCTCAAAGGGGTGTACTAAGGACATGGAAACAGTCCCTGCCAGGACTGAAAAAACAAAACCAGGCAGTAAAGATAGATCTAGCACAAGTGATGGTAGGATAATAAATATTTTGGGACTCAGTGGTTTGGTGATTTTAGCTAATTCCTCTGCCCATCCTCTTCTAAATATAATTCTAGCTTTCTTTAACAGTTAAATTTAAATATATATATTTTTCTTAAGCTTACAACAAGCCAAATTTATGATTCCAATGCAAGTCTTAGAGAATAAACTCCTACTTTCGTTATCCACCTTTTCGTTTTCAAATTTCAACTTAAAATTTTGTTAAACAGCAAAAGTTATTTGTGCATTTCCAGGTGATTTGCCTCAATTAATAATGAACCCACAGCTCTGGCGACCATGAAAGTACTTTAGTTTTTGGTCTCAAAATAAAGTTAAGTGACTTTCCTTCCTCGATTTGTGGTATGTTTTTAATGAAAGCCAAGTAGAACCTACTTTCGGAGACACGTAACTCCTAGCTGGCTTTTACTTCCACATCCTTCCTGGCAACTTGTAATCTTTTAGATGGCTGACTCGGTCTCGACCTCGGCTCATTTGCATAGTTCATGATTGCTCTGGTTTCGCCCAGGAACGAGCTTCGGTTATATAGCCACTTTGGAATCACTTACACGGGGCATTAAAAAGAAAAAACAAAAAAAAAAACCGCGCAGGCCACATACGGGCACGCACCGCTCATGGAATGGCACCGACGAATGGCATGCAAATCCGGGCCAAGAGGCTCCTCCTCCGGTCTCCGGTCTCTGGACTCCCCGAGTGCGTGTTGCCTTCGCTCTGGGTTTATTGACTCTCCGTGTACGGACGTGTAATTGATTGCGGGCCCGTTGTGTGTGCGGGCTGTGTGTATGTTTTATTTTTTGCTTAAATGCCCTTGCGGGTTCCTTAACATCATAATTAAATTACAAATTCGTTTAGTGCTCTATCAACATTGGCTTGTGTTGTTCGCCGAATAAGCAAATCAATGGAGAGCCCCCGCCGCTGTCGGGCACTTCAACTTTCGTTCGATCCCGGGACAGGACATCCACTCAGGCGGGTTCTTATCCTGCCAGTTGCGTTAAGCGAGCTCCCAAATTGATGGTTAGGTTACGGGGTTTATTGTTACACAAAATCTGATTGTTTCACACAAAAAAACAATGGGGGGAAAAGGCAGTCAGCCAGTCAGTCAGTCAGTCACTTCAGTTTAATGTCCAATGTACATACATACATATATGAGCCGCCACTCCATGACGAAATCAATTGCGAGGAGAGTGCCTTAACGTCGTGACTTACATCTCTGTCAGGGGATAAGCAGTGAATTTGTTATTAAAGCCGGCATTTCATTCCAAAAGTCTCGAATTTTGGCTCGAAATCATAAACCGGACACAAATGGTATTTAAGGGAGTAGAAGGATGAGTCATAAACTCTGTCAGGTGAATAGCAATGAGTGAAATATTTAGACCGGAAATATTAATAATAATTAGAAAGGAATATGATTAATCATTAAGGATGAAAATATACCCATACCCCAGCTATGGGTATGGAGAGGATTTATTGACTTATTTTCTAAGATTTACTAAGAGCGAAGGAATCTAGATAATTATAGAAGAATATATTAAGAAACATTTATCTGTTTACCAGAAATGATAAATATTCAAAAAAAAAAAAATCAAAATCTTAAGATCGATTAAGATCGATTAACATCTGTATGTTTTTCCAGAATACCTATGACTAAGCAGAGCAATCTAGATGCTATATTTTATAACATATTAAGAAAGATTTATCAGTTTACCAGAGATTACAAATATTTAAAAATATAAATAACTTCATGAGTTTTGATAACAAAAATCTACCTCAAATGGTAGAGTTTAAAAATGATGTTATCGAAGTATAAAAATCGACTTGAAATCGATTAACTATGTTTAATTACAGGGAAGTTTATAGTAAATGAAAATATATTTTTAAAAATACTCCTCTGTTTTTTAATGTTTTTTATTCGAATTTTAATCAATTAATATCAATGTTTTGAAGCAATGAACCGCACCTAACTACTGTTGTGTTTAATGTCAAAGCTGCTTTATTGCTGCTTTGTTGGGCCAAACATAAGAAGGGGTTCGAATACAATGTCCCAGAACCGACAATTAAGTTAATTTATATAAACAAAGAGGATTCGGCTTACAAGTCAAAGTTAAAACAACTTTGAGTGTAAAATTAGTTGTTTTGCCTATTTAATTAACAGAAAAGTTTGTTTTTAAAGGCTTTTGATTTGATTAAGCAAGGATATTGCCACATTTCCACAAACCTTTTCTCTTCATTTTTTTTTTTTTCTGTAGATTCGCATTTTCAAAGAGGGAAATTATAAAGCCAGGGACCCCAACAATGAGAAGCCACAATTTAGCATAATTTACAATTTTATTCCGGCTTCCACAGTTCCACGCACACAAAGAGCCAGGCGGGGCATAAGGAAGTAAGAGCGCAGCGCTTTTCGTTTGGATTTTCTTTTACTTTCCATTTAAATTCAATATCTCCTTGGCTTCGCTATATACCATACATACATATGTACATAAATATTCGAGAGGCATTCACACACAGTGAATACGATATTCCTGTAGCCATGTACTATTTCAGCATGCGCGTTATATTTTTAGTTCGCATCAAGGAGATGGGGTGTTCCAGTATTTCGCTTCTACTCGCCAGTTACTTTTGCGGTTTTAGCTGAATTTAATAAAAGTCAAAGAGCTTGTCGTCAGATTTGGTGGCCTGGTGGCGGAGAGATCGTCTCATTTGCATAGTTAAGCGAGCCCAACCGACTGGAGTCTCAAGTCTGGAGTGGCTAGAGTGTCTGGCATGTGGCCGCGATTTGAGTTTCGCGTTAATTCCCCACATCCTTGGCTCGCTCGCTTCAGCTTCCTTGGCTTTTTGCGGCCGTGGGGGCTCCCTTGAGCCGTAATTTGAATTTCAAGTACAGAGCCAATGCCACGAGCGGCAGCTTACGGCTGCTGTGGCTCCCTTCTGCAACTCCCTTTCAGTCAAAAGCTCTTTGTTTCTATCCTGCTGCTGGTCCTGTTGCGGGTTAGATAGGACCTTGGCACTTTGTTTCGGACTAAAAGCAATGTTAACATTGTATTTTGTATTTTTATCAAACCTAAAAAGGCTTGAAAATTCGATAAAATAATTAAAAATACCACATTTTAAAATATAATGTTTAGCTATTATATTTAATCATTTTAAGTCAAATGCTTTTTTTTAATAATTGTTAACAGTGTAAACAGATATCTCAATTAATTGATTAATAATACCAATTTTATGTAAACAAATTGATAAAAAAATCTCTAAGCTCTTGGAATAGATATGCAGTACATTACTCATACGCCCTGTGGTTTCTGCTTCTTTTTTTATTCAACAAAAATAATGCCTTTAGATCTTTGCCTTTCTATAAATAGCAACAATGTGACCAGATAATTTTTCTAATTATAAAAAAGGCCACTAATTTGATGGGATGTACATAATGTCCAGATATTTCCCTAGTTTGTATTATTAAAGAAAAAGTAAAACCTATTTAATGGCATAAAATAGAAAAATAGAAAAAAGCATAAAGAATAAACATCGGTTTTTGGTCCACCCTAACTGTCCTGTGCGAGCGTGTGAGTGCTCACAATGTAGCGAGCGAGCGAACGGAAGTGTAAATTGCACACTTGAAACCTGCCAACCTTCACCTCTCCTTCGGCGCGCACTTCTGCTCATGCTGTGCGTGTCTGTGCGTATTGGTGTTAGTGCGGCTTGTTTTTTCCCCCCTTATTTTTTCTCTTTTTTTTTTTTTTTGTATTTTTAATGCGCCCAAGTCGCATTTACAGTCAGCTGGGATTGATTCGAGGCGAGCTGGGCAGCCCCTCGCAGTATGCTACACGGAGCATATGTTGGGGCTTTAGGCCGGGGCAGAGCGTGTGGTGGAAATTGGAAGGGGAAGAGGAAATGGAAATGCTTCCATTTCGGCATGGGCGTGTTTCACAAATCATGTAAATGCCCGCGCGCCCTTCATTGTGTGTGTGTGTGTGTGTGTGTGTGTGTGTGCTTTGTGGTGCGTCAATTGCAATAAATAAATGAAAGCCTCTCGGCGAGGGGCCATAAATATATGGCATAAGGGGGGTCGTAAAAAATTGAGCGTTATTAAAATTTAATTAATCTGTCAGCATGCAACAATTATGATTACAGTTCGCGCACACACAGACAGAGCCAGAGACAGCGAGGACGACACATGCACGTGCACACATGCGGCTTTTAGTGGATCCGCCGACGCCGCCATCACATCCTCTTCATCTCCTCCGAAATCCTTGACAGCTCAGGGGCAACTGCCTCTCCCGCTCTCTCTCTCTCTCTCTCTCCGCTTTTCTCGCTTTCGCTCTGCCGTCGCTGTGTGAGTGCGCACATGTATTTCATTTGATTAGGCTTTTGGCTAATCAGCCACAACCACACACTCTCACTCGCACCAAGTCAAAGTTAATTAAATTATGACTAAAGCTTTTGTTAAGTTGTCCCCGCTTGTTTTTGTTTTTGTCATTCGCACAGGGACACCGAAACCGAAAAAAAACACAACAAAAATAAATATGTAGTAGCTGTTATCAGGCAACAGTGTGGCTCTTGTTGTTATTGTTGTCTTCGTTGCAGCTGCTCTGACGCACTCACACTTACACACACACACACAGAGAAGAGAAGAGGGAGCCAATTGTTGCGTTTCAATGACATTGTTTTTTTAATTTTCTGCTTTTGTTTCTGAAACAATTGCAACGGTACTCACTTGGCACGCAGGGCCAGCTGCCTATCGCTGGGACAGACAAACTTGTTGGCCGTGTTGTTGCGATTCTGGAAGTCCATCTTGTCACATTATCGTTGATATTTGGCGGTCACCTGCACATCCGCTGCGACTCTGCTCGCTATTGCTATTGTTGTTATTGCTCCCGTGTCAACTAACTGTTGTTCGCGGCGTGCAACGCAACGGACGAAACGTGTCGAGACGAGAGGATAAAACACGTCCGAGCACGCAGCTGGTGTGCGACTGGTGGCAAGTGCCGCACAATGTCGAGAAGGCAACGGGAAAAGCCACAGCGTTTAACCGTGCCGCCAGCCGCTAGAGATGGCAATTTCCTCATTTTGCAGATTATCGAACAGGATGTGCTATCGAAATACCACTACTAATACTTTCAGTCTACAGAGTTGTGATTTTCATTGCCTACTTATGAGCAACTTTTGATTAAACCCGTTCTTTACTCAGGAATTGTGCTTTGTTAATTACATTGCAGGCAAACCAGTCAGTTTTAAGTTTTTTTTTGTCAATTATTTATTTTTTCTAATTTTTTTGTAATATCTTTAGCAATGTTAATATAGGCTTTGTTCAAAAACTTTAAATTGCATACGTTATCGATATGTCTAGGAATTAACTTCCAGTTGATCGATAAGCGGGTGCCATCCCTAGGAGGCATAGCTCCACCGCTTCCCCCCTCGCCTGTTGCTCAATGGAGTCGGCCTAACGGCCATATGGCCACGCGCAGGAAGCTGCCAAAGTGGCGGTATGTCTGTTGTGCTGGGCCGGAGCTTTGTCATACTTGCACGCGCGCAGGCCGAAAGCAAAGCCCGGGGCCCCACTGCCTGCCACTTCAGCACGGTCATCGCACAGGCAGTGCTGTCGTATATCCTTCGACTTCTTTCTAGCTGAAAAGTAGATATTTCTTAATATGTTTATGAATGATAAACATTTTAAAACTTAAGCTTAAGAGTTCAATGTCTTATGTACATTGCACACATTGTCAGCAAAAGAAATTCCATCCTTCCTTCGTTTGCTTAATTCTTATTATTAAATTGGATTCTTACAAGTCTTATTTCTATTAGACAGTTAATAGCATTTCAATTTCCTTAAAAATCAAATTTTAAAAACTTTTCTTAAAAAAAAAATATGTTATGTGGTAAGTAAAACCTAGCCAGAGTTGTTGTAAAATAGCTAGGTGAACATCACTTACCAAAGGCACGCGCTAGCTCTCTCTCTCTATCTCTCCTTCCCGCTTTGCTTGTATGCTCCTCTGTCCCGCTCTCTGCCCCGCTCATCCAAATCGCACCCTCGCAGCATAATTGTATTGCATACTTTGGCGCGCCGACTTTTGGGCGAGAGAGGTGTGGCCGGGGGGACCGTAAGTTTTATGGCTTAAACGGAGGCTTTGCTCTCACATCTGGTGAGGTGTATCAACTAATGTCAAAGGCGACAGGCGATTGCCTTGCCACGCACGTATCCTCTTCGTCTCTCCGCTCCTCTTTCACTCTGTCTGTCTGTCTGACTGTCCCTACTATGCGTTTGTGTTTGTGTTTACGTGCTCGTCTGACTGCATCTGTGTGTGTGGCCACACCCCTACGCACCATTCGTGCAGCCAAGCGGAATTTATGCGCTCCGGCTGGCAGAACGAGCGTCCAGCTTAATCCCCGTTAGTGGATGGCCAGAGCATTACCCTTTTTCTCACTGTGTGTGTGTCCATTTTAAATAAATGCTGACAGCTAAATGAAAATATTTAACGTACGTGCGAAGTTCTCAGCTGGCTGTCAGTGTCGCTCACAGACTGTATGTATGTATGTATGTGCGTCTGTGTGAGTGTGTTGTTTTGTGTTGACATTTTTCGCCGTTAGCCGCTGGCAGTTGTCATCGCTGTTTGCCATCCTGCCAGTTGTTGTTATCCTTGTTGTTCTTAGCTGTAACTGTTGACAGGATTAGGCATTCAAAGCGCGTTCATGCCGGCCCCTCCATGCCAGCGGCGACAATTGTCCTTCAAGCTTTGCCAGGACAACACTCGACGCTCGCATAGCCGTAGCCGTAGCCATAGCCAGGGGCCAGCAGCTATTTGGCTTAATGAGTGCCAGCTTGATTTCGAGCCCCGTTGGCCCCAACTGTTGATAATGTGGGATTTTCGGTCAAATCCCTGCGAAATTGAGAACTCATCCCTGGGCAATCTAACGGATTTCGCCGTTTTACCAATTGCTCTCTCCGCCATGTTGCGCCTTTAACTCGCATTATCCTTTTTACTTTGTTAACCTTGGGATTTCCACTCGCTTTCATTTTGGTCGCTTCTCGGCTTTCTTTTTATGGGTTAGTTTTATGTGATATATGTATTTGGACTAAGGACAAATCATGTGTGCAGGGAATGGGTTTTGTCTTTTTTAAAAATTAATAAAAAAAAAAAATACAAGAAATAGCGCTAAAAGACGAAGTTCATTTTTTCGATCAATTCCATTGAATTTACGATTCTGATTAAATTAAAAACTATCATTATCAAATCGTAAAAGAAATTTAATCAATTTAAATAACTAATTCATTTTTCAATCTTTCCTTAAAGTTGTTCCTTAAAAATCAATTTGAAGAAAATTTTAGAAATAAGAACTTAATGTAAAGCTATTAAAATTTTTGTATAATTTAAAAACAAGCTAGAAACTGCAATTTCCTGTGTCCCACAGTGCGTATGATTTTTGTTCTTGGCGAATATTACGTATACGCCTAGTACGTCAGCAAGAAAATAACTCAAGAAAATCAAATTAAATCAAATTCATAATATTGTCCAAGGGTTTTTAAATTTAAATAGAATTTTTATTTTTTAAATTACAAATAATTAATTAAAAATTACATAATAAAAAAAAACAATTATACCATATTAATTATAATAAAGTGTTTTGCCTGTAAAATCAGCTCTCTTGCATCACTTTGGCTGCTCATCTTAAAATATAGTAAACAAGTCCGGGCTCTGAAGGCTAAATAAAAGCTAAATAAAAGCAAAATATCTAAAATATGGCGCGCAAAACTAAATAAAATAAGTAGACAGGATGCAGTGTCTGGCTGTGAAATACCTGATACCCATAAAATAGTCTAAATATGCTCAAGTTATTTAAAAAACTTCTTTTAACCAGATCAGAAAAAGGAAGAAAATGTTGACAATTGTTATGAACATGTTGCGCAACACCAAAATAAGAAATGTTGATAGGAACATGTTGAGCAATATTTATTTGCGCTGGCAGCACAAAATTAGATGTTGCAGAAACTTTATGGTTTAATATTCTATTTATTTATTTAACAAATTAAGCTTACCATATAATGCTAAACTTAATATTAAATTACCGAGCACTACCTGCGGGGTCTTCGACTAAATATGGCTTAATAACTTCCAAGTTTAATATGCGATTTTACTTAAACAAATTTTGATTTACCCTAAATCGAAATTCATATAATTTTCGTTTGTTTTATAATAAAACTTACTTCTATAGTAATCATTCACCCATTCACCGAAACCATTGAGTATTTCTGAAACATTTAAATTTATTTACTTGATGTATTAAATTCAGATTTATAAATATAGCCTACGATAATGAACAGATTTTATATACATACATACATTATGTTTATTTATCATAAAAATTGTTTAATAAATATTGCATATGTATGTGTGTACATGTCCATTTTTACTTGTATAGATAGTATATGTATTTTGTTTATTTTTAACATTTTAATATGTAACTATTCTTCTCCATTTTGGCTCTATATTTAATGTTGGGTTCTTTATTTGCTTTGGCTTGTTTGCTTTTGTTTGTCTTTAGCCAAGTTGTTATTTTTGCTTTTGCATTTGTTTTTATTAATGCCTTTGCACAATTTGTTTTACGTTAGGAGCCACGATGACTAGCTGTCTCTTTCATTTTCACGCATTTTCGTATCTTGTATCTGACAGTTATTATATTATTAGTAAAAGTTTATAAAATCTAAATATATATATATCTGCCATAGGAACGATTGGAAAAGATAAAGCTTTACCGGTTTCGATTTTAATTTTAAGTGAATTTAATTTAGTTTAATTTAAGTGAATCAGAGTATATTATATCATATTTCGTTCGAAACCCTTAAAAAACCTGGATGAAACTATACATTTACGAATTTAGCAACGAATTTACGAATTTTTCATTATTGTTATTCTTTCACCATTATAATTTCGTTATTCTTTTGCAATATTTGAATTCTTTCTTGTTACTACAAAATCCGAAAATCAAAAACTAAACCCGAGAAGAAAGGATTCAATCAATATTACAGTCCATCTTTTCCTTCTCGAATTTGGGCAGCGGTGGATGTGGTCATTATCATGACAGTCTTCCGTTTGGAAAGAGCGGATGAGAAAGAGACAAGAGAGAGAACAGCGGATCATCAGGCAAGAAAGATTAATACAAGGTCCAGCTCCATCTCTACCTGCTCCTTCCTCCTTCCCTAATCTAGTTTAGAATAGCGCTCTTTCTCTCTCTGATTCAAGAATATCTAGTCTCTGCTTTATCGTTACGAAGATCCTTTGGCTGTGGGTCTCGATCGATGGTCGTGTCAATAAGCGCGCCTCCCAGGAATAGCTTGCTCTTGTCTATAAAAGTTTATTTTCCTTTGTCCTTCTTGTCCTTCCATTTAGAGACTAACCCGAGGATCTTAGCCCGAGGTTGTCAGCTCGGACATCGCCCAGGATACCTCCTCTGGGCAGATGATACTGTTGGGAAAGTCAAAACGTATTGAGTCATACAAAGGCGCAACTTAAGCAATGTAAACACTCACCCATTGGGATACGAACATTTGCAGGCAGGTGACCAGAGGCATCCTCACGAAGAGCACTCTTAGGCCGAGGTAGAAGTTCAAAAGTTCCAGGAGTTCCTGTAGCCCATTTTTCATTTTGGCCCAAGCTAAAATTTCTCCAGAGTTTAACGTTATTAACATATAGCACACTAATTATGAAAAAAATAAAGAAAAATGAGCTGCATTAACTTGTTTCTTAAGTTATTTTTAGATTTTTTTCTCATTTTCGTACTTACGGATTACTATAATCAAAAAATTAAGAAAATTAAGCAAGGAAATTGTACAAAATTGTCAAGATTCTTTGCCCTTCCAAAAACAAAAGTTAATTAAACTCTATTAAGTAACATTAAAACTAGAAAATAAAATGGAGCAAAAATACAATTTATTTTTGAAATAATAATTTTCTTTTATTATTATTATTACAAACATTATATACTGGGGGAAAATTTGATGATGAAAAAAACTTTCAAGAACATCGCAGTTAAGATCATTATTTTTTATTATTTATATAAGCTATGACATGAAGGGGTTATGCTATGGTTAGGCAAGTGTTTTTCTTTAAGGTAAGTGTGGATCATATCATTCATATAGAGGTTTTTGGGGCGTAACTATGTAAGTATATTTTTCTTTCACATCCCCAAAATTCCAGAATCAAAGCATAATGTCTGTAATTTGTATCGCATTTAAACACATTTACATTCACTGAATGCGTATAAAACCGTTTAAAGTTGAACAAAATCGAATGGAAACATGAGACAAAGATGCACTTTAGCTGGTTTAGTTTTCAGTTGCTTCTTATTCATATGATTAAATTATATTTATATGTATATTATATATTTATTTAGTGCCTGCTCTTAACATTATTTAGATCTACAGGTTGTTCTTATACTGTCGCTAATTTGCTTCCAAAAGCACAGGTCGGCCAAATTTTCAAAGAAATCACAGATCCCAGAGCGGGAAGATACATTTCCGAAAGAAAAATTCCTATACGTCTGATTTTCGAAATATTAAGCCCCAAAAGTGAAATCAAAAACCATTTTATGGGTACCTTTGGGGTGCTGCAGCTTCTATAAGGATTTCACGACTACAAAACGATCAGTACGGGATCCTAAAGATCTGTCTTGTCCCCTCAAAAGTGGATTTTAAAATTTGGAAAAAATCTTCATTGGTCGCCGAAATATCCAGAGGACTGAATGACTGAAAATATTGGCAGTTGAAAACATTTGTTTCTATACAAATTGCTTTTCTTTATATTTTCAATCGTTTAAATATCGACCAAGTGACTAAAAAGCCAGTGTGTCTAAAGAGTTCGTATTAAACGACGTTTTGGATTGATAAATGACACAAACATTAGTTTAAATTAATTAAGTATAGGAGAATAATACAGGTACGTCCATGTAAAAATTGGTTAGTGGGAGATTTAGTTCATCTCCTTTGCAACACAGATATTTTCAGTAATTCATTCATACAGGAAATCTAATGATCATCTTTTGAATTCGTATTCAAAAATGTCGGTACACATTCAAAAGACAGTAACGGAGACCAAAAAATGTTTTTTCTAATTTAAAAATCCGTTTTTAAAGATATAAAACCTGCTTTAAGATGCTCTACCGATCGATTTATAAATAAGAAAAGCTTACAGCATCTCGATTGCACTCAAAAAAAACCTTACTTATTGCACTTTTAGGTTGAAATATCACAAAAACCTGACGTATGGAAAATTTTCTGAGGAGCAAAAAACTTTGGAAAAGTATACTCCTTGGTTCTTGGTTCTAAAAAGTTGCCGGCCTGTGTGGTAAACCCTTTCTTCTCTCTAGAAAATACGAAGTGCCCTCCGTGGAGGGGTTCGTTTACAATCGATTTGATACAGTTGTTGTGCTAATAAATATGATGTCGTTAATGCTAAGCAGCAGTGCGAGCTGCTGCTGGGGTCCTAACTTCTAAGAGTAGGAGAGAATTGCTTAAGTCTTGGGGCTGAGGCAGATATACTCTTTGACGTCTCGTCCTTGAATCATGATTAACTTTAAACCTAACATATCTACGACCTTAGTTAGTTGCTGCTGCTGCTGTAGGCGCTGTGGCTGCGAATGTTTGGCTAGTCGCCCGTCTTCAGGCGTTTCACGGGACCGGGATCGCTGCCCTGCGAGTTGGAGTCCTCGGAGAAGGGCATGCTCGACACAAAATCGGCGCCCTGACTGTCCGAGACGACGGAGAAACCTGGCCAGATAATAAAATACGCAAATTAGTGGCAGTCTAATTAATAGATTGAGGCCAGAGCGTGTCCTTACAGGTATTGGAGTCCTCGGCGGTCAGTCCTGCATAGCTGGGCGTAATCTGTGGCGGCGTGGGTGTGCCCTTCTGGGAGTTCTCCTTGTCGCTAAGCTTTCCGCCGCCGCCGCCACCGACGCCTCCACCACCGCCACCGACAACGTTGCCGCCCACCGAACCAGCGGGCGGCGGGGCCACGCCCCCACCGGCACCGCCGGTAAGTTGCTGCAGCTTTGACTTTTTCTCGCTGGCCGAAGAGATGGGCACCCATTTGTATATCTTCATGGTTGTGTCGCTGATGGTGACCCATTTCTTCTCCCAGTGGCGCACCTTATCGACCGCCTGCATCACCCGCTTGATGTCATCCTTGGCCCGGCTGCGCGTCTCCGCCCGCACGCTGCGAGACATCTTTTTTTCACTTCGCTCCAAAAGTGTTTCCTGCGAAAAGTGCGGCGTCTCGCGAAAAGCCGCTGTCTGAGTTTTTCGCTCGATTTACGTTGTTTCGCGGTAATTGCAACTGTTGTTCCTCGTATTTTGATTTCTCTTATTCAGATTCTATATTAAGTCTTTTATTTATTTAATTCACTTTTATAATGATTTTTAGTTGAAGCTGTAATCGATTTATATATTCGATTAGCTGCGGCAATGAAGCGCACATGTATATCGATATGTCCACCCGATAGCACACCGATATATTATAATCTCTTATACTGCTTTGTCCTCCTTCTCATTTAGCAAGACGGTCTCACTGCAAACAGACAAATTAGGCTGGCCACACTGGTCGGACGATGTATAAGAGACGTTGGTTGTTGTTGCTTTTGGGGAATTTTACATAGTTTTCTACTTATAATCGGGAATTCTACCCCGATTCTACTTATAATCGGAAGTTCTGCCCCGACTCTACTTATACTCGCCAGGTTCTACACAGATCTCTTATACTCTCTCATTTTCAAAAAAAAAATCGGCGAGGCAGCACGGGTTTCGCGTCGTTTTTTGCTTTTTCACGCGAAAAACGGAATTATGCGTACGTTTTTATATTATTTTTCGTAACCCGCCCTCGCGAAATTTTGTAGAGTGTGTGCGTGTCTGTGATTAAAATCGTTACTTATTCAGGGGAACAAAAAAACGAAAAAACAAAAAGTTTCAGCAACAACGTGCGAGTGTATTGGTGTTAGAAGGAGACCGAGAGAGAAGAACAAGCAGGCGAAGGAAGCGACGAAAAGAGGGAAAGCGAAAAACGAAAACCACTGGAAAACGCACACGAAAACGTAGGGAAAGTCAACGGCGACGCCTCTGCCGCTGCGCCTTCACAGTACAACGGAAAACACGCGCTCGCGTGTGTGTGAAAATTAACTGCATTTGTTTAAAACAACAAGGCGAAACCGCACCGCGAAACAAAAAAAAACCGAAGTCAATTTACTGTTTTTTTTTTTGTGTCTACTGATCTTTCTTAAATTGGCTAACACACACGCACGCACACAGGCGCGTTTTTTCTCTCTTTTTCCCTCCGTCTTCGATCTCTTGCGTGTGTGTGTGTGTGTATTCCAGCTTGATAAGAAACAACAACAATGGGCGAACAGGGAGTCAAAGAAGACAAGTGAAAAATGCAAACAAATTGGAAAAAATTTAAGAAATTTCAAATAAAGTAAACAAGAAATTTCTCATAGAAACAAAGAACTGAAATACATAATATTATATGTGTATGTATGTATGTATTTTTTTTTTGCCAATAAATACGTGTGAATGTGGTGTTTTTTTTTAAGTGTGTGCTAAATGAATTATTCTTTCGTTTCCTTCTAAATACTAAAAATGAAATTCGAATTTCCACAGCAGCCGCTTCGAGTGCCAGAACTTTAAAAAGTCACAGCTGAATTTTCCGCTGATTTTTCCCGTTTCCCGCGAAGCTGAAAGTCGCGCTGCCGGCGTCGTCGATCCCATTTCACGCGTCGCCGCTTCGTCTCGCCGTCTCGCTCACCCCTCCCCGTGTCCCGCTCACTTACGACTTGACGCCCCCCCCCCATCACCCTTTAACCCCCCCATCTCTCTCTCTGAAATCCCCCGCGACACCCTGTCTTGCAACCATTTTAACAACAACTAAAAAAAGTTACAAAGAAGTAGAAAGAGACAGAGAGAGAGAGAGAGAAAGAGTCGAGCCAACTGTAACGTCATCTAAAAAAAAAACGGCAAAAAAAAACAACAACAAAATCGGAGCGACATAACATCATCATTCAACAACAACAACAACAACCGAAGGAAAACGGTCATCGGCATTACAACAACAACAACAACAACGTTAACATTGCAACACTTAGGAAGAGCAAACAACAACAAAATAGCAATAACGAAAGACTGCAACAACAAAGTAGCAAGAGAAACCAACAACAACAAAACAGCAAATAGGAAAATGCCCAAATGCGATGTGAAAACGCGCTACATTCCTGCGACTTTCGCCTGGATTGTGCTGCTTTTAACCACATTTCTCTTCTTTTTTTATCCGTAAGTCGATTTCTCACTGCGATATTTCGTTATTTTAGAGATGTGTTCAAATTATGAATTTAGAAATTAAATACTGAAGGAAAATATTTGGGAATACTCGTTATTTTAGAGATATATTCAAATTATAAATGAAATAAGGAATGAATATATTCAGGAATAATTTTGAAATAGATTGAATATTATAATAATATCGTAATATATCGGTTTAAGACCCTATCAATGGCATAATGTATAATTAGCTTAAAATTGTACCATCCTTTGGCTTTGAATTTCCAATTATGAGCCCTTAAGTTCAGGCTAAAATATATATTTTTTGTTCTACCGATAATCGTATTATTATTATTAATAGAAATTAAATAAATATCGCCAGAGTTGGGGAAAACGCATTCGTCAAAAGCCTTTCCATTAGTCGAAATCTCGAAAATGTCCCATTCAATAAATAGAAGTTGTTCTATTGTCACAAAACTAGACCAATCCTGT
The DNA here is from genome assembly GCA_008042485.1 of Drosophila mayri. Taxonomy (NCBI): domain Eukaryota; kingdom Metazoa; phylum Arthropoda; class Insecta; order Diptera; family Drosophilidae; genus Drosophila; species Drosophila mayri. The sequence goes on along the minus strand of VNJN01004652.1, from coordinate 11,334 downwards.
GGAGGGGGGAACAGGACTTAGGCTGTAGTTGGCCGAGTTCGCCGAAAGTTCATGAATATTGAATGTGCCTTAGGCCAATATTTACTGTACCCACATACACACGCTCACTTTCCCAGTGGAGTGCGAGGACTCCAAGGCATCCTTCGTCTGGCAATCGTTTTTCTCGAATTTTCCACCCACCCCTGCTGCCACTGCCACTTTACTTATTTTGCTAGCGTTTTCGTGGATTATAATGCATTATTATTATATGTGGGACAGCAGCGCAGCTCGGTCTTATCCAGTCCTGTCCCCATTTTCCACCATCTACCGCCCATTGAATTTTCTTAGTCATCTCGCAGTCGCTCTCCCCCCGCTCTCGGGCATTCCATTTAATTTTCTGTCGCTTTGTGCGGTTTTAAATATATATTTTTGTATCAAATCGGGTTTTAAAAGAGAAGTTTTGCTTTTGTTAAAATCTCAAACTTTTCAATAAACCAGAAAATTGTAATTTTTTTTTAATAACAAATTTTTATTACATTTTAATGGTTGTTTTTTTTTTTTTTTGATCCCAATCAAATTTTGTTTTATTTAAAAGGCTAAAAAACGATTTGTTTTCCTGGTTAATTAAATTTTGACTTGTATCCTCATTAATGTTAAATTATTCATAACTTTTAAATTGAGTTATTTGGCTGACAAACGCTGAAAACCATTCCATTCATCATGATTTTCTCGCTTCGTGTAAACAAATTTTTGTTGCTTTTTGTTTTTTGTCAGGAGAAGGCCAAGGGAGCAACAAATTTGCATAGCAAGCGCACAATTAGCACATGAAACGAAACCAAAAATGGCAATTAAGCAGTCAGTTTTCAGGGGGAGGAGGAGGAAAAGCTCTCAACCCATTACATTTTTTAGTGCTTTTACCACACGATTTTCCTCCCGTTTTTCCTCTTGTTTTTCCTTTAGTTGCATCCATTTAATGACGCATTTTTGTGGTCAATTGCAGTTGCAATTATTCTATTTGGCATTCGGTCGTTTTTCATCAATTCCAAAGGATTTGTCAAGCAATTTCTGGATACACCGTTTGGGTCTAGTGTCCATACTTTTCTACTTTTCTTTAATTAATTTACAAAAATAGTTTAGGAAGCCTATTTTCAGAATTTCAAATTTAAGATTTTTCTGAAATAAATACAAGTTTCCATATCTAAATTGTAGAATTGTTTAGTTGGATTGTTTTTTTCACAGTGTCATTTTTGTGATACCTTTGTTCTTGCCTGCCTGGATTTTTCGGGTTTCCCTTTGTCATTGGCTATCTTTCTATGCTGGAGCTGCTGGCTCGTTCTTTGTGCCTTGGCGTTGTGAGTAATTTCAGAGGCAGGCCACGCCCATTGCCACCCACTCGGCCGCCCTCTCCCCCACTGGCTTTTCAATTTCTCTGCCTGACTCCTTGCGGGCGACACTTGAGTTTTGCACTTTGTTTGCCTCCCTTGTTGCCTAGTTTGGGAATTTGTTTATTTAATTATGCCTTCTCTGTTTGGTGCTCCTGCCGCTCCCTTTCCTTGGACTTCTTCCAGTTTTGGGGCACGCGGCGAAGGTATTATATATCCGCCTGGGTTTATGCAAGAAGTACAGCTTATGGCAGCTCTAAAGCACTAAGAAAAAATAAATATTTATGGAAAAAATAAGAGATTTGTTTGGATTTATGTTTATCTATAAAAGTATTTTTTTATGATGTTGATAAGTCTAGAAATAAACCCAGAAATAAATCACCAAATAGTTTTCCCAGTGGACCCTCGCCTAGTTTCAGTTTTTGTTTGTTTGATTAGTAGGCAACGACGTCACCTGATACGAAAGGGAGTGGTGGTGGTGTAGAAAATTCGGATAAGGAGGTTCGGCTCGGGTTAGCAAAAGTCCAATTACGACATATATTTCATTATGGCGCTGGCTTTTCGCTTTATTTTTCCTCCCAATGCCACAGGTTGCCTTTGTTACTATCACAAAAAAAAGTAAATAAATATATAAAAAAGCGAAACACCCAGCAAAACTACGCTTGACAAAACAAACCGAATCGGGGAATACAAAAAAAAAAAAAAGAAAGAAAAGTAAATTAAGTAAAACATGGCAGGGCAACCGACGACACTGTTGCTGAACAACAAAAATAGCAACGGCCGCACAGCAACAACGATAAAACCATCGGCAACAAACTGCGTCACAACAACAGCTTGGACAATAGTTTTAGTCACCACCACCACCACCACCCACGCAACCTCCAGGCCCCAAAGGCCTCCGTGCCACCAAATCCCACCCCTCATTGAAATTCTAGAAGCCGCGCCACTCAGAGTGACGATTTTTGTTTGTTTTTCTTACTTTTTTTTTCTGGGTTGCCTTCGTCGTCGTTAAGTTTTCAAAGTCACTGTACTTCCTATATCATCAGCCCTCTTCCGAACACCAGACACGTTTTGAGCCAGGAACAATGGGAAATTTAGAACTTGTAGTCCTTCTCGCTTGGGACAATAGGATTTCCCTGAACGATGGGTTTTTTAGCTCCATTTTATTATTTTCCCTTTTATAATAAGATGGAGTTTTAACTAAAGTTTCAATTGATTTCATCTTAAAGAATTATAATTTTAAATAGACTTATTTTCTCAGGATTTAATATTTATATCTTCTACTCTTTAAGCATAAATCAATCGAATTTTACTCCCATAAAAACTTGCAGTTATTTAATATTTATTTTAAAAAATCCAACATATATAAGAAATATATAAGAGAAATTCGAGAATCTTGTCATTATTTTATTTTTACTTGTTAAAACCTCCCTAAAATCTCCTTCTTTTCAATGCTAAAAGCTAAACGATGAAAAGGAAGGGACACATTTAGCGGAAAATGAAGGAAAATGGGTTGAAAAATAGAACCTGCTGGAGGGGCGTTTGTCAAGTGAAAGTGACTTTAATTACGAAATTTTCAAGTAATTTAATTTCCGTTTTGTTGCTCTAACAACTTTCATCAAAAGAAAATTGCCAGGGGGAAAGGGGAAAGGGCTGTAAAGATAGGCAGAGCTTTCGGTTTAGACTTTCGCAGAATATTTGGATTTAAATAAAAAAAAAATCGTCAGAAATCAAGGCGGGCTTTGGGGGTCTAATAAGACAGTTGCTAAAAGCAAAGGTAACCGTTTTGGGTCAGCAAGGCGGCTTATCTTTTCTTCTATAAAGAAAGAAAGCGCCGCCGCTACTCGACCCAATTAAATGTTGTTGGTAATTTGTGTTAAAAGCATTTCAAGGATTATTATACTTTTTTCCCCTGCTTCAAGTTTGCTAACTTGTATAGCTTTGCGCGTACATTTTCCTCAGCTTGGTCCCAGCGGTTGTCTAGGTTTGATTTTCCTCTCATTCATTTTACTTATTGCTTATTACTGTCATTTACACTGAACAACAAAGCAGCAGAAGCTAAAAATATTTTTGAAGAAAAATGTTCTATAGAACTTTGAGGACAAGTTTAGTTAATGTGAGAGACTAGACAAAAGATGTTTTCCATATTGATTTATATACTTGTTGCTATATTTATTTCAATATTTATTTTGTTCAGTGTCTTTTGGACATTTTCTCCGTATTGTGCCTCTAATTTTTCTCTTCGAATCCACTTGAGATATTTATTTACTGTGTTTTTGTTTTGTGTCCCCATTGGAATCCTCGACCTGTGCCTCGAAATGCTTGGACTAACACCACACCCACCCCGCAAGGTCTCCACTCTAATCCCAGCCCCCTTTTCCACATTCCCCCCATTGGGCGGCGTGTGTCGTTTTTTTTTTTTTTTCTTTGTGTATTTGTCTACTAATTATAATAAACAAAGTTTTTCTTTTCGCTAGCAATTAGGCGACACTTGTGATGGAGACAGTGGAGGGTACACAGAGATAAAAGGGATGCTATAAAAATATTAGATGTATTTTTTTTTAAATGTTAAATTTAAAGGCATTAAAGGGGTTTTTTTTTTAAGTTAAATGAGTTGCTTTAAGAAAATATAAAAATAAATAATATACATATCCAGCACTGCATTTTTTCACAGTGTTTCTTCCTCGGCCAGGGGAAGGGGGGGTTATTTGCGACAGCAGGTGGTTCAAAGCAATTTTTCCCGCCACTTTATTGGATCGTTTAATTTTATGTTAATCATGTTTCCCGAACAAAAACAATTTTGATGTAGCAAAAGGCACACGTGTGTGTGTGTGTGTGTGCGTTACAGGTCGTGACCTGCCACGCCCACTACAGGTGGCGGTGGGGGGAAAGGGGGATACCACACTGAAGTTTGGATGCTCAACCCAAAACGAACGGCCTTGGCTTCTTTGATTTTGATTTTGATTTTGATTCTACCTCCCGCACATTTTGTTGGCTTTTCAACATTTTCTAATTGAATTGAATTTGTGGCAGCCACGCGATATAAATTATGCATAAATACCAACTTGCTTGCAGCTGTGCAGCTGCACCTGAGCAACACCCACACCCACCTGCATGTACTGCCTTCTATGTAATAGCACGCATGTGGCTGCACTTGAAGAAATAAAGTATATTTTGGCATTTTAAAGTTTGGGCTTCTAATGTGTTATGATTTTCAATCAAATATACAACTGATAACTCCCACATTTTCGCTCAGTGGACGTTTATATACCTACATATAGATTGCCGCCTGTGTAACCTTCGAAGCTGCCCACAAGCAAAGGCAACGATAAATGTTATAAATACCCTCGGTCCCGGTCCCGTTAGCTGCCATAACATATTTGATCACCTTGATGTGTTTCCAAACACACACACACACACACACACACATACTCCATTTACGCAGTATATATATATATATATATATATATATGTTCATGTTTATAATCACTTTGAGGGATAATGTGTGTGTGTGTACCTTTGACATATAATCTGTCAGAATTTAATGCACTTAGCAGTCAGTTCCCCTCAAGTTGGGCATGTTTGAAATTTATTAGTAAATTTAATTACAAAATTAAACTTGCCAACAATTAGTTGAGATTTATATTATAGTTTTTGCCAAACTAAGTTCCAAGTCTTGTTTTACATTAATGGTTTTTAGTTCTAACTTCTAACTCATATTTCCTGGTTTAGTCACTAGAATTTAATGGAAAATAATGACCAAGAAAAGTCGAGGCTGCTCGGGTTAGTTCCTGGAAATATTTCTCACCCATGACTGGATTTATTTTCGTTTTTAGTGCTCTTCCAAATCGCTCTCTACCCTCGGCCTGTGTCTCTAGTTACTTTTTATCATGTTTTTTTTTTTTATATTTTTCGTTTGTCTGTCCCAACTTGTTAATGAAAATAAATTTCTGACGCCGTCGTCGTCGCCCTGATAAATAATAATAATAACAATAATAACAAAAGCATGTGCAGTTGTTGCTGCAGCCGCCACTGTTGATAATATCCGCCGGCCATTGCCATAAAAAGCAATGTGCAAAAAACAAGAACAAACAAAAAAGAATAAAAAAAACAACAGCAAGAAAAATAATATAGGGAAAAAAGCAAAACTAAGCAAAAACAAATGTCAAAAGCAGACGGCGGAATAAAAAGGCGTCGAAGAAGAACAAGAAAGAGAAGCTGCTGAGCTTGAAGCGGAAGAGAAGGAGGGCGAGGAGGAGGCGGCGAGGTAAGCCAGGCCATTGCCACGCCTCTTTAAGCCACCCACATCCCACATCACCATTTCTATTTCCTGTTTTTTGCCTTTTAGTGCTGCCTGCAAACTATGGCCACATTGAGAAATAAACTAGGATTTTTAAATACATTTTTTCCAATTAAAATAACTTTTTTTATATTAAATTTAAAGGGGCTTTAAAACTGACATAAAACTTAAAACACTTCTTAAATAAAACACATCTCGAATAGTCAAATAAAATAGTATTTAAATTGGTTTCAGTGTATTTTCGAGGGTGTCATTTCAATGCTGGGTCCTGGGTCAAACTTTTGCTATTGGTGCTGTTTATGTCACTGGCCATATACCATCCTGACCGGCCAGTACTTATATATTATGAATTTCGAAACTCTTCGACAGTATCGATAAATTAAGGATTACAATATTTTTTTTAGTATAATATTAAATTACTTGATCATATCTTATCGATATATGTGTGTAAATATTTCGAAATGAAAGCTTGCTTGCTCTTAATGAAATTTAAATAGTGCAAGACAAATAGTTAATCTATTATGTATCGATATTTAATGCAAAAATCGATATACAATTTGATATATAAATTATGCGATACAATTTTTTAGAACATTTTCCATTAAAATTGGTATTTTGTTATTTTACGCAATATTTTTCCGATATTTTCGATAAGATATTAGAAAACCAGATCATATCCTATCGATATATGACTTACTTTCAGTAAATTTTAAAAATTCGAGACAAATAGGTGCATCATATCTCTATCTGAGTCTCTTTTTTGCCGTCGTTTGCTGGAATTTTCTTCTTTGGGTAAATCGATAAAATTCAATTGCCAACTGGCACCTCCAGCTAGCCATACATTCACCCTGGAAACCACTTGGGCACTCACAGTGGCAGTGCACTCTCCTTACCGGGAACCGATATTAAATAAATACAATTGATACACTTTAAACACTTATTAAATTCTTTATTTTATTGCAAATAAAGTCATTAAAAAAGATTATATTATATGATGTTAAAATTATTCTTGCAGTCACTGTTTGGAACGTGCCCTGTACTTGGGTTCTTAACGATTACTCATTTGCAATTATGCTTGCTCTTAACCCTTTGTTGTCCAATGTCAATGACGTTAACCGTTTTAACTGCTTTCCCCACCTTCCTTTCGCCATGATTTATTCTGATGATGTTCGTCAGCGGGCACTCTCGTGAACTCTGTATATATGTACATATACATATATATGTATTTCCCATTAAGTTCGATTTATTTTTCTCATGGCCAGGCAAACCGAACAGGAACAGGGACAGGTAGAGTCGAAAAAAAGAGCGTTAATTTTTTATCACTTGACTGTTTATTGAGTGGATTAAGTGGCAATCATGTTGACGGCTACATATATACATTTTTCGGTATTACTTCCTGTTGAATGTCTAGTCCTCACCGATTCCCATTATCTATTTATTTTCACTCACAGGAACAGGGCTGTTCTTTCTCAAAAATATTAATTAAAATTTCTAATTAGGCAAATAAAGGCAAGAGTTTCACGCAAAGTTTAAGAAACTTTTCAACGGGAAGAAAGCTAGGGGAATGTCAACATGGAAAATGTCGGGGGAAAAGGAGTATATTTTTAGTTGGGAAACGAAGACAATACATACATACATAACAGACATGCACTCAAACATATTACGCATACGCCCTAGAGGCCATTCATCCAAATTTAATTTCATTCGGCGTCCCGTCATAAATACACACACAAAATGCGCAAAACAAAAAATATACGAAAAATGTCGAGTGGAAGTGGAATCAAAAACAGAATATGAAGTCAAATTGCCATTAAAGAAAGCAAGAAAACGGTCGAGCATTGCTGGAATTTGCTTATAAAAGCAGAATATTTAATTTTGGAAGGGCGACGGATTTCCTTTGATTTTTTTTATTTGGTTTTATCAATGAATCGATTGCGATTGCTGTTCACTGGCAAGTTTTAGCAAAATTTGCATTTTAAATTAATATCAAAGACGGATTTATATATGAATTTTATATGTGAAAGCGATTGTTACAACTTGTGAGTTTTCTTTTTTGTCTCAGGAAAACTAAAACATAAAAAAAATTTAATATCTATATTGTTAAAAGTTTAATTCTTCTTTACTGAATTTAAATAATTAATCTAATTTCCCAATTTGGCAGGCACACAAAAAACAGCTAAAAACCGAATTTATTGATTTCCAATTTTCCCATTTTCTGTGTGTATATCTCGAAAGTTGATTTTGTAACCAGCAACGCACACACACGCACAGAAGCATTTGAAAAATAAACAAAAGTTGAGAAGTTGAACAAAAAATGATCTGGAAAAACAGCAGCCAAAAAAATGGGGTTAGCAGCCAGCCTAAAGATGGAGAACATTTTCTTTCTAATGATAGTTCAAGATGGGGTCTTGCCAAAATGAAATATACACAAAATGTTTGTGTTATTTTTTCTTCGATTTATGTGTTGCGGGGGTCAAAATCCAAAAGTTGCTTGACCTTGCGTCCATCCTCTGAGTTTTTCCCCAGCCATATTTGTTGGCGAACAAAAGTGTCCCTTAGTTACATAAATTATTTGACAGCGCGCATGACACATTGAAGGACTTGTCATAGACAGATATAAAAAAAAAAAAAAAGCGGAAGTAGAACAAAAAAGGGGAATGGTGGCGGCTCGACTCCTTTACTTTGGCTGATTATCCTGCTTTGGCCTCAATCTCTGGGCATTTGCTTCTTCTGGTAACTAGAAACCAGCTGGGGATGGAAAACCTTTCCCCCAGATTTTCTTTTTATTTTTATTTTTATTTATTTTTTTTGTAGCGGCAAAAAACTTGCGCCTGTCCAAAAATGTTGCCTCCAATTTGTTATTACATTTCCTTTGCAAGCGTGTGTGTAGGTTTTGGGAGGTGGGGGGCTTCCTACTAGCAGCCGAATTTTCCCACCTCCCCATTTTGCCACTCTCCTTGAAGATTGCCCAATAATTGCGTATGGCAGCCGGCAAGCTTCTAAAAAAAGCAATCGGAAAACTGACAGCCAAGAAACTGGCACAATTTTATTTTTACCTGTGGATAAATGATGTCCGTTTGCGTAAAACTGAACAGAAACCGGAGAATTAAAGCAAAATTAAATTATATAAAATTAAAATTAAGAAAATAAAGTTGTATGTCAACATAACAGATATTTTGATGGTTCTATAAGACAGTTTATTGAATGAAAAACCTCAAGGAATGTGCTTAAACCTAGTTTATTGTTGAAAATTTATTCTATTATAGTAAAAAAGTTTGGTTCGACATTAAAAAGTTATAAATTAGTAAACTATTTACAAAAAGCATGTTATTTTGTGAGTTTCCAACGAAGCCCCTGAAAACTATTTAATTTGTTTTTAAATCAACAGAATTTTAACTGAGAATTTTAATGAGAAATAAGTTAGGCATTAAAGTTACTTTGAATCAAAATTACTGAATCACATGTTATGCCTTTTCTTGGTCATTCTAAACAAAAAATAATATCAATATATGTATGTATATTTACTTCAAGATAAAAATACAAATCCGATAAAGACAACGGCGGGATACCTGCAAATTTGGTTGTAACAATTATCTTGAAATAAATCGAAAAGTGTGTTATCGCCGGGAGGCAAATGGTCGCTTTCCCAGTCAAAAGGGCAATTGATTCGTTTATCGCTAATTTTGCGGAAAATAGAAACCAGCCAAGATACGGGGAGAGATAGGGAAAATGTCTGGAAAAAGCATACATATGCCGTTTAACCTTCTTTGCACTTTACCCTGCCTCGAATGTGGCATAAAGGAAAATTAAATAACGAACCCAATAATGATGCCTCTGTCACTTGCACTCTTTAACCCACTAACGCCACACCACAGCCCGAAACATTGGTTTTCATTGTTCAGTCTAAAATTTTAGATCAGTTTTAACAAAATTGAAATCGATTTGAAATCGATGAGGACGTCGATTTACATGAATATAGTTTAAGAAAAAAAAAAAAAAACACAAACAATGACTTAACACGGAATATAGCTCTTGGGGATGCAGATGGTCAGATAATCTCGGCCAGCTTGATTAGGTCCAGCAGAGCCCTAGGCTCGCCTGCCTTAGCATCTCTATATTCCCGGCACTTTTCCAGCACCCGCTCAAATCCCTCCACAACCGACTTCTGACCTGAAGCTTCCGGAATCGATTTCGGATAAGCACTCGAGGCCGGAGCCGCAGACGGAGACGGAGACGGTGACGGAGATGGAGCCATTGCCACCAAATCGGCTGGCTCCCATTGGGGCCTCTGAGGCTGTGGCTGGATATCGATGGTTATGGTTTCGGTTTCACTTCCGTCGTCTGCATAAATGGTGGCCACTACTTCGCCTGCCCCCTCAATCATGGCCAGAACGAGACAGCCGACAAAGGCACTGTTGGCCATGGCCCGAATGCCATTGCGGGCCGACAATATACCGCCGGTGGCAGCGCCACTGACTATGGAGTTCCAGGAATCCTCCCGCTGCCGGTACGAGATCATGGCACAGTCGACTGTGCTGAATGTGGCGCCCCAAATGGCAAAGCTGCCGGCTATGGCCGGTGTCCGCAACTTGACCGCATCCATGCCGCCGTACATGCTGCGCATCAGGCCGGACGGAGCGTTGCGGAAGCCCTTAAGGTACTGGAAGAGCCCGCCGCCGAGGGTGCCCATCAGAAAGGCGCAGCCGCAGTCCTCCACAATCCTAATGGGACACGGCTGTCGGTTGTACTCCATGATTTCTGGCTCTCCCGATTTCTGGCTATGTGTGAAGGCGTGTGTGTTGTGGAAATGAATTTCCACTTTGTGACGATCTAGATCTAATGGTGATATTTGGATGGAAATATCCAGGGTGGGTCTGTAATGTATGTATGTTTTTTTTTTTTAACCAAAAAATTATTCTAAATTGGCAGACAAAAATTGATTCTAGAAAAACAAAAGCTCAAGGAGTTAATTATAAATATTTTTTAAGGATTCTTAAATGTTTTCCTTCTTTGTTTTATTTATGAAATGCACTGTACTTGCCTGGCTGTTGGTGTACCTGTGTGCAGGTGTCCATGTGTCAAGTCAATTAATTGCCGATCGAAATCGCTTTTGCGGTTAGTTCTCAGTTGACCTCTCTCACATGCGAGTGTGAGTTTTCCCCACTTTTCTCTTTCGTTTTTTGTTGTTGCTTTTTTAGCCCCTACTTTCCACCCTTTCCCCCCTCTGACTTTCCATCTTTATGTCAAGGTGAAAGGGAAAGGGCCAGCCAGGGGGAGCAAGTTCCATAAACTTGTCGCATTTCGCCTGAATGTGACATCTTGCCGGAGGGCTCCCAATGCGTTCAGTCTCTCTTTCTTGGTGGAAACATAGGAATTCAATTTCCTGCCAGTGTATCATCAAACCCTCCCTGCTCCCCTCCTCTTTTCCGGAAATGCTCTTGAAAAAGGCTGCACGCTAAAGTTGTTGGAATTTTCGTTGGTCTGAGCACAGCGCAGCGGGAGAGCCCTGCCGATAGGAAGAGGGTTTCCTTCACCTTGACAATGCCACATGGATGCAAAGTCGCAGGACTCGCTGCCCCTCGGTGACAGGAAGCTGGCATTACCAGTAAATAGCAGCAGTAAATGAAATATTTCAACTCTGCTGGAACTTAAATTGAAATTGACGCCAGAATG
>VNJN01004651.1:79994-217689 GCA_008042485.1 Drosophila mayri | reverse complement strand
ATCGAACCGAATCAAATCCATGACTCCTCCATATGTCTACATTGATAAGAATTTTTCCATTTTTAGCCTTAACGTGTCAAACATTATCGAAGCCTTAAAGTTATATTTAAACTACGAACTTTCAATAAAAACAAATAAGAACGCTAATCTGCTGTCGTAATTATTTCACACTTTTGTAATTGTTTTAATGTTTTCCATATTTCGATTTGTTTTTTGGGGATGAGTAATGCAAAGTAAGTATTGCCTCTTATAATTGAAAACCAAAACATACATATATTTGAAGCAGGAATCAGAAGGAATAAATATAAACTGTTTTTAATTATATTTGCATATTTACTCCCTTTCTTCAATTTGTTTGTGTAGAACATGGCTGAACATATTCATATTAATAAAATAAAACATAAAATTAAATCAAAAATGCCAAAAGGCTAAGGCAACGAACTTTGCGGATTTAGTATTTACGATTTACGATATTGGTACGAAATTTACGATATTCCAATACGATATTGGTCCAAGATTTACGATATTAAATACGATATTCAAATTCTATTTACGATATTCGAATACGATTTACGATATTCCAATACAATATTGGCCCAAGATTTACGATATTAAATACGATATTCAAATACTATTTACGATATTCAAATACGATTTACGATATTCAAATACGATGCACGATATTCAAATACGATTTACTTTACATGAGCATCACTGATGCACATCTAAAGTAAATCGTATTTGAATATCGTACATCGTATTTGAATATCGTAAGATGTATTTGAATATCGTAAATCGTATTCGAATATCGTAAATCGTAATTGAATATCGTATTTAATATCGTAAATCTTGGACGAATATCGTATTTGAATGTCGTAAATATTGTTTGCAAATATAATTAAAAACAGTATATATTTAATAAAACTAGTTTATAAATCATGTAAACAAAACAGAAAAATAAAAATTTAATAAAGACAAATCTACTATATTCAAATCCGGACGATGCTTGTATTTTTGTGAGTTGTGGGCATTAATCTGCTAGGCATTTAAATTCAATTTTAAGCTTGTTTGTTTTTTGTATATAAATATCTTAAAAAAATTAAATCAGTTAGCTAGTTTGCTCTGTTGGGACAAAATCGCATCCCACTTAAATCCAAATTTCCATCATAATCAAAATAAGTACACAGACGCCTTATAGATTTATTTGAATGTATTTTTATTTTTATTTTCATTTCCGTTTCGGTATAATTTCTAGTTTGTTCTCTTCTTCGTCTTTAGTACTAGTTGTTGGTTGTTTAGCAATTGTCTTGAATTACTATTATAAATTATTTAAGTTTTATGCTTTACGTACTCGTATAATTATATAGATTTATAATTTAAAAATTCGCGTATGAAAATGAAAAAGTCCTTTAACTGGCAGCCACTCAACTTTCGCTCTCCAAAACGTTTCCTTCTTTCTTTCGCTTTCGCTAAACTTACATTCTTAAATCTAAAATAAAAACAAAATAATAATAATAATAATAAACGAAAACTTAGAGGAAAACAAAATAATAGCAGTTGGTTTTTTAAAGCTGGAATCGCTGCGTAATCGAGTAAATCGTAGGTGATAGATACATTGCAAAAAATGCCTAGAGATGAAGGAGATGAGTGCATATATAGGTTAGCAATTGCCTCAACTGTACAAGTATGGCTTATACGCCGCTCTCCGCGCCAGCAAACGATTAAGATTATATTTATAATTATATCATTTGTAAATTGTTTGTTTTTGCGTGGTTATGTCGTCGTAATTACTCGAATTAATGTTTAAATAACAAAAATGAATGATAGGAGCGATCCTCACTCTGGCTGTGTGTGTGGGTTGACTGTCCTGGTGCCCAGAATCGGAGCCACTGCCTCTCTCACCTATGTAGTGTATGTACATACGCGAGATCATAGTCTGCGGATTTGGTTACGATCCTACGGTTGCCTTAGGGATGTGTGTGTGGATGGGAAAAGTTTTTGGAAAAATATAGTACAGTTTGATATAAGAACATTTGAAATATTGAAACAATTTAGCGATAAAATATCGCTAAATACACGAAAAATTATAATTAATTCAATTATCTTTTTCCCTATATATCGAAAGAGTATATAGATTTATCGCGATGTTAAAATATCTTGTTATATGTCGGCAATTCGCGCCAAAAGTCGTTATTCAATATTTTCCTACCATCCCTAGAATGCCTACAGTATGCGCACGGATAATAGACATCATATATCATATTCTCATGTGTTTTGGTTAAAAGCGATCTCCTCCTCAAACTGCTGTGTACATACATTAGTCTTCGCTACAAACGTTGCTTTAGAATATAGTATAATATGTGCACATGGTATGGTATATGTTAATATGTAAATGTATTGCATGTTGACACCGAATCTTGGTTATTCTTGCCTCGTTTAACGTTTAACATAGCCAATGCGGATAAGTAAGCGCGGTAATTTAGTAATTTAGTTAATTTTCAATGATATAAAAGTACAAAAAGAGGGGTCGAGAGCCAACCGATCTATATACACACACGCTGGTCTGAGTCTGATCTGATCCGAACTAAGCCAAACTGAATCTGAATCGGAATCCGAACTACATTGAACTACACGTCACATACGCGCTGCTGAGCTGCTGCTGCCTACAAGTTAGCCTTGGTATAATCTTTGTGTGTTTGCTGAATACGGGTGTTTATGCTGCTATGGATGCTGAGATTCCGCACTGATCCTGATCCTGGTGATGCTGCTTACGTTCCATTGGCCTTGGGCAGCGATCGCACCAAATACAGCTTCTCGCCCTGCTTGTTCGTGTAGATGGGCGCTCTTTGGTAATGATCGACCAGCTGGTCCAGCGAATGGAACTTGCGCTGTCCGATGCAGTACATGTTCTGCTCCACGTGCACCCGAAAGTGCTTGTTGCGTCCGGGTGCCTTCAACGAAACCGAATAGTCGCCCATCTGCGGGAGGAAAAAGAGTACGTGCTTAGGGGATGCTACTTCGAGGTGGAATTTCTCCATTTTCTACTCACATTAGTCTCACTATCTCTGATGAGGAAGTCGCCATCATGGCCATGGCCATTGAGCACCGTGTCGCATTGGCTCCTGGTGATTGCTCCGTAATACCATGACTTGCCCGCCAAATTGGGGCGCTCGATTGGCTGGCCGGAGGAGGATTGTGCCGACGACTTGTTGTTGCCCTCGTTGCGTCGCTCCATGGAGTCGGTGCCGCCGCCGCCAGCTCCGTTATTGCTGGCCCCACCATTGCCATTGCCAGCACTGCCGCCGGCACTCGTGTTGCGATAGGGTGTGGCCAGGTAATCGTTCAACTCTTGGAGATAATTGCGTGGAACTAAACCGACTTGGCCCTGGTTATTGCGAGCTTTGTACCAGTCCGGATCGGAGGCGGGCCGATCCACAATCTCCAAGCGATCGCCCTTCTCGAATGACAGCTCCTGGTCATTGTTTGACGTGAAGCTATACAGAGCCACCTGGAAAAATTAATCAGCTTAGCTCAGCAGGATCTCCTTCAGAATCGAGGTGTTTGCACTCACCACAATATCGAGCACATTCTCGGCCATGGCATAGGTATGGATCTCGCCATCGTTATCACAATCCTCCGTTGTGTAGTTGCTGGGGAACCAGCCCACCGAATTGCCGCTCTGTCCGCGCCACCAGCCATCGTTGGACTTCTCTAGGATGAGTATCCGCGTGCCCTTGGTCAGCGAAAGTTCGTCCGGTTGCTGGGCTTGGTAGTTGTACTTGACGACCGCAGTGCCAATGGCATCGGCGGGATCCGGTGGCAGACGCCGTGACATGGTTGGACTCTCGACTTGTCGCGACGGCGAGCAATTGGGCAAAGTCTTTGATCCCGACGAACCCTTTTTCACCTTCTTCTTAATGCTGCCGGAGAGAGATATCAGAGAGGGAGAGACCGAGAGATGATGTTTCAGGTTAGTTTTGAGGAGAAACTTCAGTTTGGTGAGATTTCTGAGGGCGGGTGGGGGGAATGTTGCTGGTTTTGGGGTTAGTCTAGACCTAATTCAAGTGTTAGTGGGGCTGGGGCTGGGGCTCGACAGACAAAGAAAGCAAATAGAATTTGTTTTGTTTTCGAAAATATACAAAATACGAAAATACGAAAATACGAAAGCCGAAAGCAAATATGAAGGATGTCTCGGATACAGATACATCTACGGCTACTGCTACAAATACGGTTTAAGATACGGATAGAGGACTTAATTCTGCTGAAATCAGAGCAAGAAGAACGCTTAGGTTTAGTTTTTCTTTTGAGGGGAAGAGGACTCTCTTTCGTGACGCACCTGTCGAAGAGCGAGGGCTTCTCCTTCTTCACATAGTTGCTGGGCACGTAGCCGGACTGATTGCGGCTATTTTGGACGCGCCACCAGTGCTTCGAGTCGTCCAGCAGCAGATAGCGCTCGTTCTTGCGCAGATCCAGCTCCTGAGCACCCTGCGCCGCATAGTCATACTTGGCTACCACGTAACAAACGTCTTCCTGAGATTTGCCTGGAAAAGAGAACAACGATTATTAGTCAAGCTGCGAATCCTGGGTAAGAGAGGGGATCCACTGGCTTACCGTGCTTCATGTTGCCCGCCATTGGTTGGGTTCCAGCGTTTCCTGCGGCACTGCCACTGGAGGAGTTCCCGCTACCGCTGCCGCTTCCGCTGCCGTTGCCGCAGTCAAGCGCTGGTTGGCCGAAGGTCACACTTTTGTGCTGGGCACTGCACGTAGAGGCGGTGGACAGGGTGCGGTGGTGCAGCTGCTGCTGTTGCTGGGAGAGCGACGAGTGCCGCTGATGGTGGGCCGGTGAGCCCGGCAGTGGCACCTGGGGACGGTACTGGTAGATCTGATTCTGGTTCAGATTCTGGTGCTGCGGCAGCTGTGGCGGATACTGATGATGCGAGCTGCTGCTGCTGCTGCTGGCTGAGGAGTCGGGGATGTTGCGCACAAACCGCTGGGGGTGTTCCAACATTCCAGACTACCGGACTGCTCCTCCGCCGCGGGAAGATTCCTGCTCCTCCGGCTGGGACTCCGCAACGGGCGCCCAGTTGTTACAGCTGCTGCTCCTGGAGGCAAGGGAGGCGTGACAGTGTTCTTGAGTTGGTCTTGATCTTGGACTTGATGTTGATGTTGATGATGTAGATGAGATGTAGATATGACGGGGTTTATGTGTTGCTGCTGCCCGCGGGCACTCTAAGCTTGCTGCATGTTGCTGCCTCTGGCCAATGCATACTTGCTGGGGGCGGGGCAGGCGTTATCAGGGGGCACAGGCACAGGCACAGGCAGAGGCGTAGGCGTAGGCATAGGCGTAGGCGTGGCAAACGTAAACGATAAGCGAATGCAAACATAAAATGTAAAAAGAAGATGGAAAAGTAAGTTAAAAATGAGCAAATTATATGCAAATTAATGGATTTTTCTCAGCCAAAAAGCGTGAAAATGATTAGCTTAAGGAAGTACACAAAAAACCAACTGAAAATGTTTGTTTTGGGTCAGCGAGCCAGCATTGAGGGGGGAGATGACTGAGTGAATGAGCTGTGAGTTTGTGGGTTTGTGTGAGTGATGAGGGAGCTTGGGGCTGGGAGCAGGGAGCTGCTGGCCTTTCCAGTTTGTGTGGCAATTAAATCCGTGCAAGTGAAAGTTGCCTCAATTGAAACCAATTGCCAGAGAACGACTGCGACTCCATCATCAGTTATTGATTCCCCTAAACACAGAGTCAGGTCACAGAACCGGGAAACCCTTATGTCACATATCCACATATACACACAAAGCGAGAGATCTTGGGCAACAATTGCCGCCGCTTCAGGTCCAAACAGACTCAGCAACTCGACCGCAATGAGTCACAAACGGGAATTGGGCGGCTTTCGGAAATTGGTTTCTTGGCCGAGATTTATCGAACGAAGCTGGTGACACAAGTCAGCTGGCTGAGGCCAGAGATCGCCCAGCGAGAGGCTACGGGTTCGATGGCCAAGCTAAAGGCCCGAGCGAAAATCAAAGTCAATGTCGTAGCCAAGCCATAATTAAAAATCAATAAGTGCCAGACGCTCGGCTCTTCTGGGGCTTTGACTTTAAGCCACACTTGTAAGTGGTTTCCCTTTTCTTTAAGCCCGTAATGGTAATGCAAGAAGGTTATTATAGAGAGGAAATGACTCACAAAAATATTCCAAGATATAATATGTACAGAATTCATATTTCCGAGGGGATTTCACGGCTTTTCCCCGCAAAAAAAAAACTGCATCAACTTTCTTGCTAAAACATTCAGCATTCTGCTTGAACTTCCTACCCAAACCCATTGTCACAATAATATTTCTGATTTGATAACACGAAGCATTCTTTGCAGGTTTGTTTGTTTTGCCATCGATTAGTCAAGGCTCTTCGCTTTCGCCGAGATAGGCGGCGACAAGTTCCCCGCTCAAGTGGAGGAGGAACTGGTCGCCAAGTGATTCACCCTCAGCCCCTGCCCCTTCGCGTTGTTATTGCTGCTCTCTGTCTCACTGCCGAGGAGAAAGCGGGGAGTGAAACCGTAACCGAGCCAGATAGCGGCAGAGAAAGAACCCAAAAAGATTGCGTCTCGATGGTGATAAGGTGGGGGGACGACGAGGTGGAGCTCCACTCTGGGTAAACATGAAACGCTCGGCTGGCTGGCTGGCTGCCAATGAACTGCACCGCCGTTGGGCTTCGGATTTGGATTTTCTTTGGCTTGGCAATTGTGTTGTTATTGTTTGCGCTTGCATAAGGCCGTCCAAACAACAGCCAAGACATTGACAACAGGCCGCTGCCTGCCACGCCCCCGCCCCTCTGCACTACACTGGGCGAAATAGTAGCCCGGAAACTGGGGAGCCTCTTCTCGCACCATCTGCGCCCCACAGTATATGAATCGAATATGTATCTGGGTTATATATTTTCTGGTATATTGTCACAGATATCCAGAGACACTCTGACTGACGTCTGTTTGTTTGTGTTTTGAAAATCGATTCGGGGAGGGTGCGAACGAATTTATTGGGTTTTTCGTGCGTAGAAACGGAAGAAACTGTTTCCCTAGTTTTTTACTTTGGGAAAGAGCTTTGTTTGACAGTATTATCGTCGCTTTATATCGCATAAACATTGGATATTTATGTTTGGTATTATAATGCGATTTTTGAGTGGAATAAAAAGATTGGAAATGTTGACGAAGATTACTAGTAGGTTTGTAAAAAGTATTATAATTATATTGCCAAAAATATCATACTATCTGGCACTTTGGACAGTTTTTGCTCTTGGAAAGACCTGCAATATTAACAAACTTTAAATCGATATTGATGAATATTTGTATAATAATTTGTATATGTTCGAATAAAAGTATTTTCTCCTAATCCCGAGGACTCTAATACACAGCTTTGTTATATGCAAACAAACCCCACAAACATACATACATATATCTCACACATTTTAGCTTGAATTCTAAACTGCAGTCAGACCCAACAACTATATTATTATCATATATCTGTATCAATTCAGGCTCATATCCCTAAGCATACGATATTACCCCTTAAATGTGATCTTGAATTAAATTGATTATCTTATCGCAGATGTTGCAATAAACATCTTTCCGCGCTGTGTACTTGGTGCCATTGCCTTGACAGCATTTCGTCTTGTTTTCAGAGAAACAGCAAAATGCCAGCGGAGAAGGAAAATAGAGAAAAATAAAACAAAAGAAAGAAAGAGTTGCACGTGCTTTGGGGAACGCGGACGGACGACGGGCCCACGAGTTTATGAGGCGGAAAGTTTCTTTCTTTCTGGTATTTCCCCGCCCTGCACTCTCCGGACTCCGGAGAGTGGAGTGGCCTGAGATGATCGGCAGCAGTGGCGGCTCCTCCTGCTGCGTCACAAACAAATTGGTGGCCACGCAAATGGGAGCATTTATAGTTCTATAACATTGAGTTACGACTCGGCTGGGGCTGGCGCAGGGAAAGGAGAAGGAGGAGAACCAAAAGTGGGCCATCTGCTTGGGGAAGGGGCTTATCTGGGAGTGAGTTGTGGGAGGCAAAGGGCAGCCCCTCATCCGTGGCCTGTTTACATAAGATCACTCATTCTCGGAGTTGATTAAGTAGACGCTTCTGGTGAGGAGTGGGATTAGGTTTGAGTTTCGGGCTTTGTTTTCTGCATTTTTCGGGATTTGTTGCCGAGGGAGTCGCCGGCCGTGCCCAGAGCTGCGCTGCGAGAGAGCTGCTGCGCAAAATCTCTGCGAGGTCTGCTGCAAGGTGGTGGTGGCTTTCCTCCAGCCAGGGCTGGGGTGGGGTTCCTGCAGGAGGAGTGATGATGCCAGAAATGCAAAGGATGATGGCACAGTTAGCACACGACCATGGTTACCCAAAAAAAGGTGACGGGACACAAGGGTTGCAGGCCGGGCCAAAGCCGCCACCCACTGGGACACTGAGAGGACTTCTTTGCACCACCAGGTGCTTCGCGACTCGCGAGAGAGAGCGGGCGGCACCCGAAAGAGAGCAACGCGGAGAGAGAGAGAGAGAGGAGCGACACAAACAGGAGCTAAAAAGGAGCAGCCAAATAATTTGTGTGTACCTACCGGAGACGAAGCGCTTGCGACGGCAACTCCTATCCTGCTCCTGCTCCTGCTCCTCCTGCTGGCACTCCTCTTCGCTGTGCGGCCTTATCCGTGCCGAGGTATCCTCTTGCTTGTCCTAGCAGCCAGCGGCCCCAGCAGCCCTTTGACCAGACATGGCAGTGGATGAATATGAATCCCCTGAAGCAGCGCCGCGCACTTCACTTTGCTTTACTTTTCTGCACCGCACGCAATCCACTCCGAAATCTTCGTCCAGGCTATTGCACTCCACACACACCCAGGCACTCTTGGGCTCACTTGCAACTTTATAATTATAATACTTTGTACATAACGCACCTACAGATGTATATACACGGCGAACTGGGTGGTGTGCGTGTTCGTGTGCGTCTGCGAGTGTGTTGTGTACATATGCTGCTGCTGCGATGGAAAAACACTCGAAATGCACGGAAAACCACGAGTTTCGGCTATGCGAGAGTTAAACGCGACAATTTTGGTTAATTTGCCAGCTGGTTACACACTTTTTCGGCGCTGGATTTGCGGTTTTCCAATCAATTTTTAATGATTTTGCCGGAGCGCAGCCGATTCCTTTCGTTTATTTATTATTCGATTGACTCACTCGATGTGTCCATGGTCATCAGTTCAGTTGCTACATTTATCGATAGACTTTCGATGATCGATTTCAGTCGCAGACGCAAACCAACTCGAAAACAGTGTTGGAAACCGCTCGGAAACCAGCTGGCTAAAACAGCTGATAAACCATCTGGACAGAATTAATTGGAAAAACATTAAATAAACTCAATTTTAAAAATGTTTTAAGTAATTAAAAGTAATTTGACATGCTTAAAAACTGGAAGGGTTTTTGCCCTGTGCTCAGCAGGACCTACACTGCCAAGGCAAAGCGGAGTGTGCTCGCGCAGGACAAGTCCAAGATCAAGGAGTACACGCCGAAGGTTACGGACAACCATGAGAATCGTGTTTACGTGTGGGGCTTTCAGGAAACGGGCGCTCTGGGCCTCCAGACCAGTGTGAAGAAGGCCCAGGAGCGCTACACGGAGATGGTGCACCATCCGACGCGGCTGCAGTTCTCCAACAACAACGAGATTACGAATGTAACCGCCGGCTATGGATTCACGGCCTATGCCGTGCGCAGAGATGACGGTGAGACGCTCTTCGGGAGCGGGCTGAACACAGACTCGCAGCTGGGCTTCCAGGTTAAGGGTAATCCCAAGGATCCTGCCAATCTGGACGTTATAATATACCCCACGGCCATTAAACTGCCGCGCGTCCAAGGGGAAACGGACGAGGACATGCAGGTAAAGAGCATGTCGGCAGGCCGGGCTCACCTGGTAGTGCTCACGCGCAACGGCACCGTCTTCACGCTGGGCAACAACTCCTACGGCCAGTGCGGGCGCTCCATCATCGAGGAGGAGCGCTACAGCAAGAGCGCCCTCATTCACCGCATTCCCCAGGAGGATATCTGCGGCAAGGAGGACGAACTGGTGCATGTGGAGTGCGGCCAAGATCACACCATGTTCCTCACGAAATCCGGACGCATCTACACCTGCGGCTGGGGCGCCGACGGGCAGACCGGGCAGGGTAACTACCACACCGCTGGCCAGATCACCCTCATCGCTGGGGACATAGCCAAGGAGAAGATTGTCCGCCTGAGCTGCTCCTCCGACTGCGTTCTGGCTGTCAACGAGGCTGGCGATGTCTTCGGCTGGGGCAACTCGGAATATGGGCAGCTGGACGACTCGGAGCACGCGGAAACCCAAATTAATTTACCACGGGCCCTCAAGCTGACCAAGGGCATTGGCAAGATTAAGGATGTGGCGGCCGGAGGATCCTTTTGTATGGCTCTGAACGATCAGGGGCTGGTTTACACCTGGGGCTTTGGCATCCTGGGCTTCGGGCCCTTCGTGGAGCAGACATCGCGGCCACAGCATCTTTTGCCGCCTCTCTTCGGCCGCAATGACTTCAGCAATGCTACCACGGTGGTGGCCATCGGTTGCGGCGTCTTCCACATGGGCGCCGTCAATTCAGACGGCGATCTCTTCATGTGGGGCAAGAATCGCTTCGGACATCTCGGCTTGGGCCACAAGAAGGACCAGTTCTTTCCCTTCAAGGCGGCAATCAATGGGAAGGTGAGCAAGGTGGCCTACGGCGTGGATCACACCATAGCTCTGTGCAAGCCGTACCTCTAGGAGCTGCAAGTTATTTAGTATTTAGTTATTTATAGTTTTCCAAAGAATAAAGCAAGAGCCTCGCTTAAAGATCACAAATTCGCGTTTAATACATTTTTAATTAAGTTTAAAGAACATTTAGATTAATTTGTTGTTTGTTTCCGATGATAGTTTGCTTCGGCTCCTGGTTGGGATTTTAGATTTTGGATGCTGCTGGGTTGGCTCCATGTAAATAGCTTCGATCTATACTCGTTACTCGTTTGAATATGTAGTTAAAGGAGCATACTTCTATATAAAATATGTATGTACTTGGAATGCTGCACTGTGTTCCGATATCTGATCCGCTCCGCATCCTTGCCCTCTGCTCTCTCGTATTTGTCACAAATTTCGTCGATCGCTTTTGATTGCGTTCTCTAGGTACATTTTTGTTTTCGCTTCTTTACTAGGATTCTAAGCGATGCCATTCGCTGGATGATGATGTCAGATTCCGATCCTAGACCCCGGGACAGATAGATCTCCGCGCGTCCGCTATATGTATAAATCGATTCTAAGTAATAATTTGTTTAGGTTTAGTTTAGGTTTAGGTTGTGTGTATTCTTCCATATATGTATATGGGGTGTTTTAGCTAAAAGATCCTCCTTCGGCCAGCCGCTCAAGCGCGATGCTGTTTCTCGTTGGCCTCGTAGGCCTCCACCTCGGCTATGTTGGCCAGATCGTATTCGATGACGCCCTTGCCCATGAACTCGGCATACTTGCCGGCATCGGGCAAAGGATCAGCTGAACGCTTCGAGACTGCAAGGGAAAGAGAAACGGAAGCTAAGTTTAGGTACTTTAATCCACAAGAAAGGACTTACCGCCCGAGATGAACTTCTCCATTTGATAGACCTTCATGTCGTAGCACTCGTTGGCAATGCGCTCCGAGATGAGCGAGAGATCGGTTATGCGGGGCGTGACCACGCGCATCTGGCGACGCACACGCTCCGTATCGATGTTGTAGTAGCCAGTGCCCATCTTTTTCATGAGGTCCACGAAACTGGTGGGCGGCAGGGTGGTCTCCCTATCCAACGGCATGATGAAACACCTGCCGGTGGTGGTATCGATGATGGCCGACTGGTTCTCCTTGAAGTCGTGCATGAACCTTCCTCGTCGTCCATCCTTGAAGTCAGGAACATCAACCCTGGCGTAGCCATCGTCGTCATTCTCGCCATCGAGTTCGATTTCCTCGCGGAAATAGTTGCTGTTCTCGTCCAGGGCCACGCTGCTGTCCGGCAGGGGTCCGAACTGTGGCAACAGGGCGCGCCAGTTCAGGGCGAAGGGCTCATCGCTGCGCTGGTAAATCCTTGGCTGCTCCATCGAGTCCTCGGGATAGGGGATCTCGCAGAGGGCATGATACCGCATGCTGGCATGCGAGGGGGCGTACAGCCGGTACAGAGTCCAGCCGCCCAGAACGCCCATAAGCATCACCACGACGGCGATGAGGAACAGGAGAAAGGACTTGAAGCAATGGTGTTGTGGCCGGTTGAAGACCATGGACTCGGCATCGGTTTCGGTGTCGCTATAGGCGACTTTGGGCTGTTGCCGAAAATGCATAATTAGGTCTTGTTTTTTGGAAATTTCCAAAAAAAAAAGGAAAAATATAATAACACCCTTGCGACACATTTGTACATTTAATCTTGAAACGAAAATACCTAGGGAGACTATTGCTTATTTATTATAATTAATATTAGCATTACATACTAATTAAAGTCCAAGGGGGGATCCGTTAATGGAGCCGTAGGAGGCATATATATATATATATCGTGGATGTGATATCGCCTGGGCCTTATCACTTATTTCCAAACGAGTTCCATTGGAAAAACTCATAGGAATAGCGATAAGTTGCAGTCACAAAGAAAATAAGTACAATATTTTGCGCTGACTCAACAATAAGCGTTTAGAATTTGTTTTTAAAGTTTATTTTGTGTTTATCAAAATTGAACTGCGTTCTGAATTTTTTGAAGAGTCTTTAATGCTGATCTCGGCAACTTTTCCCTTCGACCTGAGAACTTAATTCTGCAGAAGCTAATTCTTAATATGACTTAAGGCTGATTCAAGTAAAATCGCAATTTCTAGAGTTGAATAGCTTTTGGGGCTGCAATAAAGGCATTGCTTTTGTTATTTTTAATCTATATTTAATCTATTTGTATAGTAATAAAGTACACTAATCACTTTTCAGCTAATCCAACTCAATTCAACTGACATTCCTTATCAGTGAAACATTAAAATCACTCATTAAATTATTACAGTCATATTTTAATATTATTTTAATATTATTTCTACCAGCAATAATTTTTATTTTATTTTTATGGCAAATTTGGTCATAATTGGAAAAATCCCAAAAATATAGTAATGTTTTATGGATAAGAAAATAATCTAAAACAAATCTATTATAAATAAAAGAATATCTAATAAATTTGCATTATCATATTTCAGAATATACCATTAACTGATGAGAAGCTAACCCCTAAATAATTTGATTTCATTAACAAAACAAATTGGGGTTAGGCCAAATGGAACCTGACTTCAGCTACTGATTATATTAAGCTAATATTATGAACTCGTCAACGTTGTCCATTACGGTACAGTGGTCCCTAGATATACAAAAATATGCGGTTAAAATGGCAAAAATAGCAAATGAGAACTACATGTACATATCTATAAAGATACGACTGACAGATACGAATATACGATATATGTGGAGAATGTAATGTGTCTGGAGGTTTTTGCTGATAAGACACGACTTTCTTTGGGCTACTCTTTGCACCTGCTGGTCAGAGTGTGCACACACACTTATCGAGGTCACTGTGCGCGGCCAAAGAGCAAGTGCCAGTCAGCGACAACAAAGAGCTGAAAATGGAGCTCGGAAAGCCCAAATTGGGTTGCTCCATCCCAGCCAGCTGCCAGGGCCACTCGGGCTGCACATGCAACACAGCAACAGGAAGGCCCAGCAGAGCCCTCCACTCTGACCTCGGGGAGCGAGTCCTTGAAGGGGGCTGTGGGGGCAAGGGAGAAGCCAGCAGAGGAGTAGCTGAGGAGCAGCGTCAGAGAAAAACAGTGCAAGGACAGCGGGAATTCCAAGCGAGTGAAAAATCGATAGCCTGCAGGCAGCCGAGGCTGCTGAGGCTGGAGATTCCCCGATTACGCTTCGGACTCGGACTCGGATTCGAATTCGGAGCGCAGGAATGCGACCTCCCACCGAGCCACCCACTTGCGAAACTTGTGGCTCGCGGGCCGAAGGACTGGACGGTGACAGGGGACGGGGGCAAGGACACACTCCCACACAACGATTGCGCAAAAAGGGGGGCAAGGCGAAGAAAACTCACTGCGATTAATGAGCCATGGTGCAGCAGCGCCTCATCGTTGAGGTTCATTGGCAACGGCACCTTCTCCTGGTCCTTGATCTCTCCCCGCAATTTGCCCAGAATTGTCATGGCTGCTCCTCGGTGTTTAGCTTTCCGACTCTGTTTGTTTTTACTGAAAATTTGGTGCGCAATTGATGTTTGTACTCGGTGACAAATGGGGGCTATCGATGTACCCCAAAGGTATCGATGACCCTATCGGTGCATTTGATGCCCATTAAGTACTGAATGGTATTCGATAGATTACAAATTCAAAAATAATATTTGTTATTTTAATGCATTTTGGTTATTCTCATTTTAAGTAATTTTTTTGTGTTTGTTTCTTATAAAAAAAAAACTAGAAAAAGCTTGCTTGCATCACAAATTATGGAACTTTTTATTAAAAAGTGCAACATGTGACACAAATGTCTTAAATTAATTGGAAAATTATGTTTTTATTTCGCTGATAACAAAAGGGCAGTAAGTTTCTGTTATTCCACTGCTTCGACCCTTCAACAGGCTCAAATTTGTTTGTTTAGCGATCTCCAGACCTGCAGCAGCTGGAATCGAAGAGAAGAACCCGCTGTCTCTGCGGAAGATTTATTTCTGAACTCCCTTTGTAGGGGCTACATTATGAACTCTTATTCCTAGGTTCTACTTATGACTATGCTGGTTAGAGAGGAAGGCAAGGTGACCCTTGGGGCACTTGTTGGCATAGTGACCCTTGTGCCCGCACTTGTAACAGGTGATCTCCTCCAGCGGCGTGGGCACCTTGACGTAGCCTGGCGGGCCGTGCTGATTGTGGTGGCTAGAAGAGCCGTCCTCGTTGCCCTCGGAGTGGCCTGAGTGGCCCGAGTGTCCAGAGTGTCCACCAGAGTGTCCAGAGTGTCCGCCTGAGTGCCCGGAGTGACCTGAGTGTCCGGAGTGGCCAGAGTGCCCGCCAGAGTGTCCCGAGTGATCCATGGCATTTATATTATTACGATGCTCCACGCTGCCCACATACTGCTTGCACGAGTTGGCCTTGTGTCCTAGCTCACCGCAGTAGTGGCACGTAGGCAGCTTTTTGTGGAGCTGATCCTTACTCAGTTCCGCAAGAGGCGGCAGCTCGAAGCGGGGATGCATGTGCTTGCAGGCGGGACCATCCGGACAGAAGCCGGCGAGGTAGTTCATGCAGAGCACCCGGCGCAAGT
Source organism: Drosophila mayri (assembly GCA_008042485.1). Taxonomy (NCBI): domain Eukaryota; kingdom Metazoa; phylum Arthropoda; class Insecta; order Diptera; family Drosophilidae; genus Drosophila; species Drosophila mayri. The sequence continues at coordinate 202,346 of VNJN01004651.1, read as the reverse complement.
GCTGGTGCCGACAGTGGGGTCCGTGGCGACAGAAGCCGCGCTTGTACCAGGGGCAGTCCTTCACCTTGCTCTGCGGGTCGATATGGAGGAAGGGGCACTCCTTGTTGTGGCAGGCATTGAACCGCGAGTAGAAGTAGCACTCCGGCATCTTGGTCATGTCGTACTCGTGCAGGAACTCGCACTGGTCACCCTTCTTGCAGAGGCCGCGCAGCCAATGTTTGCACACGATGGTCCGGTCCCCGCGGATGTGCCGGAAGGGGCAGGCACTGCCCTTGTCGCACTCCTGGCCGCTGCGCGTGATGAAGTTGCACACTGCGGCAATGGACTTGTCCATGCCATAGAAGGGCAGCGGGATGGCGCCCACCTGCTCGATCAGGTCCCGCTCCGCCTTGAACTGCAGGCCGTTCACGTTGGCCAGTAGGATGTCCATCTTTGACGGATTCAAAGGATGATGATCTGTCCGTGTAAACAATGGGAATTTTTCCTAATTTTTTTGCGCGTGTTTTGTTTTTGTTTAGCGCTGCTAGGAATGACACTCTACCGGCGATAGACGCAGCGATATCGATCACTGCTCTAGCTCTTTTCAGATTTTCGGGTAATTTTTGCAAACAGCGGGAAATCGGATTATTTTTAATTAGAAATCTGATTTTATTTTGATTAATTAAAAAGACGCCTATTCACAAATTTTGTTAAACATTTTCGATTTAAGTTTTCATTCTCATGGTGAATTAAAAAAATAAATATACTTTATTTAGCTTTAAAAAGCTAAATCTAAATCAAATATTTATATCAATCGATAGTTGTGCCATCTGGCGGCGGTTACTTTCCGCCGTGCAAACTCACCCCCGCCAGGTGTCGATACCCAGCTGATGAAATCGATCACTCGGTTGTTTACAACTTCCTTCGCAATGTTTACAACGTAAGCAGTCCGCGGATATTAGCTTATTAGGAGAGAGCAACTGGATAAAATGAGGATCGCTACCCGCTGACTGAACCGACCCAACCTCCTACACCCACTCTCGCTCCCAAATGTTGCCGACGTACGAGCGCTTCAGCGACCCGAAGAGTGTCTTCTTCCGGCTGCCCTTCGCCCGGCTGGCTCTAACCGCTCTAAGTCTGCCCCTGGGCGGCTTCCTCTTCTGCGTGACCTGGTCGCTGGCCTTTGACTTTGTGCGAAGCACCTACACCCACTGCGATGTGGCCAACTATCTGCCCTCTGTGTCGGCGGCCATTGGGAACTATGAGCCTCAGCGAACGGTCTGGCGGCTGGCCATCTTTCTGCACTTGCCGCTCCGGCTGGCGGTGGCCAAGATGTACCTAGAGCACTATCGCGAGCATATCAGGCGCAGCCGGCGGCTGCTGGGCGTGTTGGCCTGCTGCCTGAACGTGGTAGAGGACCTCGCCCTATTCTGCCTCTCTTTCTGGACGTCGGCTGATCACTATGAGACGCACCGGAACGCCTTTGTGGTGTTTATTGCCTGCTCTGAGTGTTATATGCTCGTCTCGTATCTGTTGAATAGGAATGCCCGAAAGGCAGTGCTATTGCCGCACGAGGAGAAGTCGTTGAGGTACAAGAGAAACCTCTTCCTGGTGAATGTGGTGGCATTTGGACTGGCGGGATATTGCTTCGTCAGACACAATTCCCATTGCGAGGCGGGAGGTGAGTGCTGCTGGTGATAACAATAAAATGTAACCTTTACTTATATATTTTTAATCTCCACACCCACACAGTGTACACCTTCTTTGCCCTGTTCGAGTACGTGGTGGTGCTGACCAACATGGGCTTCCACATGACCTCCTACTGGGACTTCTACGCCCTCAACGTAGTGTGCGATGCCAAGCACGGCCTTTACCTATCACAGCTGTAACAGATCTTATCCCAGCTCAGCTCAGCTAACATCCAGCCAGTCGCCCCAGGTTGCGACCCATCATCGAGTATTCTGTACATACGCGGTATTAGCTTAAGCTCAAAGTTTACTTAATTTTTCCAAAGGGATTCCGTTGCCGAAAACGTATGCAGTATGCCAGGACACGCTTTTAGTTAAGGGTCCGTATCTATTCTCTTAATTGGTTTCACGATTCGGTCGATTCTTTTCTTTAATTATTTGTAAGCTAGAACAGTTAGATAAATTCAGTATGATGTAATCTGCATTATTTATACTCGGTTTAGTTAGGCAGAATGTTCGATTTTATACAAAACTTTATTCGAAATTGGTTCTATTATAATCTAAGCAAAATATTGTATTTATTTGAGCTTTGGCTGCGCAGTGGCAATTACCGAACTTTAAAAAGGCTTTTATTGAAATAAATTGATTTTTTAATCATAAAACTAAGAAGAATGTCTTGATCAAGTTGTCTCTCGAACAAGTAAGCGTTTCCTGTCCCTGAATTAGTCAGTTTGCCGAGAATTAAATGGAGCATCAACTACTACCCTGCTTGTCTAAGGACTTGCAGCCTTGCAAGCGACACATTCGTGTCTCGGTGGCTCCACTTCTGGCTTTGGGCCAGCTGCCTGTGCCCCTGTGTATAGTTTACAACCTGGTGATGGCCCTAGCTACGGACTTTGAGGCGACTACCTCCACATCCTGCCGGGCTTTCAACATCTTTCCCAGCGCCACGGCGGCAGCCAGGTCGCAGTCCAAGGCGTGAATGCTGGCTTGCTGCATTCAGTTTCCTTTTTACTTAGCAAATGCCTGGCTGCACTTCCGGTTCTATCGCCGCACACTGCCACGACCGGTGCGCAGTTTCGGCAGCCTTGTGGCCTTCTTCATGGCGGTGAACAGTTGCAATATGCTGGTGAACTGGGCATGGCCAGTCCGCTGGCGATTCCATGCTCACCATCGCCAATGCTGTTTGTCTGTTTTTCCTGAATGTCATCGTCATGGCCGGCACCTATGTGTGCTCGAACTACTACCTGCTGCTGGAAAAGACTTGGGAACTCCATGAGCAGGAGCTCGTCCTGCGGCTGAAGAGCGGTCTCGTGCTCCTCTATTTCCTAGCTGTGACGGCAATGTGGATCTTTTACTTCATCCACCAGAAGTTTTGTATGCCCTTTGGTAAGTAATAATTAAGATGTATTCGATTTAAAGCTCTTATGAGGGCTTTGAAAAGTGGCTTTGTATGTACAAAAACGAAAGCTACACATCTTCGAAGAATCTAAAAATGCCTAGGAATCTTTATTACGATAATTGTGCTTTTATTAATTTCACAACATATTCGATAAGCTGAGCCGATCACGACCGCAAACGTGGGGATTCACACGTTTGCCAAGTACTTCTCTATATTCCATGACAGGCCAGTTTTGAGCAGAACACTGCGCTGATCGGACTGCATATCTGCGCAAAAAGGTTACAGAACAAAAACCGGCATTAGTCATGAATACCCGCCTAGTGTGTCTTCCAGTTTTGATATTCCTGTGTGGGCGATTGCTGAGAACTTCCTATGGCCAGGAGCCACAAGCGAATCTAGACGAGTTGCTGCACCACACCCTCTGCACCAACGACTGCCTATGCTGGACGGATTTAGACAAAGAAGCTGCTGCTGTGACCAATGATTGCGTCAGACTGTGCAATGGAAACGAGCGCCATGATTGCCAGGCACTGGAGAACTGCCGCTGTGACCTGTCGAAGAGGCAGCTGATTTGTCGCGACAATTGGAGATTCGAGGAAACCCGATACGGCTGCCAAGGGGCGAAGGCTACACGAGGCACAATATTCTCCTTAATCAGTTTTTTATTCAGGCTCCCGTGGTACTTGCTCTCCCAACTGGTGGCTCTCTTTGATTGGTTGCTCAGTCTTATTTTTTCTGTACTCCAGTTTTTAGTCTCGCTCTTGTTTAAGCTATTATCTTGGGCTTTTTGGCTGCTCGAAATTCTACTGTCGGCGGTGTTTTCGCTTATATTTTTTCTGGCCTGCATTGCATCCATTGGATTGGCTTGCTACCTGATATATCGATGCTGTCGCGTCCAGCATGTCGAAGAGGTGGTAGTGCACCGGAGGGTAGTAATTGAGAGAACGATATATCTCTAAGAACGGCAAATTAATAAGCGAATAATTTTTTTAAGCTTCCGAATGTTCCGAAAATTACAATGAAACTGATCTAGTCCACACAAAATCCATTGATTATATAAAGTTCGTAGGAATTTTAAAGAAAGTCTAACCAAATAATTCAGGGAGTTATGATGTGTAGATTTTGTCTTTGTACCACCAATACCTCTAAGACGTTTAAATCCAAGAAATTGTAATTTATGAATACACGAAATTCCATCAGACTTCTTTGCTTTCCCTTAATCCACGCGTTTTCCGCAGCCTACTCCGTTTTTGGCCTCGGCGAATTCATTTCGAGCGAGGCCTTCAGCTTTTATCTGTGCCTGGCCTACTTCGACTTCTACCACGTCCACATCTGCTACGATCGGCGTCTGGGCTTCCACATGAGCATGATCTGAGGCAAATCATGTTTGGCTTTTATCACATTTGTGTTAGAAAACTTTCTTACAAAATATAAAACGAACAAAATACTTATGGTAACCTTAGGCACTACGTCTCGTAGATGCGCACCAGATCCTCCAGGGTAATCGGATGGCGTGTGACCGGACAATGGCCGTGCTCCTTCATGTAACTCACGATGCACTTCCAGCAGAAGACGTAGCCGGAGACGGAGCAGGCCGTTGGTGTTTGCAGGGGCAGCAGACACACAGGACACTCGCCACGCTTGGGCATTGTTTGCCTAACTTCCTCAGGTAGATCGAGATCCCGCTGCTGCGGCATCGGCTCTGGGTTCATAAGCGTTCCGCCCACCTTACGACGCTGGTCGTTGGAATACCACCACTGGACGAACTGCAGGAAAAAGGCCAGCACCTCGAGCATCTTGAGGACGAGGTAGGTCCACTGATCCTCCCGCGGCGGCTCACTCGGATAGCGGAGCGTGAGGCGTAGGGCACGGAAGATGGGCGAGTGACTGGAGGTGTACTTGATGAGGTATAGGAATGTGTGCACCGCCTTGGCGGCATGGAAGGCGTGAAAGGCACTGAGCAGCCGCTGTTCCCATGCGCTGGAGTCTTCGTGTCGGGCGCTCCGACTGCGCAGCTTGCGCTCCACGTAGGGCAGAAGGGTCAGCAGCGTGGCAGAAGCAAACTGCTGGCGGCGGGTCAGCAGCTCTCCAGTGGCTGTGGCCGTGCGCTGAAGCCCGTAGAAGCTCTCGCCGAAGGAGGAAGCGCGGTTGCGCAGGTATAAATACTGCAGTAGCCAGGTGAGCAGAGGCGAGAGCTCCTCCTGGACACTAAGACTGCCCCAGAGTTTAAAGTCCAGCCGGAGGCCGAAGTAATCGAAGATCTTGCTCAGCGCAGGATAAATCAGATTGTCCAGCGTCTCCGCCGCCGATATCTCGAAGATCGATGGCACATTCTGCAGGTTTTGGCGCACGTTGGCGGCTTCTGCCATGGTCTTCCGCGTTATTTACAATATTAATTCATTAAAATTCAACAGATTACTGTGCAGTATTATAAAACGTCGAAATCGCAATTTCAAGTTATGCAGCACTGTTTACTGCGCTATCCAAGTTACCCAGCACTGACAGGCTGCAAATTGCGATTTTTTGTTTATTTTTATTTTGCCGCCGCCTCCGGTGTTTTTTCGCTAAAACCCGACAAGGAGAACAAATGAGACGATGAAAAACCTGGGCGCCGGCAATCCGGACGAGCTGAACAAGTCATCGCACAGCAAGGTCAGCAAGAAGTCCACCAAGTCGCGCTCCAAGACCGCAAAATTGGAGTTGGGCAGCAGCAAGAGCTCTTCCTCGGCATCCCTTGCCTCCGGCTCTGCCGCCTCCGTATCCGGCTCTGCGCTGGGTCTGGGTGTGGGCACTGGCGGTGGCGTGGCAGTGGGCAGTTTGCCGGCCACGCCCACGCATCTAAATATGGTAACGACGCCCACGACACCCACATCAAGCCAGGTGAACTACAATCTGTTCGACGCCTCGTTTGCGGTGGCAGGCGGCGGGCACGGAAGCGCGGGAATAGCGGCAGGCGAGGCCTCTGGAAACGCCAGTCGAATGGTAAGATCAGAGGGAGTTCGGTCCCTGTTCCTTTAATGGAATCTACTCTGCCTCTTTGCAGGGCCATCACAAAAGCTACGCAGGTTTCGATCCGCGCAGCATCAAGATCTTCTGGGAGCAGCACGACCAGACGGATGTGGAACTGTCGCAGGATGTGTGCGCCCGACTGGCGGAAGATGCCTCCTACAAAGTCTGGGAACTGATCAACGTAAGCTGCTGATCCTCCAAATTGTTTTACAGCCTCATAATTCCTTGATTTCCTGTCAGAATGTGAAGATCTATTCGCGGCATTCGGGCGGCGTGGTCACTTACGACCTGGTAAACGAGGTGCTCAAGGATGCCAACGTCCCGCCCATGCTGGGCGCCATGGACAGTGAGTGGGACCGCATCGACTACGATGGCAGCTACTACTTCCATTCGGACAAGATCTTCGAGCTTCGCGAAGAGTTCCAAAAGGATATCAGCCTGGCCATGGCCGACGATTTTGATTTCCATAGCATTCGGCCCGTGGAGGACAGGCACGCGGAGCAGCTGAAGCTATGCGTCCAGAACCTAGTGACGGCAGCCCTGTTTGCGGACAGCAAATCTCAGAGCGAGGCCATTGCCCACGCCTTCCAGACGCCACTCATGGGCTCCGTCTACCGCGTCTTGGTTAGCAAAATAGTGCAGCTGCTGGCCTTCAAGCAGCAGGATGCATTGAGTCGGCGCTGCTGGCGGTTGCTCCGTGCCTGCAACTACAATGCACATGCCAACCACAGTGCCTGCCGACCGGAATACTTCCACCTGGCGGAGGTGCTTGTCAGCCAGCTTATGGCTCCTTACGAGACCATCAAGGCACCGCCTTCAACATCCCTAGAAGTGCCAACTGACACGGCTGATCTTGGCCAGGTCCCGGTCAAGATGGAGCTGGAGGAGCAGCTCAAGTTGGAGCCAGACCAGGAGCAACTAGAGTTCCCTGCCGAGCACAGTCAGGAGGAGCACACCATATACAGCTTGCAAACGGAGGATGAAGGTGACACTCCCGAGTCAGGCGAGCCCCAACAGCTCTCCAGCTACTTTGCCAGTCCCGTAGGCAATGCCCTGGTGGATGAGCTGTGCGAAACAATTGGCCAGCTGGCCTCCCAAAGTGGCTACCTGCAGGCAGAGTGCCTATTCCTTATCATGCGTCGCCTCGCCAGATTCTTCGAGGGTCGTGATGTCTGCAGCGAAAGAGGTGTGCATCCCTAGCAGATCCTTCGCAGTTTAAGATTCAGAGATTCCTCTTTCAGACTTCAAGTACATCAGCAGAGCGGTAAGAGGACTCATTGCCCTGGGCGAGTACGCCTTCCGGGAGTTCATACCCTACATCTACAAGCTGCGAGTGGAGGAAGTTCCCGAGAGCCTGTGGCAGGACTTGGCGCCTGCTGCCATTTTCCTAGGCGGACGCGATGACATCTATCTTTACGAGTGGCTGGAGCATGGATGTGGTGCCGCCGCCCTGCAGCCCTTTCTGGTGCATTATGCGCGTAGGTTCTAAAATGTAATATGCAGAGGAAGCCGTTCCTTATATTTGTTTCTCTTCCAGGAGCCTACGAGAAGATGGTAACACGACGCTATGTGCGCGCCAAGGCGCCTGCTTACAGAATAGAATCCGTGCCCGGTGTGCGGCGCCTGGAATGGAGCACCTTGGCCGCCGCCATGTGCCACGGCGATGATCCCAGCAAGGCCCTCAAGCCAAAGCCCACTCTCTGTGAGGCCTTTCCCGAGCTTCAGCCACCAAATCTCCAGCTCAACTGCGCTGGCAACATACGCTTCAAGTTTGCCGGCTGCCGACCGATGCTGCTCAAGCCCAAAGCCAAGGTTTCGGGTATTTCCCTGAACTCGCCCGCGTCCGCGCCAAATGGCGGTGGGGCTGCTATGGCAGGCGGCAGTTCCTCCGATATTCTCATTGCCAAACGAAAGCTTTTTAAGCCGCTGACAAACGTGAGGAGATGGCCTCCAACCAGTGGCTATCACTATCTAAGGATCTGATGGATAAGGGGGAGTATTAGTAGGCCTTCTCTGGATTAATGGAGGGTGCTGGAGGGGATCTCAATAAAAACAATAAATCTAAACTTAAACTCTATTTGTCTTATTAAGGAGAGCGGGATGAATGCACTATGGCACTCAAGTAAATCCCTGGAAACCTCAGAGGCAAGTGTTTTGAGGAAAACATAACTTTTAATTGACTTTTTCACAGAACAAACAAACGACTAAAAGGCCTCTTCCTGAGTTCCTTGTTGTGGAACCGGGACACCCGCGGCCTTCATCTCGGCCATTATCCGCTTGTTGATAATGTTCCTGATGTTGGCATTCACATCCGGTAGCAAGCCGCCCGTTCGCGCCGCGTGTTCTATCCGCTGGACGACGTCGATCTCGCGTCTCGACGAGATCAGGTTGGTGACCAGTGCCTTATCCACGCTTCCTACGCGACCGATGCGCCCACAGCGATGGATATAATCGGACACGTGTAAGGGGAAGTCAAAGTTGATGACATGCCGGGCTCGGGTGGTGTCCAGGCCACGACTGCCCACGTCCGTGGTGGAGAGCACGTCGCAGCTTCCGTTCTGGAACTGCTCGAAACGGCCAAGGCGGATCTTCATCAGCATATCGCCGTTTAGATTGAGGCAGTTGACGCCACTGTTGTTGAGGAAGATGGAGACGTAGTCGCTGGTGGCTGACTTGTTGCTGAAAAGGATTAGGGGTCGTCGCTTGGCCAGGTCCTGCTTGACGAGCGAGAGTAAAGTGGCGGGCCGGTCCGCCTTGGACAGGCGCAGGAACTTTTGCGTCACATGCGGCATCAGGCGGTGCAGGTTCGGACTCACCACCTCCCGGATGGTGTCCACATCGATGACCTTGTGCAATATTTCCCTGGTATTTGTGGGCATTGTAGCTGAGGCCAGGATAAGCTGTGTACCGGCATCCGGCTTGTGAACTAAGTGGAACTGTTGAGCGAAAAGAGGAGGTTACGACAGCTTGCTCCTTGTCGTGTTCCAAGTACTCACGGGAAACCGCCTGAGGAAGTAGGTAAGCTTGTCCGTAAAGGTATCATCTAGCAGTGTGTCCGCTTCGTCGAGGACCAGGTGGCGCACCTGCTCCATTCGGTAGATGCCAGTAGTCACCAGTTTGCTAAGGGCACCCAGAGTGGCCACTAACACGTCCACCTCCTCGAACTGAGGGATCATCATCAGCTGCTTAGTGTTGCCGCCCAGCAGGGATCTCACCTTGAGATCCGTGTCCTGTGTGAGCTTTTCCGCAACCGCGGCTATCTGTGTGGCCAACTCCCGGCCCGGGGTCAGGATTAGAGCTCGGGGCGTGTTGAGCCTCCGTTCGGGCGCCTCTCGGTGGAGCAGTCTGTCCAGAATGGGCAGCAAATAGGTGAGGGTCTTGCCGCATCCCGTCTCGGCAGCGATTAGGCAGTGGGCACCCTCGTGGACGATGGGCAGGCCCTGCACCTGGATGCCGGTCAGCTGTCGGACTCCCAGTTCCCCTTGCAGGTTTGCCAGCAGCTGCGGATGCACCTTTATCGCAGAGGTCTCCAGGAACGCCTCAACGCTCTGCATCTCCCGCTGCAATTCCTCTGTTCCGACGCTGGCATTCAGGATGAAATAGTCGCCCTTCGACTTGTGGTGCAGCCAGCCGCTGGAGGCCAGTGCCAGGCTCCCAAACTTGGCATCTGGGCGCTCGTGTTGGGTTAAATTGAATTGCGTTCGCCGGCACGAGATCAGGGGGTTCTCTAGCTGCTTCTTTCTGGACTTCTCACGCGCCCTCGATGGCTGAGGCTTTGCCCTGGTCGACGCTGTGGTGGCATAGGATGTGACTTGTCTGGAGGATTGCAACCGCAGCACGAGGGATAGGTTCAGCATTCTTGAAAATCCGGATTATCCAATGTTTTTATTTCACTTGCCGGCGAAATGGAGATGACAATTACATCGATGACACGCGTTCATCACCACTTTTCATTGATGCATCAAGTTGTGTTCCATCTCTGAGGAACACATATCGAACAATGGTGCCCAAGTGGCGGAAAATTTAAATACTTTAGACATATTTCCATTCCAGTATTGAATTTATAATATTTATTTTCGCAGTTAATTGCGTATTGAGAAATAATTAAGTAAATTGGCTTGAATTATAAACAGAAAATAGAGTCTGATAACATTTAACTTAATTTTTAACTCAAAAGTTCAACTTGCAAAAATTTTAATCACAACTTTGACTTTGTTGGCAATATTTCAAGATAATGATGTGCTGGCCTTTGGATAAACTAAATTACTCAAGTTTTCACTTATATACAATCCGATCTCAATGGGGAAAGCTCCAATTTTCAGTTTTCCGCGAAAGTTGTACTGCAGTTGTCCTGACGGAACTCTTCGCTGACAAAACTTGCCACAACGAAGGAGCTGGGGAAAGTCTTTTATCTCGAGAGCTCCACCGTGCCTTCAAAGAGTTTTTAATTTCTGCAACGTTTTGCGCAAACTGTTGTTGGGGGACGACGCACAGTTTTTAATATGTTTTAAGTAATTTTGTGCACATTTGTGCGAATTTTTATCGCGGTCACAAAAGTTTGTCCTTTGTGCTGCGACCTGACATTGCAGCTTCCGTTCTGCGGAATCTTGCTCCTTGTTGGCGCGGTTGTAATGATGACTTTATGACTTTATTTACGTGCAATAAAGAAGCCATTCCATCGGGCCACTACTTCCGAATATAAATGCGATGCAGGTTAATTTATTCGCTCCCAGCATCGAGCCTTCCCTCATTTCCATTATTTCAGGGGGCAGGATGGAGGAGCTGAATTCAATATGCGCCTGGGACTCGGCCTCCGAATATGCTAAATCCCAGGAATACTACTGCGCTGCTGCTGTCCTCTCCAGAAACCGGGGGGCGTGTCACACTCGGCGCCGTGTTAACATACACATGTGCCTGTGTCTCTGCCCAGTGCCTGACGCATGTCTTGCCCCAAAAACTGTGCTTGGAATTTGCATTTCAATGATTAAAGTGTTAAAATGCCGGCCGACAGCCGACACATGCGGCGTGTATCCATCCAGGGATCCAACCCCTCCTCCTACCCCCATTGTATAGTTCCTAATGGCTTTATAAAGCGAACACCTCAAGCAAAATGCGATTTTAATATTCTCTCATATATTCCTCAGCCCCGGCACATGGTGTGAAAAACTTGTAAAATGTTGATCTTCCCTCTGCAGGATATTAGCATATTCTTAAATTCAGAAAATTCTAGTTTAAGTAACTACATTACTAGCCAAGGAATGTCTATTCCATCACAGGAAAAAGCAAAGGAAATTTCCTTGATAAGTCCAATTTAAATGGAAAATAAATAACTTCGAGTCTCTTTTGTGGATAACTTTACCTTAATATTATTAAATTAAATATTAATAGCCATGTCCAAAACTTTTATGCTTCGAACATCCTTAGCCAGTGTGCGTGACTCCTTGTACCCTCTTCCAGCGACACAGACAGGTGGAGAGTTGTCCGAATTTGTGATTTTATGGTGGAGGTAATTCCAAAGAGTCGCGTGTCCTTCCGCAGCTAATTAGATAAATCACTCGTTCGCTCTAATTGCTGCTGCTCCATTCCGGCCGATAAGCAAGGCCATAAAAATGGGCCTAACAAAGGACACTTGGCCGGTGCGTGTGCCTTGCGCCTGTTTAATTGAAATCCCCGCGTAAATTGGTCAAGTGCTGGATGATGCTGATGTTTTTGGAGTGCAGCAGCCACGGTGGGCACTGGCTGGCGGCGACAGGCCTGTCACTTGACGTGACATCTGGTGGTGGACATTCCGCGGATTTGCGGGATTAGTGGTGTGGGCGGGGAGGGCGTGGCGGTGCTCTGCGTCAGCCGCAGTGCGTGAAATGCATTTAAATTTTGCGTTTTGCACACTTGTCGCCTCAAATTACAGCGCATTTGTTGTCGAGTGGCGAACACGCTTTGTGCCAGCTTTGTTGCCAGCATTTGGGCATGTAGCCACAGCAGCGGTGGGCTGAAGAGTTCCAGTTATTCATTTCAATACAAAGAACTCAAGGTGGAATTCTGAGTGTAGCAAACCTTAGGGCCTTAGGGATGCATTGTAAGCTTGAGATTCAGGTTACTTAATCATATTTTCTATTTTAGAAAGATAAATTAAAATAAACGTAGAGCAAAAAAGAAAAAAAGAAATCTAAAAAACAATCTTAATCTTTTCCTTCATTTTCCACTGATCTCTTACGATTATATTCCTCAGGAGCACTGAAAGACTAACCTAATTTTCAAACTTTTATGGCTTTTTAAGCACACTTTAGTTAAATATTCATTTTATTTAAAAAGAGTGCTAGCAATGGGACCGCAACTGTAGGCACTCAACCGTGCAGGCGAGCTTGCGGTGCTCGAAACGCTGGAAATGCGCTTGAAGCACGCATTAGAGACAATGCAGAGAAGCATATAGCATCCGAACATAGTATTTGCGGCTGCATATAGCCATCGGTGTACTGGCATACATATATATGTATATAGAACCGATTTTTGCGGATTAACACTGCACACGCAGATGAAACGTAAGTAGGACTTGGCAGGGAACTGCCAGACAATTGGTATTCACAAGCAGTCCTCCCGGCTACACATGTAAGCCGGCGTTCAAGATGCTCCAACCAACCATCATCTCCTCCAGTTACTCCCTCTCCAGAGTCCGGATCCGAATCCGGGTGTATTTGTGCCTCTCCCCCTCACCCGAAAGCCTTTTGTGTTTACCCAAGCTTCGGGGCTGGAGAGAAGGGGAATAATATGAAGGGGAAGGAGGATCCTGCGAACAACAAAAAACAAACACACGCACGCAGAGGAGACGGAAGCCCAGGCTGCCGGGGTTAGTTTACCGATGCGGCTTTTACGGGCTTAACATATTAATTAAACTTGAAGTGGAAACACGAAACACGAAACCCAGGGCGGGCAGGGTCAACTTTAAATTAAGTTTTAATCTGTTGCTCATATTTAAACAGCCAGCCAGGCAGCAGGTTGCTGTGAGTTGGATGCACTGGAAAACCAATAAATATGAATAATAATAAAAGAGGATAATGAACAAAAAGGAGTTTAATATTGAAGCAAATATTAGGTATTTGTAACTCAAGTTTTGCCATTTGAATTACTTTTTCAGGAACGTTAAAAACCTGATTCTTTAACTGGCTATTTTAAGTTATTTGTTAAAACTGTTTTTGTTTTTCGATGAAACTGATCCCTTTTAAATTAAATAATTAAATAGAATTGTTATTTAAAATTTAATTCTTGTTCTTTCGTCGCCCTTGAATTCTATTTCCCAGTGTAGGCGGGCTGCGTGTGTGTCCTGCGTTGGTCCAGGATCTCCGGCTCTGCATCACTAATTGAAATTGGTCATTTGGCCAAAGTCCGGCGAGGACTTCTGACGGAATGACAGGCGACAAGTGACTGGCAAGCAACGACATTGGGCTCTCATCGGAGAAAGTAACTTGTAGCTGCTCTAATGCAGTCAACTTGGATGCCATTCGTGTCCACGAGAAGCCTCATAACTCTTCGCCAGGCCCAATCTCAATCCCAGTCACATGTGCGACGTGGCCAGGTGTGCGATGACTCCTCCGCTGCTCCGCCCCTCCTGGCAGATTGACAGCTTAATAAATTAAAATGCATTAAGTGGCTGGCGTAGATTTGCGGCGGCCATAAATCTTTCACTCTTTCCGCTTCCCGGAAAGCTAGGCTGAACGGAGCTCTGGCTTCGGTCTTAAATATTATATTGTAATTCAAATATTTATGGCCATCAGCGTAAATAAAACTGTCTACTAAACATGGGCCGGGGAGACGGTGATGTATGTGGCTCAGGTGAGCGCTGCCACCTGTCTCCTTCTCGTTCTCCTTGCCAACCTCGCCTAAGCTTGCAGGGCAACAAATTCTCACGCGCCGAGAGCCCATTGACACGGGCTGCTAAGCTGTTGATGGCGGCCGCCTCTGGGAGCTCTCCGGCGACCTTTGCCCGCCAGCTGCCTAGGATGCGGCCTAACCTCCTCCGAGGGACTCCCCTCGTGCGTACAAATCAAAAACATGCAAAATAGCTTCGTTTTCAAGAGCGCGGGCTGCATATTTGTCACGGAAAGGAAAGAAGGTACTAGTGTGTACGTCTGCGAGGATAATAGATTGAATTCTGGTCGGGATTGGGGCCAAATAAAACAGAGGCAATACATTTAAATTAAGAGTTTGGGAGTTTGGATTGCTGGATATTTTGAGAAGAAGATTTATCAAAAGAAGTTTGAGGTAGTGGCAGAGGGAAGATATTTAAATTATTATTATTATTAAACTTGTTGTCTTTAAATGATTTCTGGCTTATTAAGAGCCTCAGGTAACCATAGAATCCTTTGAAAGTCTAAATAATGCCTTAAATTAAACAAGTTATCCATTTCCGAGTTCGTTACTTCACATCTAAGGACTGACGAGGGCTTTATTTGATTTCCGATCCATGAAATGGCGGCTCTCAAGACATGTCTCGCTGGAGACACTTGATTTCTTGCCGTGCAGGACGATGGACAGCCATAAATAAACAAACCTCATACCTCATATATAAGGACGAAGGAGGAGCAGGAGCAGGAGCAGGAGGAGAAGACGGCTGGGAATCGACAAATCATAATAATCATGGCCATTCGCATTCGCATTGCCTACTTTTGAGCTTCCAGCGGTGTGTCTTGTGTATGTCCTTCCTTTCCCTCGCTCTCTGCGTGTGTGTGTGTGTGTGTGTGAATCGCAAAGCGGCTTGCAGGATGCCAGCTCCAGCTCCAGCTCCTGCGTAGGCGTGGGATTCCGGGACCGTGCTGAGCCTAATTTGCCGGAAATAAATGTGCAGCGATGTGTGCAGACTTAGGAAGCCAAAAGCAGGCACAGCTACCGTCTTTCGCGTCTAGCTGCGGCAGTCCCTAAAACCTCAAGGACTGTCCCGAGCCCAGGACCATGCACTACCATCGCCGAAGCCCTTCGAGAGATGAGAGAGTGCTGCGTTATTATTATTGAAGCGCCAGGAAATTCGAAACTTGTCATCCAGTTCGCCGGAAGAGCCAATAACCGAGAAGGGGCTAAAAGGAAGAGCCCAGGATGCCGCAAGGTGGAGGCAAGGGGAACCCCGCTCGCGGCAAATCGAGTCCCATTCGATTGCATTCACCAAAAGGGAAGAGTAAATTAAATGAAAATTAATGTTTAAAGTCTCGAACTTGGGGGAAAAAAAACCATAAAACTCACTGAACACATCAAGACCTATTATGTGGCCAAGATTTCTCAAATAAAATCAACTCATAAAAACGACTAAAACCCCAAAATAATAGAAAAAACTGAGAATTTCGAAACTCGACAAATAATTATAATTATTATTCAAGTTCCTGTCCGATAATTATAAACATAAAAGCATACTAAGAAAGTAAAATAAAAATTAATAACAACAAAACCAAAAAGAGCCTTATGAAAACAAAAATGATAAGAATGGTGGTTTAAGGCAAAAAAATGTAAAAAAATACAGAGTACGCAGTAGAGAAAGTATTTCGACAGGTCAATTTTTCTTCGCTCTAACAAATAGAATTTAAATCTAAATAAATTAAAATCGAAATGAAAGAATATTACTTATTGAATTACTTATTCAATATCCTGACGATACGTTAAAATAATTGAAAGATTTTAATCAAATTTTAAATCATTTTTGAAGGAATACCTGAAGTTGGGCAAGGCCTTATTAAGACGTGTCAGCAGTAATTAAGTAAAACAAATATAAACTAAAAACTGATAAAAGGGGAAAATAAAAAGAAACGGATGAAGGCTCTCTTTCACAGTTCGGAAAGGAATGACTGAAAATGTAGAGTTGGGCGAGGTCTTATTAAGACGCGTCAGCAGTAATGAATTAAAACTAATATAAACCAAAAACTGATAAAGGGAAAATAGAAAGAAACAGTTCAGAAGACTCTTCGATCAGAAAAATGTGAATAAAGAGTACGCAGTAAAGAAATTATTCCAACAGGCCAATTTCTCTTCGTCGCAACAAATAAAATTAAAATCTACATAAAATTAAAATCGAAATGACAGAACATTGCCTCGAAAAGCCATACAACTGAAACTATTTGTTTCAATTTAAATAATTTATTTAATATCCTGACGATACGTTAAAATAATTTTAAGATTTTAATCAAATTTTAAATCATTTTTTAAGGAATATCTAAGATTGGGCATGGCCTTTATAAGACGTGTCAGCAGTAATGAAGTAAAACAAATATAAACTAAAAACTGAAAAAAGAAAATAAAAAGAAACTGTTCAGAAAGGACTCTTCGATCAGAAAAATGTGAATAAAGAGTACGCTGTAGAGAAAGTATTCCGACAGGTAAATTTCTCTTAGTGGCAACAAATAAAATTAAAATCCAAATGATGAAAATAAATAAACTAATTTAAATAAAAAAAGAGTTTTCCCAGATATTACCAGTGATAGAAAATAAGGACGGTCACAAAGCGCTGACTAGTGCAACGTCGGTTATTCGCAAGCAGAATCTGGATGAGGCAAGTTTTAATTGCTTAAAAAAAAATTAATTTTATGGTATAGACATTTTTGCAGGCTCCAAAAAACGACTTAAATGTAACATTTAAGTTAAATAAATATAGACCACAATAGCCACAGAATGTGGTCATGTCTTATACGACAAATAAAGATTTAAAAAAAATAAACAAGCCAAACAACAAATTAAATCAAGAACAAAATAATGTATTCAGAAAATAAAAATCAGAGCCAAATAAAAAGGAATGTTTTCGCTGCGAAGGCAGCTCACTGAATGAGAAATAAATATTCCTGCAACTCGAATCTTGATATGTCGAAATGTCGATACATATATTGCAGGACTGCATTTTGGATTTACTTTTTCAGTGGCGATATTCTGGGCAATAATAATGTATACATTTTTTGATATATCGATATATATTTGAAAAATTAACCAATTTTTATTTGGTATTTTAAAGGAACTTTTCAGGGATATTACAAACATGACTCCATTTTTTTAAATTGCAAAATATGTATTCTGCGTATGCGAAATTAATATTTCTTGTCTTTTGTCTTTTTGATTATTAAAACATTTTTTATGTTTTTACGCAAGGGCCAAATTCACCTAAAAGCAAAGTTCATTGAGACTCTTATCTATTAAATATTCATTTTAATTACCTCACTTCTCAATCAATATAAATACATATATGTTCAAGAGAGAGTCCACGCAGAATAGTTGGATTTTAAGGACTTGGTCTGCTGAAAGGGCAAATAAAATGTGTGAAATATTGATTCGTTCCCCAACGCTTTTACAGAAAATCCAGACTTTAAATGGACTTCCGTTTGTCCCTTAAAGTTGCTCCTTTTGTTAAGTCTCCGCTGGGGCCATTAACGGACAGAGTCCTGGTCATGGTTTTCCGCGGAGCTTAAAGATTCAGGAGAAACGGAAGCAGGATAAGTAGGAGGAGCTCCCTCCCTCCTCCTGTCAGTGTAATGGCTGCTGTTTGTCGTCCGCGACTTCGATAGTTGTGCCGGGGAGGGACTCAGCCGCCGAGGAGGAGGATTGGAAGCCATTAGCGGGCTTGCCCAGATTTGCGCTTCCGATGGGTAGCAGCCAAGGCATCACTTTCGCTCCCGCCTCGCCTCGCCTCATCATCAATTGTTTCGTTCGGAGTGGCGCTTGTCGTCAATCAATCAGCTCCCGGCTCTTGGCTCTCGGCACCTGGCTTTCCCGGAGACTGGAGACTCCCCCTCCGGCTCTTTGCATAATTAAAAAAGTATGCGTTATGTCGTTTACCTGACGTTTATTTCGGCGTCGTCGGCGAAGGAGCCGCATCAGCAATCCCGACAGGGAATTTAAATTACAAAGGCTTCCTGCCTGGCGCTGAGCAAGCAATACTCCGCGACACCTGACACCAGGATTTACTTATGTACCTGTAGCCGATCCGATCCCCCAGTCCGCCTTCACCGCGCTTGGAAGGCAGATTCAATTAAGTTGATGAAACGACAATTGTCTGGCAGAGACAGCAGCCAGAGATGTTCGGTTTGATAGGTGATATCTATATGGCAGCCAAACATAACCACTGATATTGTTTAAATCAATATTTCGAGACAAAAGTATTAAATGAGATGGGACAGGCGAATAAATAGCTACAAATAGCAAATAAGCCCACATTTTGATCGGTTTTCCGTCTTAGATTTCCCATTTAATTTACAAAATTATTTAAGCTTTCATCCTGGAAATAAATCATAAGCTGGCAAAGGCCAAGAGCAAGAGCATCTCTGCTCCGAACAGTGCCCGGAGGAGCAGCTGTGTGGACGTGGCAATAAAATCACATTTTGTACATCCCGACGACGTCTCCATCCGTTGTCCATCATCGGGGCATTTCCATTTAAATACGTCGCTGTCAATTAAGCGACACCAGGAGGAGGCGGCAGGAGCAGCAGTAGGAGCCGGAGCGGGAGGAGGTTGCAGTGATTGCAGCAGTCACACAGAGTTAACTCAATTATGAGCATCGATGGACACATAACGAGCGTTGGATGAGGGACACGTGTAGAGACGGGTTATTATTATTACCCCCAGCAGTATGCTCGATTTAATTCCATTCAATTGGACGTTGAAGATTGCATCAGCATCCTTTGAGTGCCGGGAGTGCTGGGTGCTGGCCAACTAATTGCACGGCGGCATCACAGTTACTGGCAGCCACAATCACACAGCCCGAGTTGCAATTTAATCGAATCGAATTCGCATCGTTGGCAAATTGAATAAGTGAATGATTTGCCTCGACACTTGGAGCAGGCTGCTCCTCCTCCTCGTTCCGGCTTCCTGCGGCGCTGCCTTCTGCTGGCCAATTAGTCAATCGGCAGGAGGCAACAGCAATCGTGATTCCCGTCGAGAGCAAACAAAGCGAACCCAATTAAACAAAACGGAAAAACAAAAACAAAATCAAAGATCCCCCCATTATGATGATACCGTAACAGGACAGTTGTGGATTTCACTTTGCCAACTTCTGGGAAGGGTAATACCTTTGGGGAAGAACCTTTTCTTTAATTATTTTACTAGTCTTGTCTATTAAAATAAATTATTTGATATCGAGATCCTTTTCGGTCAAATGAAAAAACCGAGTATATAATACGGAAATGAAATGTGATTTTAATATTGGAAATGTATATAAATAATATATTACATTCAATCCATGGACATTTTTTATTGTGTATACGACCCCTTTTTCTATGCTCACAAACCTTGTGGAAATGTATACATACGATCACAGAGAGTGCCGTCATCTTTATACATATATAACTCTTATCAATCCCAGCCGAAGCCAACTGCCTCTTTAAAAGTCTTCGAACAATTCCGAAACCAGTTCACCAGAGGCATTCACCTAGCTTGGTCTTCATTTCTCCCAATTTAGGGATACACATTGTGGCATGGATCCTTGGCGGAGGATCTCGAAAGAATTGGCAGATACTTTAAAATAGTGAATATTTATTTAAATTGGCATTCTGCTACTTAAAATGGTATGTCGTGAGTTGGGAGGTTACTTGGCCTCCTTCCTCCTACTAAGGGACACTTCGTATCCGAAGGCCTCAAACAAGCCAGCGCCATTTGTTAAGTGGTAATATAGCCAAAAACCAGTCGGTAGAAATAACTGCGTCCTATTGGAGAAGTGCGAGATAAGGGGGTCGAATTGTGAAACTCATTCCTATTTTATTTGCCAGGCGGACAATGAAACTTAGTAAAATTCGCTATGATTGTTGTAAATAAAGTAATATTTGTAAACAATAAAACCATTTCAATAATTTACTAGACAAAATTGGGGAATTTATATTATCAGCAATATTAATTTGGCAAACCTTTGATACTGATTCACTTGGCTTCTGGTTTAATTAATAGAATTGATTTATTAACAAAAAAAAAAGAAAAATAAATGACTTGAAATTCTGGACTCTGAATTCAAATACATTTTCGCCACAAAAAAAAACCTTGAAACTCATAATTTGGTCAGCGTTAAAAATAGCTCTAATCAATCCCAACTAAGATCGGGTGCTTCTCCGAAACCCATAGTGGGATTTTGGGAATCCGTTGATAAGAGACTTTCGCCTTTACATTGCAACTCCCGTGTTAATACGTCACTTGGCTTTGAGAATTCTTTTAACTACCCGTTTTTTAAATAAATAATTAATCAAAATTTTGTAATATTTTTTTTTTGGGTAATTCATAAAAAGTAAACTTAAATAATTGTAAGCTTGTGAAATAATAATGCGCCTTAAAAACACCTTTTAAATAAATGAATAAATATTAAATCTACCTTTGATTTCTCTCGCTGTTAACCCCGGTTTGCCCGGCGGGCCTTGCATCCGGCGTAATTAGTGCACTCGGCGGAGGTGCAGTGCAGCCGCTCACTTGACCGTTATCCTTTGTGCGAGTCCTGCGACTCCGCTTTATGTTTTTTCTGGGCATTTTCTCGAGTGCGTTTCTCTGTTTTCGCGCTCTGCGCTTTCCCTGCTTTTCGCCTTTGTTGATTCTTTTAAATTTCGCCTTTCAATTATTTTATGCAAATAAGCAAGCGGAGAATTCGGCGAGAAGAGCAGATTATGCCAGCTTGACGGGATTCCCAACGTTTTTCCCAACCCAACTTCAGGTTTTGCTCCCACTCCCGCTCCCGCTCCCGCTCCCGTCCCTTTATCCTGCTTCCCTAATTCTCCAGTTCTGCTTTATCCCCAGCGAGGCGAAGCGAAAGAAATCCGCGCGCTTGCCAAAATGAATTGTTTGGCATTGTATTGCCGTCCGTCCGCCCTTCTCAAGTCGCGCGGACGGGGACATGGACACGGATTTGGGGCCCGGTAATCATCTTAAGTTGCTCCGAAATGGGTTTGTTCATTTCGAGTGTTTTCGAACACAACTTCAGGAGGAGCTAAGCGATTTGGCCGTTGTCCGTTTTCCTTTTGCTTAATTGGAGCTCCTCGGGGGAGTCGTTCTCCGTTTTCCAATTGCTGGTGCCTCTGCTTCACCCAGTTTTCCATTTCGAAGGCCATTCATTAAGCCATTTCCTGGCCATGTTTGATTTTCTCCCAGGAACGCTGGATTAAGCTATCAAGAATAAATACTCCCTGCGGTTCTTAAAGTCTCATCACAAATTCATGTAATTATTGAGCCATTTAACTCGCTCATGACTGGCGCTGATTTTCCATTGATTTCCCCTAGCTTCCCCCCAGCCTTGCTCTCGTTAATTAATCAATTTAATTGGCTTACCCTTTGCCACCTCAAAATTATCAATTCTCCCAGAGGGATATTGAGATATTTGAAATATTTATAAATGCCGTCGTTTCGCCGAAAATTTAATTGGAAATATCATTGCGGAGCGTATATTTCGATGATGTCAAAGCCAGATGTGTACGACTCGAAGGACATCTCCTTCAAAGGTGTTCCCTGCTCCTTCTCGTGCATGCGAGAGAAAGGAAAATAATTGAGATGTCGACAGGAAATGTAAGTGGACTTTTATTGACTGTTTTGCTGCCTGGCTGGATGACTGAATGGCCGCAGGGACAAGGTCTTCTTCGTGTTCACCTTCTACCGTTTCTCTTCTTCCTTTCTGCATCCCCGTCCGATATCCTTGCTAGATATATATCTCATTGCGGCCACAACTCAAATGGCGTGTGCATCTCGCCTTTGTCTTCGATTGGAAGGTGAAAAATGCGCTGCTTGCAGACGGAAAAAATCGATACATTGACTTTGGCCCCCTTTTTGTACCTCCCTTTTAAGACACAATTCACCTGGCTCTTTGGGTTAGTCTTTAAGATTGGCCTCTCAGTCTGAATGAATTCGCCGAGCGCCTCACGTACACATTTTATGCTAATAACAATAACAGCATCGCGCGAAAGCGATAGCATTTACAGCTTTATCGACCTCCAGGTACCTCTTTAAAATAATTTTGGCACTAATTTGTAATTTATTTAAGATTTTTAAAAGTGTGAAAAAGGTCTTTTTTCTTTTCTAGACTTTTTTTTTGGGCTTTTCTTGATGGTTAAAAGGGGATTGAAAGCATCCCTTACCTAATGTACAGATGGATCTTCCACATTCACCGGGGGAAAGCATCCTCTTCTCCGGAATGGTTTCCAGTTCCCGGGGCATCTGCAATGGGTAACTGAAACCCGCAATTGCCATTTTACCTGCCATGTCGCGTCGGCCATCGACGTTGTCGCAATCCCCATTCCTTCGCCCCGCACATCCCACCTGGCAGCCTTGAGGGTCCTTAAGCGTCGTCGAGTGGCGCAGGAGAGCTGGAGAGCCCTGGCGAGATTGTGTTGCGGTTAAATTGCGTCAAACATATTTGACATTTTATTATAGCAACGCAATATCGCATGATATTACTGGCCCCCATCTCCAGCCATGTCCTGTCCTGCCCTGCCCTGGCACACATGTCCTGTTTCCCTTTCCTTGGCCCTCCTTGATGTCTTCAAGTGCTTTTCATTAACTGCTGCTTATGAATATTAAATTAAAACGGCCTTTGGTACAGGGGGTACAGGGAGTTGGCCAGGAAACAGGACCAGAAACGCAGCTCGAAATCCGCTTAGGGGCGGTTCCCGCCTCCACCTGGAGGGGAATTGGAAGGGAGACTAGGAAGACAATGCCTAAGATGCGCCGCATATTAAAGGAGCTCCGCGGCAAATTGAATTTTGCGCCAGACCGGAATAAAGCTATTTGCCAGCTTGCCAGCTTGGCGTCTCGTCGCGAATTCAATTGCAATAGCGAAGGGGCAGGTCCTTCGTACTTTGCTCCTAGAAACTGCAGGCCATGAATTTCGAATGAAATTAAAAACGTGTTTCAGCCAAAAAAGGAAAATAATAATAATAATGGCAAACATTTCCTGCAAGGGTTTACTCTACAGCACGCCAGGACTTAGTGATGTAAGCTCGGCTGTTCGCCTGTCACTTGCCTGGTCCTGGCTGCTCCTTGGAGCTGTTATGCCTCCTCCTTTCCCCGCTGGTTGACCACAATTAAGTCAGAGCAAATAGTTGGTAAGCGGATGCAGGACTCGGGGATTCAAAGGATGTTGCTGGCCCAACATGTAAACACGCACAGACAGACACATCGGCCCTGAGTGGTTGACCAACTGCAACTGTCATTGCCGGTTTGCGGGCGACTCAAACGGAGATGGAGGCGTGATTTGGGGTCAGGCGGGACTCAGGAGGATTAAACTATGATAGGGAGCATCGTGATCTACAACTCGGAAGAGTAAAGGAAGTAAAGCGATAGAGCTTAGAGAGCAGTGTTGCTGCATTCATACTAACCCACATATGCCTTTGTTTCTCTGTTTCCAACCTAAAAGAGTGGTCTTTTCGAGCATAAAAGGGGTTTTTGTATCCCTAAAAAAATCCCTTCAGTTGATAAGGAATATAACCAAGACCAAGTTCTGTTTTTGGATCGCCATTGAAACATCTTTTTCCCAAAGATTGTAAACTTTTTAACCAACAAAATCACGCTGTCATCACACACACACACATTCGTATACCAAAAACTCGAATTGAGAAATCTTTTGGACTTCTGGACCACGCCCTCTCTTCACATCCGCCCCCACTTACTGAAGGCAACTTTTCGGTTACTTGAAAATTCAATTTTACGCAATATGCGCAATGTGCGTGCATACTTTGCGGCCTCCAGCGAGGCCAGCAGGAGGCAAGGAAGTGGGGGTGAGTGCAGCAAGCAGTCCCTCATTACCCCGAAGCTGCAGGGGGAGAAACTATGAAAATGTGTTTTCAAATTGCGAAACAATTTGTGTTGACCGTAATTGAACTTTGTCGTCGTTGGTCGCGGCATCCCTCATCCCCGCCGCTATTGCCATAATTGTCGTAAAGCAAACTTTTCGCCGCTCATTGCGGCCCTCGTAAAAGTTTTCCCCGCTTTCCACGCTTTTCCGCTTTTCTGCGCCGCTGTTGTCTTCTTTGCTTTCTTCTTGGCCGCGCGCAGCCTGCGGCGAATGGCTGATTTGTGTCTCTGTGTGGGCGTTGCGGTCTGACCAATTTATATCCTTAGCACTCCTGCAGAAATACCCCTCGGAACCCACTCTTAGGCTACGCACACACTGCAGGTACACGGAAAGAAATTACAATGGGCTGTGAATTTAAATTTGTATCTTCTCTGTTCTTGTCACTTTTTCAAACAGTTTTCGAATCTAATCAAGGCTATTATCAGCCTAAAGATAAGTTGTAGAATTTTTAGTTCTGGGCACTTATCACTAATAAGCAATCGATAAGATTGTGGCTTAAATTCATGACGATATAGTGTGAAGCCCCCATAATAATTTAAGACTTCAAAGCCGCATAAAGTTTGCCAATTAAACCTCAGTTGGCTGGCGAACACGGTAACCTGCGGAGGCTCATCGGAAGAATTTAAGAAATTTAATTATGAATCGGAAAGTGTGTCTTCTGGTGTTGTTATTCCTTAATTTTCATCAAATTTTAGCGGTATGTGGTGGCTTACCAATATCAGAATTATGATGATTGTTTACTTCTGCCAAAAGGAACCACCACGAGAAGATTACGTTAAGGAATCTCGGAAACAGGAGCCCTCCTATTGCCCCGAAGCTGAGGTGGATGAGGGCAAGGTAAAGGACTGCAATATGTGTCAGGATCACTGCCGAGAGTCTTGTTACCAAAATCTGAAGAAACTACTTTGCTCCTGCGATGGATCTAGCTCTGAGGCAACCACAGATGGCGACAGGCAGACTAACAAGGCAAAGGATAATGGATATGAGTTCTATTTTTTTCTGTTTTTCGATGTTCTAAGACGTCTTAGCAATATTTTTGAGAATTTTGTTAAGGGGATAGTCATCTTTATCTTTATACTGTACCATTTACTCCACAATCTTGTGATTGCCATAGGTAGCAGCATCTCTACGATTTTCCAAATACTGACTTGGATTTTCTACATTTTTAAAGTAATTTTTTCTGTGGTTTTAAAAATATTTGTTTAAAGTTATCTGTCTTTTATAAAACTATTTTAATTAATTTTAATTTTATAATATAATTAAGATTTATACTTTTGAGTGTTAAAGGGGGTCATGACCTGAGTATCAGTACTAATTTTTAATTTTTAATCTTATAAAATATACAACAATTGTTTTAGTTTGATTATTTTCTTATTATTAAATCTCCTGTTCATAATTTTTTAATGCAATCTTACACCTAAGTAAGTCCAAGCAATAAATACTATTCTTTATGGATTTTCTGGCGTGTTTGCTTTTTCCCTTTAAGAATGTTCATGGCTAATTCCTGCCACACGCATGAATATTTCCGCAGAGCTTCAGCTGCAGCTCCCAGCGTCTCCATTGAAGAGGTCAGAGCTGAGCAGAGGAGAAGGAAGCTGGATTCCAAGTGCTAAATCCAAATTCAAATCCACAAATTCTGTCGCTCGAAAGTTTTCCGGCATTATAATTCATGGGGACCCGCCCCTGCCTCTCCCTCTGTCTTGGCCACAAAATTTTCAAATTCCGAATGCAAAATGCCGATAATTGGACGGGTCTTGAGCGGGGGGTAACTGGGGGAGGGGGGCAAAGGAGGCGTGAGAATCAGCCTGTGGCATTAGCCATCCGGACACCCCTTTCCCCTGTGTTCCCAGTGAGTGCGGCGCAGTCAGTTGGAAAATGCATTCGGGGTCCTTTCTTCCCTCACTCAATTCTGATGTTTAGTCGCTCGTCTTTTCAGTGGTTCTCCAAGAGCCACTTATTGTGGTTATTCCTTGGTAACAGTTGCTCATAAATTTAATTTAAATAATAAAGATTGTAGATTTTGTGAAATGTAGAAGAGAATCTAAGAAACGCATTTTATTCTTAATTTTGTAAGACTGCATCTTAGCTTAATGAGAATCCACCTGTCTAACCTTTGCCTCAGCTCTGTCTGAGACTTGAGGCAAGTACCTACTGCCTTCTGTGTCATGAAAGCTTCTTCCTAATTGAATGCCCTTTCCCCTTGGTCCTTGTAAGTGTGCCATAAAAGCCTGATGTTCCGTTGCCGTTGGGATCCCCTTAAAGGGCTGAGATGGTCAGTGCTTCCCTCTTGCTCCCCCTCAGCGACTATTTGTCAGGCGTAATTAGCCGCAAAGTATGCTATTGCCACAATATTGCACAGTGGCCATTGGCCATTGGCCACTTTGTCGTTTTGCCACATTCAATGACAGTGCCACTGCCATTGCTTCCTGGTTCTGGGACATTTGGTGGTTCCTTGATACGATGCTGATGTAATCTATATAGTTATGGTTATAAGTGTCTCCGCTGAGGACATTTCTGAAGAACAAAAACCTATTTAACTACAAAAACCTATTTCCTAAAGAAATCCGAAAGAACCCTATGCCAGTTTTATCTGATTTTATTTTAATACATTTTCTAAAGCATATTTTAGGCTAGCCACTTGTCTCTCCGTTTCCTGGCTCTCAATTCTTCTGGAGTCTTTGAGGGCTGTCACTCAAATCGCAATAAAAACAGCAACAGCAATTGGCTAGAAAAAATACTATTTCAAAGGAGCTCGAGGTGAAGCTGAAGCTGGATCGGAAAAGGTATGGTTAGCAGGCAGAAGCAGCTGCAGGTCCTGTTTGTCGCTCGCTCTGTGTGTGTGTGAAAAATACCACAATTTCAATTTCAAAGTATCCTTTTAGTCGAAAAGGAAATGACATTTACGCGCTTTGTTGTGGTTTGTCCATGCATAAAACATTTTTTGTAGTTGACATTTTTTATGTTTCACTCGAACTGCACCTCATACCCTGTCAGGGTAACCGCTAGGCACTCCTTGCCAACCAACCAACCAGCTCTCCACTGGCACCATGTTTTGCGGCGAAAAGCAAAAGGAACCACAGAGCGAGGCGATGACGAGGACGGCGTCCTGACGTACGTCCTGATGCTAAACTGACGTCGCAACAACTGCACAAACTTTGTGCTCCAGCTTAAAACTCTGCCAAAGGAGGAGAAATATTTATGAAAATTAAATTCGCACTCAAACGGAACCGGCCTTGAGGCCAGGAAGGAGCAGCAGAAGGCAGGAAGGATCTGCTGGCTTGGCTTGCTTCGAGTCAATAACTACACTTGAGGTTTGCACACGAAATTATTAACCAGATAAGTTCAATTAAATTCTAGATTTCATCTTTAAGCAAATGGAGAGAACGAAACCCTTGGAAATTTGATTAGCCAATTATTAAAGTAAACTTTGATAAAACTTTAAATTGTCTTCTTGATTGGGGGATATGTCCTGTCACTTAAAAAATATCAAGCAGTCTTTCTCAGTCTAAAATTTAATAAAATATTTTTAAAAAATATTTAAGGCTGCAGTAGAAACCATCCAACGAACAATAAATGAAAAAAATCAATGCATAGCTCCTGGCTCGTGGCTCCCGGCGCCTGACTCTCACAGTCACTTCCTTCTGCAAACTACGCTGCCAAAGCACTGCAAATGCGCTTCCTGTTTCCTTCAGAAATTCAGAGACAGTCAAGGGGAAGGGCAGGGTAGCTGCGCTGACATTTGTTGAATATCAACAGGAAATGCAGTGAATAAACACATCGAGTTCGCTGATTCGTCGAAGCCATGAGTTGCATTGTGAGCTGCGGGTTTTGTAGCCGTGCAGCCTTCGTTGCCTCCATGGCCATTGTGGCGGTTACACGGCAAGAAACAAGAAGAGGATAAAGCGGGATCAAGGAACTAAAAGGAATGCCAGTGACACACTTGAAATTGTACCTTTTTTAACTCGTTAGAATGGTAGGTAGGAAATATTTTTAACAAAAAAGCTGCACATTAATTTCTTAAACAGATTTATAATTGTTCTGATTTTTTTCCAGTGCACAGGAAGTGCTGCCGCACTTGCAATGCATTCAATTCGATGCGATTCCAGCTCGATTCTACTCCTCGATTCGATTTGAATGGATTCGGGATGAGGATGCGGATGAGGACGAGGACGCGGACGCGGAGGGAGATTCGCATGGGACGGATGTCTCCTCAGGGCAGCGGCCGGCAAATAATGCCAAATGCATTTTCGATGACTGAGCAAGGAAGACAACAATGGGCACCAACACGGACACATCAACGCGGAGCAACAATCGACGGGATGTGCCTGCCGCAAATTTGCATTGCAGTCGCGTTGCGTAATTGCATTCGTCAGAAAAAAAAAAACAAAGAAAATAGAAAAGGCGGCACAAATGGCTGCCGGCCATCGACGTTTATTCATTCATCCACAGTCATGAGATCGGCAATCAAATTAAATTCCTGGCTAAAATGTTTTTTGCGGGCCCCCTCAAAGGAATCAAAGGTGAGCCCTCGCCCGGCCCCGGCCACATTCACGTTCACGTTCCCTTGGTTACGTTTCACCAGCTACCCCACAAGCCATCATATTTTGTCCGTCCATCCATCCATCCATCCATCCACCCATCTGTCAGCCAGTCAGTCAGTCATTCGGCCAGTCAGTCAATCATTTGAATCGTTTTCGTTTGCGCTTCGTTTTCGATTCCAATCAATTTGTTTGGCATTTTTGGCTGCCAGCTCGCCACCCTTTTTTTCTTCTTTGCTTCTATCGATTTGAGTCGGAAAAGCGCAGAAAAACTAGCAACAAAAAATTCCCTACGATGCTTGTTGCATTTTTAAATAAATGTTGTTCAAGGGATGGAACACGGAGCACGAAACACTCACTTCCGGCCTGAATAGATCCATCTTTGTCCGCTCTAAAATGCCAGTAAACGTGCTTAATTTACAACGGATTTTTCGGGGTGGGAGGACTTCAATTTTATATTTTTCTATCATTTATTTTCCCTTTTTAATTTTGTTGAAATTCTTTTTGTGTTAGCAAAGAAAATGTATATGGATATACATTTAGAGTTGTCATGGACTTAAAGAAAGACATCGATATGATATAGAAGAACATCGAACATTTTAATGATTAACTAGCTCTAGAAGGCCTTAACTCATTATAATTTGACAAATTAATTTATTTACTTTTCAAATTAATTTATTTAAATATTTTCTTTTATTTCAATGTCTTCATATTAATTTGTATACTTTCTTTATCGTTTATGTTTTGTAAAACATGATGCAGGTAATACAAGAACTTCCAGAGAAGCTCCAGAAACCTTCTTCAAAGAGATTCTTCTGGTTTTTTTTACGCGCGAGTCCAACGCCCATAATTTGATTTATATATTTTTTTTTAATTTATTAATTAGTATTTAAGTTTTTATTAGAATTCTTGGTCATTATTATTAATATTATTATTAATAATTATTCCTTTCTATTTAAAATAAAATAATATCTGTTAGTTCTCTTGGTTTCCTCTGAAAGTCGAAGCAGATTTAGTTACAAACGAGATAACGACCCAGCTCGTTCTCTATAAATAAAACTTTTATTGGGACCGATAAATGTGGCGGGCATAAAAAAAGATAAATTTGCTACATAAATTTCCCAATTTATTGATGGGTTATTTATAGACGAAAACTATAAACATTATTGGGAAATGCTGCTGTTAAATTTTATTACCTAGAACCTTTGTGGGGTTGAACTGTAAGGAATTTCCCTGAATAAATATGTATTACCAAGGATAAAAATAATTAAATAATAATACACTTTTCAATGTTTACTTGCTGTTAAGGGTTCTTTTCTATAGTTTTTCCTGCAAAAGTACTCCCTTAGTTCCCTTCAAAAACGCATTTAAACGGAACTGCACGCTAATTGACACATGGCTATCCTCTCTCTCAAAGTCTCAATCCGCAAGTCCGTGGGGATTCCAAAAGGGATCAAATGGCGGCGGAGACGGCGACGGCGCTGGAGGGGAAGGTTGTAAAGTTTTCGCCTTTCCCATTTCCCCTCCCCGTTTGCCGTTGCATGCCTGCAGGCGGCAAGTCCTTCTGCGTCAAACATCCTTTTTATTTCTTGCGGGATGCATCGAGGGCAGAAGAGGATAGAAGAAAGGAATGTCTGACTCTCTCTCATTGAGAACAAAATGCGAAACTTTTTAATTGACTTTTTCAATTACAGTTTAATTTTGTTGTAAGAAATGTTGGCACTGCCAATTGAAGTTTTCTCGAGCGCATACGAGCAGAGGCCCAAAAAAACAGGGCCGAAAGAGATTGGAGAGAAGCGAGTGGAGAAAGGACATACGGGGGCCGAGGCGGAGGCTAATCTATCATTGTCCACCGACGACGAGAGTGTGTGCGGAAGTGTGTGTGCCGGAGTGTGTGTGCTCTCGCAATTTGCAAAACTTCACAAACACGCACCGGCACAGCCATCAGCATCTCGAACTTGGCCATTTCCCGCACTGTCCAATACACTGACACAAACAGGGGAGAAATTGAAAAACAGAATTTGTTTCCAATTTAATTATTTTCTTTTTAAATTATCAGGAATTTGTTGTGCCTTTTATGTATTTATTAATGGCGGTGTTTTAGGAGGTCTTTAAGACAGTTTATAATTTCAATTTTTGTTTTTTTTTTTAAATAAATTTCCTTGTCTTTGTTTTTTAGTATTTAAGATCTTAAAATCGTAAAATTTACACCCTGATTTCCTTTATATTTTATTTCTTTCTTCAAATTCCCATTACAAACCTAAAACTTTCTCCAAGTATTTCGTTTTTGCCTCCTTAAACCAGTTGGAAAATCTAAATTTATCTGCAACAAATTTCGGTGCTCTTTTCGTTTTCGGACACACGGAGGATGGACTTAAGAAAGGGCCACGGACGCCAGCACGCCAGCTATGCATAAGAAGGGATTCCTGCCAGGATGGGGGCAGTCCGTCCAGGGTGGTGGAAGCAATCGGCGAGAGAGGCGTGCCTGTGCGAGATTGCATCTTGGGGAAAACATTTCCTTGCAGGCACCATTGCCATTATGGGAAAAGCAAAGTGAAAAAGTTTTCAGCTGTCCTCCGCCTCGGCGCAAGCAATGCAACTTTTCATTCATTTTCCAGCTCCTTGGCTTTGGATGTGTGACGACATCCGGGACAGGGCAGCAGCAGCATTTCCACGAGATCGCCATTACAAGCAGGCGGAAAATCAGAATCAGAATCAGAGGAATTAGCCACAACATGGAGGGTTCTGCCCATGGAATTATCCGGTGGCCACCTGACCTGCCGCGGCCCACCACATGAGGCATTGTCCGCTGATGGTTTATTATTCCAGGAGGCGTGGCGAAGGGGGATGGGGATGTGGCAGGGATTTCTTTCTTCTTCTTTTTTTTGTGGCAAAGCAAACATGTTACATTTATCTTGCCGGGGATAAAACAGGCACAAAAAACGAACAAAGGACGAGGCAAAAAGAGGCCTGTACAGCGAGGGAGTCGACCTGTAAGTTACCTAGAAAAGTTTATGTCTAGTCAAAAGCGCTCTCTTTTCGTTTATAATATTCGCTATTTTCTGGCGGCCCAAAATGCTCGTTAAACCCTTCGATTCAAGGGGCAGCCACAAAGGCAATAACTGAGATACGAATGCGAGGGGAAAGCAACAGCAACAAAAGCCCGGGATGAATGGCTGCCAGGCCTGGCAGGTCAAGTCCCCGCCAGTCCAAAGCCAAAGATAATGGCTACAAGGATCTACCATTCCAGCCACCATCCACCTGGTCCGCAGTGCCCCGAATTAATCCCCAGCGTACACTTTGGCCTTTCCGCCAGCGCCAGCTGGATGGAGTGGGTTCTCCGATTTTAATTGAATAACTACACGAACGAATGTTATGTTGTGTTGTGTTGTGTTGATGATAAGGCGATAAGATATGGCAGCGATCCCCAGGGGGAGTCGGCTTACAGTAGGAATCGGAGGTGGAGCCGAGGGGAGTGAAGTGGAGTGGAGTCCTTCCTTGCCCATTCGCCGTGGAATAAAATAATGTAAAAAATTGGTTTCGTTTATCTTCTGTTGGTTCTGCCATTGTCACCTCTTGTTGTAAGCTGTCTAGAGATGGCAGAATATATAATTTAATTGAAAATAATTTGATTTAAGCTGGCACAGTTGAAAATAAATATCAACAAATACTGATTTTTAATACAAACACTGAAAAATAAATCAATTAAGACAATAAGCTCTTATATTGATATAAGAAATTGTACTATGTTTTCCATATTTAAAATTTTAAAATATAAAACTATGTTACTTTTATAATACTTTAAATTTTAGTACATCATAATATATAATATTGATATTTTTAATATTGAAATTGAAATACTCGCTGAGCACTATAGTTATTTAATATATCTAATCGCGGAACTCTCAATGTATGTACATCCCTAGTGTTGTCCTAGTTGTCATCTGGCTCCTGCCTCTTCTCCTACTTCCCAATTCCCATTCCCATTCCTGGAGAAAAAAGCCTGCTTAAGCCTCGCATTTACATACGATCTGCATTGGGATAGGGGTTCAGGATTCGGGCCCTGGAAATGTTTATGGGAACCCGCTCATAACCACAGATTGCCACTTGATTTGTCCCCATGCCGAATCGCATTTGGTGCCTGGCTTTTGTCCTTACTTTTCCCACTAGCTCACACAGAGAGAGAAAAAACGGAGCCGCAGATAAGGTAAATACCGAGAATTGATGACACGTTTGCGGTGATGTGTTTTTCTGTCTGTGGATTTTCTTTCTCCCCTGACAGACAGGCGGCGGAGGAATGCAAAAGCGAATCACGGATCTGTGGAATCTGTGACATGCGATATCTTATCCATTATGCAAATATTGGCAGGCGAAACAAATCCTCGCAATGATTGGCATTGGTTTCCTTTCTGGAAATCTGGAAATCCGCATCCTGTTGCTAATCCTGCCATGAGACGTGAGAGGTTTCAGGGAAATGCTGGGAGAGGAAATACTTAATGTATTCCTCCTCGAACTGGGAATAATTAAGGAAGCTGGACACTCTCCTGCTCTTCCGCCTGCTGTAATCAATTAGTTTGCAATTAAACTTTTCGTCAACCCGCTTCGCTTAATGAATACTTCTAAAAGGCACTTTCAATTTTAAATGCTTTCAGTTTTCTGTTTAATTTGAAAACTAATAACTACTCTGACGGGAAATTTTCTGGAAATAGTTTCTCTCGCCCCCGTGAGTTAAGTATTTATTTGCAAACTGTTGTTGTTGTTTATCTCAGTTCCCCGCTGTCGGCTTCTGTTTTTAAATGCGCGACAGAGAAACTTTTATGATAAGCGGGGAATCCCCAGAGCTCTCTTTTCCCCAACGGCAGCCATCAGGAATTAGCGTCCATTAATTAGCTGGCTCTGCGGGATTGACGTTAAGTTTCCATTCCAGCCATGGGGGTCAATCTTGGGGTGGCTGGGGGAGGAGCAGCACAACAGCCCCTGCAGATAATTACCGCAGCATGTCAAAGTTTTGAGCAGCTCCTGCGCCGGCTCCTCCTCACCTGGCTGAGAGGTGAGTGACGAGCTGGCAGTCACTCCGGGGCTGAGCATTAATTTATCTTGGCTCGAGAGCCAAGGTAGTCCTAGCCCCCGTCCTGGGCCCCCGCCTGACCTCCTCCTGCCAGCCAATGCTTCTTTAATAGATCATTTGCTGCATCATTGCGCATACGCCGCGTGTGTCGCTGAGCCGCTTGTACCTTTGAGCTCCGGCTAATCCTTCTGTTCTGTGTCTGTGTCTGTGGCTGGGATTCCTCTTCCTCCTCCTGATGGCTGCCCTTCGGCTGTCACGTCCCTCTCCCTGTGCTTATGGCGCGCTTTTTCGAGATATATTACTGTCTCAGTGCCTGGAATGCGACGCGAGTCTCTATTAAATGTGGCCCACTGCCAGCAGCAGCGAGTGGAGCCACGAAATCGCTTCCAGAAAAGCCACAAAGAGAAAATAAAAATGGAGAGTTAAAGCTGTGCTGGGGAACACTGCTGCCTGATTCATAGTTTCTGGCCACTATAATTCTATTATGGCTGTAAAGCAGTTTTATTCCCGAAATACAGCGAGACCCCCCTGGCCTCCACTGTGAGCGATTCTCCGAAAACTTAAGTTGAAAATATAAAATAAAATTCAATTTCAAACTTAAAGCACTCGCAAGTTGGGAAGAGCATTTTTGAAGAGATTTTATCCGGGATTTTCAAGCGGATTATTTACGATCTAGTGCTGCTTATATTTTGAGTTATATGAGGGATTTTAAAGAGGAGAATCAAGTCCGAATTACTCAGTTTCCTTTAACATTTGCACTAGTTTAGCTAAATAATAAATAAAAATATAAAGTTGAGAAGGGGAATTATTAAATTTCGAAAAAACTACTCTTTAACTTTTTAACATTTGTATTTATATTAATTTAAATATTATTTACGAAAACTTTTAGTAAAACAACTCAACTTAACAGAAATCAAAGAATATTTTCTCTGTAGTCTCAGTGGCTTTAACCTTGTTCTGTCTACCTTGTGTCGCGACCCGCGCTTCTGCTTCCCTGCTCTCTGGTTCACCGCATCCTGGCTGCCTGTATCCTGGCCTTTACATCCTCCTGCTGCCCCTGTTCGCTGATTCGTTTAACTTTCGTTTTCATATCTGCTGGCTGCCATTTCGCTTTTCGCTTTTCGCATTTTCATTTTCATTTTTATGCTTTGGACGCAGCAGCTGCCCCTGCCCTCCAGCTCCCTCTTTCACCCCCTTCACGACCATTCCACACCCACTCCCACTGCGCCCTGCCCCTGCCCGGCTGAATGTCGTCGTAGCTGTCATCATCAAATTACGCCCGGGCTTTTGTGGCTTGGGTTTTGTTTTGGGTTTCGCTTTCAGCTTGGTAGCGGCAGCGGCAGCGGCTGCCGTAAAGCCAAATTTAATTTGCGGGCTTTTCCAGCTCTTTCACTGATCGCTCTCTTTGTGCACTGACAATCCCCTCTCTTTGGCAGAGTGGCTACCGCCGCCGCTTTCTCTCTCTCTCTGATAAATCACGTATACGCCGCATAGGCCGCGGCGATCGCCAGTCGCTAACGAAACGCGCGCGCAATCCCACCGCCAGCGAGTCGCAGCGGAAGACCAGCGTCTGAATGGAATATAATCCGAGCTGGAATAATTCTCACTTAACAGAGGCGACAGGAAGACGACCTGAGACATGGCCAAGGCTGTGATGACCGACCGGGAGCGCGAGGCGATCGTCAGCAATCTGACCAGGGATGTCCTGGCGCTCAAGGAGATGGTGCGCAGCAGGGAGAGTGAGCTGGTCAAGCTGCACAGGGAGATACACAAGCTGAAGGTGAGAGGGTGCTCCATATCCCACCTCCCATCCATCCATTCATCGATTTGGGGGAAACCCTGCCTGCCCTCGTTGGGTGGCCATCCATCCATCGCTGTCTATGGCATCGCCTTGTTTGCTCCGGCAGCGGCGATAAGCAGGAGCCACTGCCACCACCGAACGCTCTGGCTTCTATTATTTTTTCGGACTAATTTCGAATTCGCTGTGTGTATCGCAGAGATACAAAAGTATCTGCAAACACAGACACGCCGCCCTCGGCTATCGTTATCTCAGACGCTGCCCAGATATCAGATACACCCCGCGGAACCCCTGGCTGTGCCCACTCCTAACCCGTGCCCTTCCCGCGGTATTTGTATCTGTGAGATATCCGTATCTATCTATCTAGCGCTCTGCTCTGGCCTAGGCCCAGGCATTCGTACTTGGCTCGCCCCTTTCCTCTGCCCGCGACTCGTATTTAAATTGTAAGACAGATTTATTGAGCCAAGTGATTAGCACTTCTGGGCGAGATCTCGTAGTCGGTGTTATAGGCGGGAGGAGGAGCGTGGAGAGCAAGTGAGTCTCGCGACTGAGAGATACTTTTTGTGTAAATTAAAAGAACTTCGGTAGCCGAAAAATCATTTAATTTCAATTATCCCATTAATTGGGGGGCTGTAAAGCGATAAAGTTGCGTTTTTCCAGCTAGGAAGGTCTACTTTCGAGTGAGATAATAATTTCTAGATCATATAAACTGTGTTTTCCATTATCACTAGGGATTAAAATATTATAATAAATGGAAGAAGCTTGGAAATCGTAACTAAAAGAAGGTTATATTATTATTTAAGTAAATTAAGGGAAACTTGGAGCTTTCAGCGAGTCTAACAAAATCTTTAAAAAATATTTAGAGAGACTTATAGAGCTCACAGAGATCTACAGACAGACCTTGAAGGCACAGAGATATATACACTGGAAAATACAGATATCTCAAGACTTCTAGACAGCCTTAGAGCATCCGGGAGAGAACCATAGATCCATCTTGAGAGATCTATAGTGGAACTATATAGAGAGTAAAATCGTAACCTTTTAAAAATATCTACAAAATCCCAAAATGATTTAGATTGGTTTATAGACACTCTCAACGATTTTTAGATCTCTCGTAACCTCTGTTTTGCTGGAAATTTTCCCCAAAGCTATTTTTACAGAAGCTGTAAAACCTCTTCGACACTCATGCCGCCTTGTGTGCATCGCTAATTGCCGAATCACCTCCACCTCAGGGCAGTTGATACTCATTCCCAGTCCCCTGGCTCTGCTCTAAAGCCTCTTTTGTGGCTCCGAGATACAAACATAGATAATATCGAACCGGGCAGCACGCGCGCATCTTGAAAAACAGAGATCCCAGAGATCCCCAAAAAGAGCGAAAGGAAATACAAAGTGTTTTTTTTTCGATGCTAATTTCTATGCAAATAATTTGGAAAACAAGCAAAGCCCGGCTAGGGGATACCAGAGACGGGGGCGGGAGGTGGTGGTAACACCTCGCCCTGACATTCGGCTTATCTTTGCTTACCCTGCCCGGCGGAAGGCGGAGGTGGAGCTGGCAATGGAACTGAAACTGGGGCTATGACTAGCTCTACTTGCAATACTGGGGAGAGGCGCCTCGAAATCGGTCTTGGCTTTGTTTAGGGTTTATCTATGCTGTTTTTTGGGTCAACGCCATGAAAAAAATGGGAGAATTTAGCATTCTATTTGCGGATTTGTGATAAGAAAGTCGAGGGGAAGGTTCGCATCACACTGAGGTTAAAGTAGGGTATTAAATGGAAATTTTCATTTTAAATACAATATTTCAAGAATATAGACGAGTTTTGATGAATCTTTTTTGGTTTTGAATTTAATAAACAGTTTTTGAAGAGCATTTACTGCCGGGTCTTTATGGTTTCATCATCGGAAAAGCACGTGAATGCCAGTGCCCGCAGTGGGTCATCTTCATCTTCCCCTAATTGAGTTGGCGGTGTGTCTGGGGTGTCACGCGATGACGACGACCCGGCAATTGATTGCCTGCCAATTGGGAATCTCGCGCAGAATTGATTAAGCAACGCGGACTCTTCTCTCCCACAGAGTGTGCTCCAGCAGACCACCAACCACCTAAACGTGACCCGGCAGCAGTCGAAAACCAAGCTTTACTCGCTGCCAGAGCAATGCGGGGAGCAGGAGCAGGGCAGGGATCCCCATGTCTGCGTGTCCTGTGGCATGGTGCTGCCCTCCAGTCCGGCCTATGCCATGGAGGCGCTCTCTTTGAGTCCGCTCCCCACGGCAATGGCCGGTGGCTCCTCTGCCTCTTCCGCTGCAACGAGTTCTCCTTCCGCGACAGAAGCCGCTGCTCCAGCGGAAGCTTCAGCGGCGGAGCTAAAACCCAAGGCTGTGCCGGCGGCCATCAAGAAGCAGGGTGTCTCCGCCGAGAGCTGTGTGCAGTCCATGCAGCAGTCCTACAGCATTCCCATACCCAAGTACGACAAGGATTTCAGGTGGGTTTTCAGTTGATTTAAAGCGATCCCCGGGCTGCCCTAATCCCAGTCCCTTTTCCAGTGACAAGCAACAGATCAAGGACGCCATCATGGACAATGACTTCCTCAAGAATATCGATGCCTCGCAGGTGCGTGAGCTGGTGGACTCCATGTACTCGAAGAGCATTGCGGCCGGCGAGTTTGTGATCCGCGAGGGCGAGGTGGGCGCCCATCTGTACGTCTCCGCCGCTGGGGAGTTCGCCGTGATGCAGCAGGGCAAGGTGCTGGACAAGATGGGGCCGGGCAGGGCCTTCGGAGAGCTGGCCATCCTGTATAACTGCACCAGGACGGCGTCCATAAGGGTGCTCAGCGAGGCGGCACGCGTGTGGGTGCTCGATCGTCGCGTCTTCCAGCAGATCATGATGTGCACGGGTCTGCAGAGGATCGAGAACAGCGTGAATTTCCTCCGCTCGGTGCCGCTGCTGAGGAATCTCAGCGAGGAGCTGCTAGCCAAGATAGCGGACGTTTTGGAACTGGAGTTCTATGCCGCCGGCACTTACATCATCCGCCAGGGCACTGCCGGCGACAGCTTTTTCCTGATCTCGCAGGGAAATGTTCAGGTGACCCAAAAGCTGACGCCTTTGTCCGCGGAGGAGACGGAGCTAAGGACCCTGGCCCGGGGAGATTACTTTGGCGAGCAGGCGCTGATCAACGAGGACAAGCGGACGGCCAATATTATTGCTCTGCCACCGGGCGTGGAGTGCCTCACCCTGGACAGGGACTCCTTCAAGCGCCTCATCGGAGATCTCTGCGAGCTGAAGGAGAAGGACTATGGCGATGAGAGCCGCATGCTGGCCATGAAGCAGGCCCAGCACAGCCCAGACGGCGGGGAGGAGGCCAAGGAGCAGCAGCAGCTGCAGCAGGAGTTCCCCGACCTCAAGCTCACGGATCTCGAAGTTGTCAGCACCCTGGGCATTGGGGGCTTTGGCCGCGTGGAGCTGGTCAAGGCTCATCATCAGAACAGGATCGATACCTTCGCCTTGAAGTGCCTAAAGAAGCGACACATTGTGGACACCAAGCAGGAGGAGCACATCTATAGCGAGCGCCACATCATGCTCAGCTCGCAGTCGCCGTTCATCTGCCGCCTGTACCGCACCTTCCGGGACGAGAAGTACGTCTACATGCTGCTCGAGGCCTGCATGGGCGGCGAGATCTGGACGATGCTTCGCGACCGCGGCTCCTTCGAGGATAACGCTGCCCAGTTCATCATCGGCTGCGTGCTGCAGGCCTTCGAGTACCTGCATGCCCGCGGCATCATCTATCGGGATTTGAAGCCCGAGAATCTGATGCTGGACGAGCGTGGCTATGTCAAAATTGTGGACTTTGGCTTTGCCAAGCAAATAGGAACTAGCGCCAAGACGTGGACCTTTTGCGGCACGCCGGAGTACGTGGCGCCAGAGATTATTCTGAACAAGGGCCACGACCGAGCTGTGGACTACTGGGCCCTGGGAATCCTAATCCATGAGCTGCTCAACGGCACGTGAGTGTTTTTAGGCGTAGAGCAAGAGAATTTTGAAATTAATTATCCCTTTTTCTGCAGTCCCCCCTTCAGTGCCCCGGATCCCATGCAGACGTACAACCTCATCCTGAAGGGCATCGACATGATCAACTTTCCCAAGCAGATGTCTCGCTGGGCGGTGCAGCTCATCAAGCGGCTCTGCCGCGATGTGCCCTCGGAGCGGCTCGGCTACCAGACGGGCGGCATTCAGGACATTAAGAAGCACAAGTGGGTATATCCGGAGAATGAGTCGATTTTGCAAAAAATCAATAATCTTTCCCGTTCTCAGATGGTTCCTGGGCTTCGACTGGGATGGCCTGACCAGCCAGCTGCTGATCCCGCCCTTTGTGCGTCCCATTGC
The DNA here is from genome assembly GCA_008042485.1 of Drosophila mayri. Taxonomy (NCBI): domain Eukaryota; kingdom Metazoa; phylum Arthropoda; class Insecta; order Diptera; family Drosophilidae; genus Drosophila; species Drosophila mayri. The sequence continues at coordinate 162,719 of VNJN01004651.1, read as the reverse complement.
CCATCCCACGGACGTGCGATACTTTGACCGCTTCCCCTGCGATCCCAACGAGCCGCCGGACGAGCTCTCCGGTTGGGATGCCGACTTCTAGAGCCAGACCTAGCCTTAGCCCAGACCTAGCCACGTTTTCGTTACATTTACTAAATTTTTTATCGGAAAAGGAGGAGTAAGAATCAACCACACACCAGAAGCCCATCTCAATAAACACACCCTACAAATGTAGCTCCGAGTCGACGAACTTGGCCCCTTGGGCCCCCAGTAGCTGGCACATCTGCGAGATGCGTCCGAAATGCGGGGCGTAGATTTTCTCACTATCGGGATCCGGCTCAGCCGCCAATTCCAATCCGGCGGGAACGTTGCGGAAAAACTCATCGAAGCTTAGCCGCGGCTGCCTGCAGCTCCTGCGCTGGCAGGAGCGGCAATTGCAGGCCGTCTCCCGGTGCTCGTAGAAGGCATAACGAGCCCGGAAGGCGCTGCCCAGCAGGCAGACCTCGGGCCCGGTCCGCCTGTAGACGGGGGTGTTGAAGACATCGGCCACAATCTGGAGCACGTTGGGGTGAATGAGGGTGTCGCCCACCACAATGACCTTGGTGTCTGGGCCCAAATGGAAGCCCATCTCGCGGGAAATGGAGCAGTGGTGGATTATCTGACCCTCGAGGAGGGCTCGCACCTCTATTTCCGGCGTCTCGAAGCTCTGGACGCCCCGCAAGCACTCCTGCTTCAGGTTGTCCATGGTGGGGTCCCAGCGCAGGACGCCCTTGGATATGGGCAGGATCTCGCGGTCGTAGAAGTGGATGGCCAAGTTGCCGCCATTGCCCTTGGGCGTGGCGTCCAGCATCGCGTAGAATTGCTTAAAGTTGCCCTTGGCCACTTCGTTGCAAACGATGTTGCGGGCCACCTGACCGTTTCGGAAGCACAGTACGCCCATAAACTCATCCGGCCGAGTGATATGTCGCATCACATGGCCCTCCTCCAGGTGCGGCATCTCGGCGAGGGGCATTGTGATCGTATCGCTGACGTCCATCGAGACCGCAATGAAATCTCTTTGAACCAGCACCCCGGCCAGTTCGGCGCCTTTGCTCCCGGTGCCGGTGAGGACCATGCAGTCTGGCCGAAAGTTCCAGCGCTTCACGTAGTAGTCGGCGATGCGTCCCTGGAGCCGGGAAGAGGCGACCGGCTTAAGCAGGCGCTTGGCCAAATCGGGGGCACAGGCGTCGAGGCACTTTTCCGACCACTTGTTCCGACGCAAATCCATGAGATTCATTCCCGACGCATCGGAGACACCCATGGCGGCAATGCCGCCGATGAGCAGCGAAGTCAGAAAGCTGCTGAGCAGCGAGATCCGCTCCGTGCGCTCGTAGTGCTCGGGGCACTGGTTGAACACCTTCCGGATCTGGGGGCCCGTGAAGTGGGCATATGCCCGGGAGCCGGTAATATGCGTCATTTCGTAGGCGCCCCCCACAGCATGCGTCATCTCGAGCACCTCCCTGTCGGCGGAGGTGTCGCGCCAGATGGGTGTGCGGGTCAGCTCGAAGGCGCTGTCCGTCAGCTGCTCGTGGAGGCGGAGTCCAGCATTCAGGTTGCACAGCCTGCGCAGGCCCAGCTCCGACCAGAAGACGCTGCCATGGTGCTGGCCAGACGCCGCTACCGCCACTATCGAGTGCATATCCGCGCCCTGTGACTCCAGGCTGTTCAGCAACATGTCCATTGCCTTCACCCACATCACGGGATTGGCGACGAACTCCATGGGGCCGGCATCTGTCATGGTGCCATTTTCGGTGGCATACTCTGGCAAATCCACGTCGTAGCGTATCTGGGCAAAGTAGATCATCTTCAGGTTGGCGTCGAGTATCAAAGCGCGTAATTTCTCGGTGCCCAAGTGCATTCCCAAGTAGGTGTTGCCACTATAGTCCGGGCTTCGGCGGTGGCACATGATTTTTTTTTTTTTTAATTTTTAGGAATTATTTTTCATCGAATTTTGAAGCAGAAAAGACTAAGCTTTCATGGGGTTACATTTTGTTCAGTTCACTTAACTAAAGATAGTGGTTAATATTATTAACTTAATATTAATCAAGGTTGCCCCAGACCTCACTGAAGATTTTACATAAATTGGCAAACACTTTCCCCTAAAAAGGTTATTACCAAAAACAGTAGAAAGTTCAAGATGCATTGGGTATTTTGAAAGACCTGGTTTAAAGCCCTTTTAAAAAATATGTTATATATATATATATATATATATATTCCGCGCCCTATTTATGTATAATTAATTATAATTATAAACAAGAAGCAGGCACTCCTTTTGTTATTAAAACAACATCAATAATTCTGGCGAAAATATCAAAATGCCGTTCAAATAAATGTTCGAATGTGACTAAAAGTTTTAAGACCCAAAAGCATAATAAAATTAGTATTAATATTTATAAATGTTTCATTCCCAAAAGCCTCCAAATAAATATTAATTACACGCAAAAAAAAACATTTAAAAACTTTGAAAGATCTTCCCTTGCATCCGCCTCCGCCTACGTCTGGCCAATCCGCCGCTGCTCGGTGATCTTGAACTGGAGCAGCACCACCAGATATGTGGCCATAAAGGAGATGTTGGTGGTGATCAACTCCCGATTGATGTTCGCATAGCCATCGAGGTTCATGATGGGCGGGTTCTTGTTGATGGCCACCAGCAGCATCTCCACCTCCTTCTGGGTGGCTGCATCCACGGCCGTGAGGTTGATGTTGAGCAGCTTGGTCTGGAAATCGAGTCCAACCTTCCGCGAGGCGTAGTGCGCCTCGTTGCAGATGATGTACAGCAGGCCCATGCAGTAGAAGACGATGACGAAGAGGCCCACCTCCTTGTAGGTGGCGCCATGGTCGATGATCTCGCTGATGCTTCCGTACGTGGCGATGATCGTGGTGAAGAAGATGACCAGGCAGTACATGCCATACATGTTGGAGTAGGCCCGTCCTAGCTGCTGCATCATGTGGCTGAGGTCCACCCAGAGGTGGCGGTATTCGGTCAATTTCTGGGCGGGCTTCTCGCCCCGTATGGTGGTCTGCAGGGCATCGGATAGGGCGCGACTGGCGGTGCCAAAGGCATTGCAATTGATGTACCTGGCGGAGTGAGGTAAGGTAAGGTTTTTGGCAAAACTATCATCTAGTTTCCGCGGCTCACCACAGGCTGCAGAAGCAGTTAAGCATGGCGATGATGGGGTAGTAGGCAAAGGTGTACCACAGCCGGAAATCCGGCTGCAGGAAGTACTGCGAGAGATTGATGGCGATGCTCAGCAGCCAGGAGAAGACGCACAGGGCATAGGTGAGCGGGTACAGGTTGGGGAACACAATCGGGGAGCCGGTGGTCTTGAAGAACTTGTACTGATAGTTTGTCCACATGTTCTTGAAGATGGCCACCTGGGGCCCGTGCCGCCAGCTGGCCACCGGGAGCAGAAAGTTGGTGAAGAGCAGACTGATGAAGATCACATTGTAGATGGCCTCGTCGAAACGCTTGTCCGGACTGGTCACGAACTTCTTTACCCGCTCGCGCAGCACCAGGACCACAATGGTGGTCTGGCAGGTGTAGATGAAGACGGCCCACATCACCTGCTTCGAGGTCCATGAGTAGCCAGTCCGCGGCAGATCCTTCACCGGCGGATTGCGGTGTATGGGCATCACGCCCATGATTTGGAAAAGCACCAGCAGGCTCTTGGTGGTCTGGTAGAACGAATCGTGCTTGTCCAGCTCCAGCGGATCGTCCACGGTCTCCTGCTTGCGCACATACACCTCCTCCATGGCATCGCCGCGGGCCATTAGCTTCAGCTTCTCGCGGTAGCGCACCTCGTCCTCCAGAAACTGGCGCTGGTTGGGATTCAGCATGGGCACCACCTTCGAAGGCGGCGTCAGGCCGCGACTCACTGCCCAGAATGACATGTTACTTGGAGCAGCAGGATCCTTCGGCTGCCAGCCACGGCAGCTTTTATACTCCGCCGGTGAATGTGAAAGTGAATGGCGGTAAGTCCCTGCTATTGACTTTCGATTGAAAGACAAACAATGAAAGGGACACGCCCGGAGGCGGGGCCCCCTTTGCTTGTCCGTCCATTAAATATGCTCAAGACCGGGCACGAGCCTAGGTTGAGCCGGGTTCCTTTTGCAGTGAGAGAAATAATCTTATTTCTAAGTGTTTAAAAAAATTTGACAAAGACTCTATATGCAAAATGTTTTATGAAGAGGAAAACTCTGTTCGAAAATATTGAAAATAAATGTCAATAAATTAAAAATATTAACATTTATATGTTCAATTTTTTTTTTGGTATCAAATATATTTAAAACATTGGCAATATATTTGTATTTTCTTCAACAAAACCCATTTTTTCCCAGTGCGCATTTGTTGTGGTCATTCTGCTGACACCGAAGACCATCGGGTGGTGACCCAGTCAGCGCTTAGGTTGGCCAGCAAGGACCAGGAGCAGGGAGTAGGAGGGACAAGGGCCAGTCTGAGGGCAACCGAACTGAGGGAAGGTACATAAAATGCGCTTAATTTGCCGGAAATGAAAGTTTAACGATGTGTAAATGCTTACGAATGCCGATAGAGGCTCGCACTAATGACCAATAAAAATGTGCCACCAATGGGTCCAAGACCGAGACCGTCTGGATCCGGGTCTTGGTGCCTTTGTCCCAAACTCCTCTCCATGTGTGTTGGCTGGCTGCCTGACTTTTGATCTATTTCTGCCTCACATATTAAAGGCACAAATCCAGGACAGGACCAAAGCCCGGGCAGCATCGCTGGCTGCTAAGGCGCTTAAAGTTAGTCGAGAGTGAAGCGGAAATCCATGGGAATGGCAGCTCCAGCTGGACCTGCTCCAACTTCCTGCTCCTTGGGGATAAGCCAAGTTGGTGAAGCAACAAATCTCCCCCAGGAGAATGTCGGGAATGTGGCGAGAAGAGACAACTGTTGCCTGCTCTTCTCCGCTTGTACATATTTTAAGCAGGGTTTTTTTCCTCGGTTTTTCTCTCTGTTCTTTTGGCAGCGAAAACTCATTTTCAGTTGCACATAGTTTGGCGCTCCTCGTTTAATGCGAAAACTTTCAAGACAAACGACGAGGGCGAACTGCATAAATAAAGTGTTTAGCTGGCTTTTTTCCACAGTGACATAATTGCTGGGAGAAGCAGCGGGAGCAGCCAGCAAGGATGCCTTTCAAAGCTGACACAGCTACAGCCTTTTGATGGGGTTTAAAGAACTGCAACGGCGAGCAGGCAGGGATTTGCCGGAGGAAGAGGAGCCTCATTTCCAGGACGTGTGTCGACGTCCCACTCCATCGACTGTCACATCTCATGGCCGCCGGGCTGTCAGGCACCAGAGCGGCCTTGGAACAAGTTACATTTCGATTTGGAATCCCTTGGTTTAGCCTCGGGCATTCATGCATTCATCACTGAAAGAAAGCGAGTCCTTTCGGGGCAGGAATTTTAAGGGAAAACTAGCTTCTTAGCCCAAGAGTCTTAAGCCAAAAACTTTTTTCTGCCTGTAACTTTGTGTCTTGTGAAAATGTGAAAAAGATTTACTTCTTGCAGGAATGAAAAAGAACTTTTATTAATATCCAGGGAACGGCGGAGAACAAGCCAAAATTGATTTTAGATTGGCTTCGAGCTGTGCTACATCTCTCAGGCCGAGGAGGAGTCCTCGGTGGCGGCCTCGGTGGTGGTGCTGGCTTCCGTGGTGGTGCTTGTCGTGGTTGTCGTGGTCGTGGTGCTGTTGCAGGGCAGGGTTCCATTTGGCGGCAGACCCCATGGGCCGCCAGGTCCGCCCTGAGGTCCTCCCGGGCCTCCTGGGCCACCCTGAGGGCCTCCTGGGCCACCCTGAGGGCCTCCTGGGCCACCCTGAGGGCCTCCTGGGCCACCCTGTGGGCCTCCTGGGCCACCCTGAGGTCCTCCCTGCTGACCACCTCGGCCGCCACGGCCACCACGACGTCCGCCTTGAGCGGCAGCCACCACGATCAGGGCAAGGAGAACAACGAAGATGAAGGAACGCATGTTGCTGGGTTGGCTGCTGGCTTGTTCTGTCTGGGAACTGAGGAGCTCGAACTGTGATGCCTCAATGCCGCCGCCACAACCCTTTTATACTGTCACCTTTCACCGGCAAACAGCTGCAGCTCGTCGCTGGGAAAAACCCAGAGCCCGAAGCTCGTGTTCTTTCTTGGTCTCCAAATGCTTTCCATTCACCAAGCTTCGCCCATTCATCTGGCGTTCATCTGCGTCACAGAGCAGCTGCTCTTGATTCGTTTGCGTTATTTGTCTATTTGTCACCCCTTCGGGAGGGAGGGGGGATCAGAGAATATGGCTAATGGCCTTGTCTGTCGTCTGATTCGATTCGATATTCGGTTGGGTGGGGGTGGTATTTGCGGGCAATTCATCAGGGCGAACTGTGAGAGCGGATGCAATTTATGAGTCCTTCGCTGCAGGACCAATATTTATGTGTAAATGTTAATTTAATTTGGTTTGCTTTGGTCACTGAAAATGGCAAGCTCTAATAGGTAATGGAAACATATATGAGAGGTAGATACACTTTGGGAATTGTGGAATTAAACGAGGGTTTGAAGAATCAATAATATTCCTATTTAATTATTAAAGTATAGGTTATTTTGGATTTGGATATCCAAGATTCTATACTCTTGCAATTATTGATATTATTTGATCATGAAAATTGATCATATAAGATTTATAGATTCGGAATTGAGACCTTTATTGCTTTACAAGCTTCTTATTAAAATTAATAATAATAATACCCCATAAGGCTATGAGCTCAACTGTCTCTTTGTGTTAACTTTTAATTTATTTGTATTATTTAACTCTTAGATTAATTTGGAATCTGCTGGCTAAATGTAAGCAAATATTAATCATACGCAAATGAAGAAAATTTTAAAAAATTGTTAGACCTAAGTTATTTTCTTTATTAACTTTATTTACCTTAGAAATCTCTACATTTCCCTCTCAGTGTACCCCCGGCGATTTGCGCTCTGGCTAAATGCAATTAAATATTAATCATACGCACTGTGTGCGGCCGGCCAGCAGCACCAGCATACAAAGCATACAGCATACATATGTCTATATGTCGATATGTCCGTTGTCCGTTACTGTAGTAGCCATGGAGTTACACTAGAGCATCCACAAATTAGCAAATTGGACATAAATTGACTAATTAGTGCTAAAAGCAAGCGCTTCTACCCTCAATGTTTGCCTTGGCCACACTGTACGGCAGGACTCACACTCCAGGCAAGGACACACTCGGCCCTGTCCCGCCCTGTGATGATTCAATGCAAGTGGAGAGTGTAAATGGGGAAAATATGGCAAACTAATTTCCTTTTATTGTGGAAAAGTGTTTCCTTTTCCCCTCTCCCTTTTTTGTTGCTCAAATTAAAATGCAAATTTTCATTTTGCATTGGAAATTTATCGCTATAATGAGCGCCGCTGCCATTGCAATTGCAATTAAAAATGAAAGGAAAAAAAACTGAACTACGGAATGCTTGCAATAATCCATGGACCAATGCTTAGGAGAGATCTTCAAAATTTTAATTAAAAAAGCTTGGCATATTTTTGCCCCACACACACAATTGATTTTTCAGCAGGCTGCACTTCAAGTGGGTGGGGGGAGTTGGGCGAATTTAAGGCATTTCACGAATTGTCCCTTTCCCCACTTATGGTACTCCAGATCCCCAAATGCTGGGATCCGTAATTGAAGAGTACACAAGCCCAGGGCCTAGTGCATCAATTAGCAAAGCAAACGCAGCCACTCAGCCGGCAAAGACAAAACGCAAACCACTCGCAGGACTCGCAGGACCCCGAGCGATTGCTGCTGGGATGCATTTTATTAGTTGGCGTCGCTCAACCGAGTTTTATCTCTCGGCAAACAGTTGGCAAAGCGTCGCAAGTGCCGCACAAAAGACACAAAGAGGCGGCGAGCTATTGTCCTCGAATGGAATTCTGCCCTCCTGCTACTCCTCCTCCTCCTCTTCATTGCCATGCAAATGCGAATGGCATTAAAGGATTTGCCTCGTTCTTGGTCCTTCCATTTGTTAGTATCGCCATCGCCATCGCCATTGCCAGCTTTTATTGACTTTGCGCATTTAACTTTTAATTTTCGCCAATGTTCAACTGAGAGCAAGTGAGGGGGGAAGGGAAATGGCGAAACTTTTCCAGTTATGTTAAATGCTGGAAAAAGCCACCCCGAGGTGCTTTAAGCGGTGCTCCTTGTTCTGGGCTTGTAACACCTTTTTACTACCAAATGGATATCCATTCCCTGTCTAGGCTATTGTTCGGGTATATTGTTTTAATGGATTTTTATTTTAGTAGTTTTCACGAGTTAGTTACGAGTTGGAGGAGAAAGTTTAAGACTAGTTTCTAAAAACTTTCAAAAAAAGAGAACATATTTTATAAGCTCTTTTATTTATTTAACAGGAAGTTAAGAAAGCTTAAATCGATATTATCGATCTTTCCTGCCATTCCGAGCTCTAAGGATCTCTCTTAGCTGTTGGACCTCTTTCAAAAATGTACATGCTTTGCCTTCAAGTGTAATTTCTTTTTACTATTAACAATTGGTGATTAAGTATAATATTTTGATTATTTAAAGGAATAAATAATGGGATATATGTATATATAAATATATGAAATATGTTATTTGTTATGAGCCAGAGACTAAGTCTTTAGGCTTTGCGAACCACAGTGGTGGTGGTGCTGGAGTCAGTGGTGCTGCCCTCGGTGGTGCTGGCTTCGGTTGTCCTGTCATCGGTGGCGCTGGCCACGGAGGTGCCATCGGCATCGGTTTTTGTGGTGGTGCTGTTCGAAGAGGGCAAGGGCAAGGTGCCATTCACAGGCACCAGCTGAGCAGTGGCCGAAAGTGGTTTAGGCTGAAGCTGGGCCTTTGGTCCTCCACGTCGTTCTGCGACAGCAACGGCCACCAGAGCGAGCAGAGAAATCAGGATTAAGAAACGCATATTTCTTGTTTTTCTTTCTAGAAGTGGCTACTGTCTGCTTGGCTTGAGAGAAACTCAAAGAGTGATGCCATCTTCCCAGCTACCTTCTTCCTTTATAGTTTACAATTGTCTTATGGCCAGGGAATTTCCCGTGAAAAACTGAAGAGACGGCCAACCAGCTGTTGCTTGGCATTTAGTGACGTCAGAGTCTGCGTCGGGGATAATTCTTAGGTAAAACCTAAACCAGACCCCACACAAAGAGTTTTTGACTCATTCAACTTGCTGTGCGTCATTGTAGAACAGCTGCTTTTGAATTGTTTTATGTTTTTTTTTGTGTCTAATATTACTTAGTTTTTGTGTTGATTGATAGTATTTTGTATTCTGTTTTTAGGGAAATTACTGTCATTAGAAGTGACGTCATTGAGTTACGCAAGTAGCAATGCTTTTCTGTAATAAATATGTTTACATTTGACTTAAAACCATAAGTACCTAGCTAGGTAATTAGTAAATATTTAGCTACTTTTTTAAGTCAACAAACCAGAGAACAAGAAGTAAAGACGTTTGTTTAAATTTAACCAAAATAAAGCGGAATTACAAGACAAATTAAAAGTAAGTTACCCATTGAAAATATAATATATAAGTATAGTGAAAATATAATATTTATATTGATACCAGAAAATCTACCAAATACAGGATACACTTTTAGTCGCTAAGCCTTCGTCTTTAGCCCCAGTCTCTAACCTTGTTTTCCCTGCCGTGAAATTATTTTCACACGAAGCATTTTAGAATATTCCTTGCCGGCGGCGCCATAGAAAGTGGAGTGCCATGTAAATATGGCTGGGATGCGGCTGGGGGGAGGCTCCCCCTCCTCAGACTTCACCCTCCTGCCACAAGCCACCTCATTTCCATCCGGAACTGAGCCGGGGATGACATGAAGCGGCTTGTGCGCATTTCGGGCTCAGCTTTTGTGGAGCCCACGCGGCGTATACTTAACCGGCGCGGCGCTTCTGCCTGCATTCACTTTGCGACGCTTAATCGGCAGAAAAAGCAGGGAAAATTCAGAAAAGAAAATAAAACGAAAAATGAAGAGCTGAAAGCGTCGAAAAAAAGCCATGCTGAGCTGCATGCAATATTTATGATTATTTTTTCAATTTCACTTCGATCCGCAGCGGCTTCCATGGTCCTGGTAAAATTTCATTTGCTGCATTTCAGCGACGCTTTGCTCATCCTGCAGCCGGCAGCAGGCAGCAGGAGGAGCTCCTGCTCCTGCAGACGGAAGCCAGGATGTGTTTTCCTTTCAATTTGTGCTACTAAAATACATGCGGAAGGTAGGACAGGCTCAGGCCAGAGGATGACTTGACTTGAGTTGAGTTAAGTTCGGGCAGAAGAACTTCCTGCTGGATGCACAGGAAAATAATATAGTTTTAGCCCGAGTTTCCTTCACAACTTTGGGTTAATATAGTTGGATTTCGTAGGATATATAATCGCCAGATTTAAGGGCAAGTGTGGCATTAGGTTGAGCATAAAAAATGCGATTTACTTTCTCCGGAGATTGCTCCAATAATTCTTTAGTGTTTTTCATATGCAATTTCTCTCTCTGGGCAACTAATTCCATGTAAGGATAATATGATTTTCCCTGCTCTACCTGCTGCTTTCCCTGCATTTTCCTGCTTTCCCCTAACCTTCTCCCTGAGCTTCCTCAGCAGATTACATTTGCTACTTTGGTATTTCTGCGTGTGTGCTGTGTGTTTTCTGTACTTCTGCAACTGCTTTCATTTTTCAAAAGCGCGAATTTAGTCTGCCCGGCCAGCCATGTGTGTGTATGGTGGAGGAGGGATCCTCCTGCATCCCTCCGAAACCCTCCAAACCCCCCCTTTGGACTGAGAGATGAATGTGCGCTGACTGGCTGGCTGGGTTCATGTGTTTCACTAACCAATTTGCGCTCTGCGCTCGACGTGATTTACAGTTCCCCAGCGAGCTGTTTGGCCTCCACTTGCTCCTCTTTCAGCCATGTGGCAGCTGGCAGCTTAACCCACCTGTGGCCTCACAGATTATAGGCAAAAATCATGGAAAAAATCAAGGGCTGATGGAAAAATGAAAAATGCTTTGTAGAAAAATAAATATATTTCAAATTGATGATATTAGAGTTTATAGAAGGTCTGGTAATATAGAAATCTAAACATATTTATTTAATATTTATAGTTTTTCTGTAATTTTTATAGTTAAAGTTTCTTAAGCCTTTAAACTATAATTGGTATTTAATATTAATACCATATTATTTTTATATATAATATTTATCATCTGCATAGCATCTCCGAAGGTTAGTGGCCACCCTTGGGTTAAGCTTTTAACTCAGCTCAAAATAGGGGTTAAGCCCTGCCGCAGCGTCCACTAGTCAGTGGCAGAGTTTGGGGCTTAAAGCGCCTTTGCACTCTGCACTCTGCACTCTGCGGACTCTGGACTCTGCATTTCGCTCTACGCGGACTGGGAAATGCAAATCAATTGATCATTTCGCTGCTCAGCCCCCCTTTAACACCCACCCCCCACACATCATACCCTTCAGTGCACTGAAAGTGGCCGCTTCGCTGAGCAGGATGAGCAGGAGTAGGAGCAGCAGGACGACTGTGTACTGCATTTCATGAGCCACCGCACATATGCGTTTTGCCTCGTTTACACTCTACTCGCTCCTAGTCGCAGGACTCGCAGGAGACAGAACATTTTACTGGCAATGTACACCTCCTTCTCCCCCTTGCGAATAGTGAGAGGTGCATTCTTGGGATTTGCTTTTAAGTGGCGACGGAAGCGGCTCTGGAGGATGCCACAGAAAGTGTTGCATACTTTCTGGTGTCAAGTGCCGCTCAAACGAAGATTGGAAGAGGGGTAAAAACAGTTTAGAGGGGAATTAGCAGCCGCAGCGAAGGGGAAAGGTGCAAACTTATTTAAACTCTTCATTTTCTATAAATTCAAGCTTGAAAATAGGATATGCAATGGAAGTATGCTTAGAAATTACATACCAAATAGAGGAAAGTATGTTGTTTATTTAATTATAAACTATTTTTGTAGATTTTATGCTGTTAATTTAGAGTTATATATGCTTAAAATATATCTCAGTTATCGAAGATTTAAGTTACAACTTTAAAAATAAAGTTAAAGCTTTTATTTGTTTCTAAACACAAGATTTCTAATTAAGATTCAGTGGATTATTATTTAAAAAATATATATATAAAAAATATATATATATATATATATATATTGTTCAGAGAAGATTTTAAAATATATATTAATACACATCACCCAGCTCAATAAATAAATCCTTTACATTAAGCTTCCAATTTTAGTCTTTTTTAACCCCAAAAAAATATTTATAATGCTTTTATAATTTTTTCGTAAATGAAAACCGAGGCTATTTTGTAGAATTTGTTTAAAGAATACACCCCAAAAATTTTAACTTCAAAAAATACTATTTCAGCCCCAACTTTTTCTTGATTCAAATTAATAATATTTTCTCTGATGTTCAATTTTCATTTCTTTATGCACTCAAAGTTTATTAATATCAAGGTTAAATATACAAGCAAATAAATAAATAAATTCCATCATGGGAAGAAGCTTAAGTGGAAGTGGAGCTATCGCTGGCCCCTGTGGTGCTGGCCTCGGTGGAGCTGGCCTCAGTGGTTGTTTCATTGGAGCTGCTGGTGCTGTTCGAGGGGGAAAGGGTGCCGTTCACAGGCAGACCCGGCTTTGGTCCTCCCTGAGGTCCATCGTGCTTAGCTCCTCCATGCTGACCATGCTGAGGTCCAGCCGTAGCGGCCACCAGGACGATCAGAGCGAAGAAGGCAATCAGGAGGAAGAAACGCATTTTTGTAGTTTGTAGTGTTTTGATTCAGGCTCAAAGGCTGCTGCTCAGTGGGAAGTCTCTCTGGTTGTGATACCATTTTCCCCACAGCCAAGGCCTTTTTATAATCGCTACTCCACAGAGTTTTTCCCCAGTTTTTCCAAAGAAATCCCCTCGACAGACAGCTGTTTGTGACTGTGACGTGAGGGAGTTTCTATATGATTTTTTTTTGTTTTTGGTTAAAAAACCGAAAGCGTCAACAAATAGTGTTTAAAGCCCGTGGTCTTGAAAAGAGTCTCGTGTTTACCAAGCATTAATTGAGCTGTTCTGCGGGTTCCAAAGAAACAGCTGTCTTGCCTTAACTTTTGTTTATTATTTGTGGTTTCTGTTTGTTTTTGCGGGTTTCGTATTAAAGTTGGCCAACAGGTTGATTTGTGATTTCTTTATGGAATTTCAATTCCAATTTAAGTTGACAATAAATTGTCTCAATTTTAGTTGTAGTCCAAATTACACTTGTAGAAAGTAGCAGAATATTAACTCCTAAGAGTCTGGGAATATTTTGCCTTACGGCAATCCCTGTAATAAATTAGCGAGCGATGAACTCGCCTCCAGTTCGAACCTCATAAATCATCTTCGGTTCTTGGACGTGGATTTTGCTGGCATAATTATCGCCCCCAAGCCTTTGCTCCTTCCCGGAGCCCTAACTCCCTTGAAACCGAACTCAAACCCCACCCAAAGACCAATTCGAACCCCTGCCAATGACCATGACGAGAGAGACCCAGAGCCATGACCAAAGCTAATCAAGAACGAAGTGGAGCGGAGTCCCTCCGCTGTGTGAGAATCGGAAGCCAAGCGCAAAAAATGTTGCCAGGCGCAAAAATGCTCAGGGTGGGGAACCGCTTATCTCTGGCGAAGAGAGGGTGTTTCTGGGGGAGGGATTATTTACTAAATGGATGAAATGATGGAATGATGGCACCACCAGCAGCCGCTCAATTATTTTTGCCTATTTATCCAGACAGTCCCCCGTTTGTGGGCCGAATTAAAGCCTGGAAATGGAACTGGTTACTGAAAATCCATTTAAAGGCTGGGAATGCTGTAAAAATTTGATTTTAATTGAATTTCTCATTTCTGGCGCTGTCAACGAGGTCTCTGCGTCTCTCTGGCAAATTCAATTTGCCGCTAAATGAGCCAAAATGCGATTAAACTCGGGCAGACAGGCCGCCGCTTGCTGCTCGCTGACTTTGCCATATTAAAGTCAGAGCCTCTTAGTTGGATGTCCTCCAGCCAGGACATGACCACGCCTGCGGCATGTGTAACATATGTCCGAGAGAGCTGGTTCTTGGCCTAAATCAATACAATTGTTTGGTGCCGCAATCACCGCAGCAGCTCCTCCACTTTGACCTCATTGTCCAGGAGGGAGCCCGGAGGTCACAGGAGGGAGGAGATGCCAACAAGCAGACGCCAAATGAGGAAAACAATAAGTCCGAGGCCAAGTTTCCTGTGATCATCGGGATTCGTTCGAATTCGAGTCTTTATTAGACTGAGAAAATTGCCTGGAATTGGACTCTGGCCAAGCTAATAAGTTAGGTTTGGGTAGACCCCATAAAAATTAATGCAGCTATATATAGCAGCACTTTTGGTTTATGGAATTAATTGAATTTAAGCTGAGACTAAACGATATCTATGTAAATTTTAATCTCTATTTATATTTCTATTTAAATATGTCCATATTTCTGTTTTAATTTCCTTTTAATCTATATTTAATAGAGGGTCAAAAAGTTCGTACAGCAATGCATTCAATTAAAAAGTAAAAAGCTTTTTAATTAAAATTCCTAATATACAAATAATTACACATTCAAATGAGGTAAACAGGACGAGTAGCCTAGTTCTCATTCCGTTTTTATTACAGATTTAAAAGCTATAAATAGTCTGATACCCAAATAAAACTATTTCAAATTCAACAAGCCTTCGATAGTCCTTAAATCTTTCTCCTTCGGATATCCTCTTCGATTTACTATTCCCACCGCCAAGGGTTCATCATTTAGAACTCCCCTTTCCCTCCGCACGGGGGGATTTGCATCTGGCAACTTGAGCAACGACCCAGGCAGCACAACAACTTGTTGTCCTCCCTCTGTCCCCTGGTGGTGTCCCTTTTTGTGTGCCTTGGGTTTTTGCCAATTGGCGCCAAAGGACATTGGGGAAACCCAAGCTCAAAGTCGAAGGCAGCTGTGGTCAGAGACACAGCCAAGGAGCCAACGAGCCAAAGAGTTAATAAAAAGTTGTCAGGGAGCAAGTTTTCTCCCTTCCCCCCGGAGCAGGATTCTCTCGTTGTTTTATGGAGCTTCCTTTCAGCGGCTTGCAGCATCAGCATTTCCATAGCTTCAGCTGCTTGTTTTTCCACATTTCCACTTGCCGGTACAGTGGGTCCTGCGGCAATGCTGCGGCTCTGCTTTTTTATTTGCATACAATTTGCCAGTTTATGGCCGTCAAGAGCGCCGGTCTCTGGCTCTGGCGCTGGCTCTGCCTCTGGTTTTTCACATCCTCCCGCATCCGGGAGGCTTCGTCCTCCCCCTCTCAGTCTCCCCTCATCAAATATATGTTATTTGTATTTATTGATTTTCAAGTGAAAACATTATTGAGGTTTGGCCTCCGTCATGAAAATTGTTGCGTAGCCAGAGAGCAAAATGTGTGTGTGTGCCCTTGTTGAAAATGTCGAACAACAAAAGGACTTCATTATTATTGGCTGCATTGTGTGCGTAGGGTGTGTGTGTGTGTGTTGGTGTGTGGTGTGTGTGGCTGTCAGGATGCTGGGGCCATCGTGAGCTGGCAAACTGATTAAATTGAATTTCATATGCAAAAGGTGAAACTCAATCAAGAAAACATAAAGGCGGCTGGCACACAGAACACCGACAAAAAGTTATTTTACTTCAAATTTAAAAGCAGAAATTGTAAATAATTTCTGGTCATTAAAAAGTTAATTTAATTTAAAATCAAATTTAGTATTAGCTTCAGGCTAAACTTCTTGAGCGAAAAAACTAAAGAAGCTTGTATAAAAACTTTAACAAGGCTTTCCTGATATTCTTTCCTTTAAAAATGTATATTCGTCTCATTAAATCCCAAAAATAAAATGATGCCTTTTTTTATTTTTTTCGAATCTAAAATTCCATACAAAAACGAAATATTTTCTCACAGTGCCCCGTATTAGTGTCCGGGATCTAGCTGCGTGTGTGTGCGAGTGTTCGGATTAAGCAAAGCCAAGGCAGCTTTGCGGCTTTGTTGTGTGGCAGTGATACGACCTTTCCACCTTTCTACCTCTCCATTTCCCCCTCAACCGCCACTGGAAACCCACCTGCTGGCGCCTAGGCCGCCTTTGTAACCTTTGAGGTTGAAATTAATAGCAAAAATGGAAATTAAAAGCCACTCGGCCAAGGGAAAACCTGGAAGTCTGGACTCTCACACACTGCAACACTGAGAGGCCGCCCCCAGCAGGCGTTCTTCTGCAGAATTAGTTGCCATTTTCAACGCTTTTTCCCCCCCTAGAAATGCAGAGTACTTAAAAGTAAGAGCTGTGTCTGGTTTTATGTTCATAGCTTCGCATAGGTGATAATTTCATTTGCCGAAATCAAAACTGGAGACTCCTGGCCCCCACCTGGGTCTTGCCGCTCCTATATCGAGCTAATAAAATTTTAATGAAATTACGAGTGAGTCTCCCCCGCCTCCTCCCACCACTCAGCGACCCTTCTCGTAATAATCACGGCCGAAACATTTTATGCCGCCTACGTGGCAGGGCATGGAACCAACCAAAAAGCCAGGAACTCAAGTGGAGCATAAAAGGAGCTATTAGCTGGCATATTTTTTCACCATTTTCCCCCGCCCGATCTCCCATACCCACAACCACACCCATTTCCAGCTCCAACCCGTTCCTGTTTCCTTCCGCGTTCATAGCCCATTCGCGGCGCTGAGGACACGCACATTTCGCCAGGCATTTGGAGAGAGTGTGTCCTTACACACACAGAGAGGAATATGAGATGTAAAACCCCGAATTATCTCCTTAAATTCGCAATTTTAATTTAAAAGGAAATGAAGGAGAGGCTAAAGAACATGGGAGACTTTAGTATCCATAAGAAAGATTTATTTGTACTTATTTTTATGTAATCTTATTATAGAAACTCTTTTATTTTTCTATATTTCCTTGGTAGAATTTTTACGGGTTAATTACTACTCATGCTTCAATGGTAAATCAAAAATTAAATATAAAATTGTATCACATATAGTTTTTCTTGTGCATTTTAATGCTCCCGTTTTAGTTTATGTTTGCCTATTAAAATTTATAATTTAAAACCTTCGTTATCATTAAGTTTCCCAGTGTAAATGTGTGCACAGACACACCGCTCGTGTGTGCGAGTGTGCATTAATGATGCATTGCATCTCTGCCCGCCCAATCCCGCGTGCCAGCTTAAAACGCTTCGCATCGCTTAATTAGAGGTGAACTGCTCTTCCCCGCAGAGCAGAGGGTAAGGGGTAGGTGGTGGAGTATAGGGCAGACCCGGTAGAGTAAAGGGTAAGGTAAAAGGTTAGACGCGAGGGACGTGCACTTTAACTGACTTCTTGTCGCGGTAATTGCCAGGGAACACAAGTTTTGATTCAAGTTTTTGGACTAACAAACCCCAAGATATTGTCAGAGATGAGCACAGATTTGTCTGTTCTTGAATTGCTTGTGATTTAATTATTATTTTGTTTAAATAAATGTAAAATCTTTAAGGAACATACGAAGCATTTAATAAAATTAAAATCATTTCAAACTCACCACAAAGAATTCCGTTTATAAACACTCCAATTGTTTATTGTAAACATTTCCCTTTCAAATGGATTTTGTATTTATTTTGTGTTGAAGAGCTGTAAAAAAAAATAAATGGATATTTGTTAAGTATAAAATGGTTTATTTTAATTAAATTCAAGAGAATAAAATGTTTTTAAGTATGTAGAAGATATTTCTTGAACATTTCTAGAATTTCATTGGTAGATGAAAAATTTCTTGCATATGCCAATTAAAATGTACTTTGCATCTTATAATTATATTGTTGCCATCTCTATTAATATATAGTTTATAATGTATATATATGTATATTATTATGTATATTCTATATATATATATTTGATATATATTATTCCGAACCATATTCAGTATTGAGTATTTTCAAGGCCGTTGTTTTTCCCAATTTAATTCTTTTTCAACATTTTTGCTACCAAAAAAATTCTGGAAATTCCTCATTAATTTTTATCAAAAATTTAAATCATAAAAAACCCTGCTTTACTTGTTCAGAGTCACGTGTCAGTTCATTCGCTCATCTCTTGCCTTGCATTACGCATACGCCACGTGAACCCGTGAAACTTTCCCTGCACTGACGTCTAATTAAAACTTATTTCTGCAGTTTTGCCAAGACAAAGGGGCCTCTCTTACCCCCTGGCCCACTGGCTGTTGATTATGTTGACGCCAATGAAAATATTTATCAAGTTGGCAGGCGGCTCTTCTCCTGCTTCGGGCAAACAATGCAGATTACGCATACGCCGTGTGTGCAGCAGGTGAGGTCGGGAGGGCAGGCGTGTGTCAAGTTGCATTTTCGCGACTTTACCGCTGCCAAAAAAGTTAAATGAGGCGCAAACACACACACACACACAAACACACACACGAGCGTGAAACTTTTGGCGCTGATTTTGACACGTTGGCTTAGCTTTTCACCTGCGTTTTGGGCTCAGTTTTCCCTCATATATTACCCCCCGTTTTTTCCCCACCTATGCACCCTCTAATTAAAAGTTCAGAGCTGAATTTAGTGCTCCATTTCACGCTTTAGCTTCCTTTAATGTCCAGCCCAGAGACCAGCATTCAGTAGTCAAGGATTCCGGATTCGGATTGGGTCGACATCTAATGACCGCACGGCTCGTTTGCTTCATTTGCAGTGAAATGGATGCACAAACCGCAAATCAAACACAGCAACAGACACAGCAATGGCCAGCTCCTGGGCTGGGGAAAGCGAAAATTGAGAAATTTGCCAGAAAATGTTTTGACAGTTGAACTCCGGGCTCTCCACTCCATTCCCCCCGTCCAGGGCTGTGCGTTATTTGATCTCCGCTCTCTGCAGGCCAGTTAGCACTTGTTTCTGGCAGAGAATGGGACAAGGGACACATGGTAATGGAAGGCGTTGGCTCTCCTCTTTCAATGGAAATGCAAATCAAATTGGCTTCGAAGGGTTCTCGCAGGTAATCTGATCATGGGCACACGTGTGCTTGAGTTGTTTCTCAAAATCAGGTCATCATAGCGTTTGTGGGATTTTCTCATTTCCTTCATTCCTTAATTTCTTAATACTATGGGGGTTTTCCTCTTAGAGGATAAGCCAGAAAAGTGGCCAGAGAGGATAACTTATGTCAGGCAGCGAGCAAACATCTCAGAAAAGTGATAAATACTAAATCAAGTTGGCTGCGACAGCCATATCCACGTGCTGGCCCAATCATAATGTGGAGACCAGATTGGACGGCAAATATGGCAGATGTATATGTATTATATTTGCCAGATATACGCTTAAGCGAATCCTTGAGACTTTTTCTGTTATTTTGCGGTTCATTACGTTTCTGGAGCGCAAAATCAACGCTCCAAGTTTGCATTCGTCTCGCACACACTGAAACCCGATAAAATCGGTGCGGAGACACGTACGAGCGACAGTTGCTTTTGCTCCTCCAGAGTACCCTTTCCCCGAAGGCTGGCTCCCCAGGAAGGCTGCTCCTGCTAGCTGCTCCATCAACAGTTTGTGGCAGCTTGTTGAAATTAATCATTTGGCTGCCAAGATGGCTTCGAAGTCTGGGAGTTATTTGGCTCACTTTTTTCTGGGAGGGTACTTCGGATAAGACCTTGAGTTAGCCAAGGAAACATGGTTTTTATTAGGGATTTTTAGATATTTTCTTTTAGTTTGTAACTTTCAATTCAAGTTTTCTTTTTAATTTATTTAGTACATTTTTATTTTTTGTTCAAACAACATTTAGGTAGGACTTTTCTGTTTACCTTAGTTATTTGTTAATAATTTTTAGATACTTCAAAAGTTTATCATATCATAATTCATAAAGTATTTCAGAAAATTTCATTTGTTACCTTTTCCCCTGACTAATGTAATCTGGAATCTATACCTTTGTTATTCTTTGTTCCTAAAGAACTTTCAAATATTTTCCTAAGAACTCCCATCTTTCCTAATAATTTGTTTAAGTCTTTCTTTCAGATATATCCCATATGGAATATACCTTTTCTTAGTAATTTTTCTCCTCGAAGGGTATCTCAATTTTAGCAACCTTTTCCCCGCGCTTCCTACAGATTTGCTGCCATCTATAGCAATCAGTTGGCAGTCTCTTGACTTTCTCTTCCTCCCATCTGTCGCCTTGTTGCTACTTCCGTTTCCGCTTCTAGTTGGCTCCCTGCCGTATGTGCGTGTGTGTGTGTGTGTGCAGTGTGTCAACAACATTATGTTATTTCTTCAGTAGACGTGCGTGTATATGTGTGTGCTGGCATTCCATTCGCGTAATTTCCCATGGTAACTGAACATGTGAGTGCATCCACCTCCTGCCACTGCTGCCTGTGATTCACATCCTTGCCGCCATCCACTCCACACACACACTTCTTCTGGCAGCTGCTTCCTGTCTTATCCAGTTGTCGCGACAATAACTGCTCCGGCAAGGCTTTGCCACTAACCCTCCCCTCCTCGGAGCTGCATTTGTTTACAGCGCTCGCTTATAATAAATTGCAATCATGACTTGAATGGCAACTGCTCCTCAACGAGCTCAACCTCTCGGCAGGCACAGAGAGCTCTGATTTCCCGGATTGTATCTGACAGGGAATTTGCATGAAACAAGGCTCCTGGTTTAGTCCCCCCTTGAAAATTTTCAATCAACCGCTCAGTCGTCTAGAAATCCGTTTTCCGCTACTCGTTTACCATTTCCCACTTTCCCATTTCCCCAACGCCATTCAGGCGTGATTCCCGTCGCCGGGAATCCCCTCGAGATAACCAATTAGAGCGCTTATGGCCTAGCACCTCTTTGAAGCCCAAAGGCACTGCCAACAAATGCCTTTTTTGTGGGGAAAAACAGATGGAAAAATTAAGGAAAATATTTTAAATATTTCTTGTAACCCTAGCATTTAAATAATATTCTAAACCATACATTACGAGCTCTGAATATTGTTTGTTTTGCAGGAGAATGTGTTAATTTGTAAGACACTTTAATAAAAAACTTGGCTTAAAATATTAATTATTTACTTATTAAACATTTTCCCTTAAAATTGCCTTAAATAAGAATTCATTTAACTAAACTTTCCTTCAATAAAAACCTCTCCCTTCTTTCCTGCCAGTGCCCTCGCATCTCAATTAAAAGTGCGAATTGTCATCAGTGCGGAAAATGTTTAACGTGGGTGTTTTTATGCCTGATTAAGCAGGCGGGGATCAAGGAGGGGGAGGATTAGACCAGAGACGACATCCAGGACCTGTGTACGAACATATTTTGTCATTTCCAGGCGCTGACAGCCCGACAGCAGACAGCAGCCTACGTGGCCCGACAAAATAAAGAAAGAAAAGTTAAAAGAAAGCTCAAGCCCCGAGGAGGAGAAGGAGGAGCAGGGAGAGCAGGGAAAAGTTTCTGGCCAACATTTTCGCATTTCGACATTTGGCTTGGCTTGGCTTTCTCTGCTCCTGTTCATGCTCCTTGCTCCTGCTGCCGCTCCTGACTTGTTATGTGTTGCTCATTCGCCTCTTTTGAATTACAGGCACAGTGCATGGCAAGCAAATTTATTGGCAAATTGGGAGCACAGTGGTTTTCCTTTCATTTCCCTTTTTTCCTTTCCCCCCAGTGCGGTGGTGTGTTCCCGCACTTGAGTGTATTTTTTACAGCTTGCTTTTTGTTTATGTTGTTTTTATTGATTGAAAATAACTTAGTGCCGTTTTATGGGCCACCATCGCTGGAGGAGTGCTGCTCGAGTGGAGCTGGGGGACTCGGCATAAACTCGAGCGCTTTACGCCAAAGGTAAATAAAGTGCAAGTCCTTTGGAGGTATGTAGGTGGGTGTGTGTGCTGTCTGCTCCCTTCCCGCCGTCGCCTGGGAATCCTTGTTGGCCCCCGAGCATTGTTGTATATTTAAGTGTATGTATTTCCTATGTATATGCATTGATGTGCGGCGCTCTCCCCGCTGATAATCCTGAATAATTAGCGGGAATTGGCGCGTGGCTCCGCAGAGACCTCATCGTATTCGGGAGAGCTCTGTGGCTGCTCCACGGCTGCTCCACTGCTGCTCACTTAATGCACTTTGGCATATGCGTAAATTGCCTTTTCGAGCGGGTGCTAATTAAGTGGGCTTAGTGCCCGAGGCACCCTCCCCGACTTTAATGAACCGACCGCAAAATATCCTTCGAAACCCCAAAAAAAAAAGCACGATCCGAGGTGAAGCCCCAGCAGAGCCAACAATGTGTTGTGCGCCCTTTTTCTTCCTTCCATTTTTTTTGTATTATTTTTATTTTGTGGTTGCTGTGCGTGGGCTCAACCTGTTGGACCCAGCTGGCCATTTGTCAATGCCGCCAAAAAGGACATGAGCAGCGAGTCGAAGGCAACAAGGGAGAGACCTCAAGGGGGATCTAAGGACCTCTGGTTAAGACTGAAAAAATGCGCTGCCTAAAATAGAATTTATTTATTAAATACTTCATTGAAAATATTATTTTTACTAGTTTTGAAGTCTTTTTGTAATTTACATTTAAGGAAACTATTTTTTTGTTCTTTTTTTCGCTTTCTTCTTTAAAAATACATCAAAAATGGGATGTACATTTTTTAGTGAAAATATAAAAAGAATATAAAAGAATATAAAACTTTTATTTTCATTTCATTTTATATATTTTTAGACCGACAATTCCCACCAAATGCTGACGTTCAGAATTTATGGCAGACAGACAAAGCAGACCCCCCCTAAAAATACATCCTGATATCGCCACTGACCACGTAACCATTTTTATTCATTTCGTTTGGATCTCCTCCGACTCTGTCTCCGGCTCCATCTCCATCTCCATCTCCGGCTCCGACTTGACCATATTAATTAGCTTGATTAAAATTAATATTTGCGCAACTTTTGCGACGCCACAAAATGTTGTCGTTGTCGTTGTCGGTCGGCTGGCAGATGGAGTCCGGAGGTTCTGATGGCAGAGAATTGGGATGCAGGAGGACCAGGACAAGGACCAGGGACCAGGGCCAGCAGCTGTGGCAAATATGTGCAATAAATAAACATTTCGCCGCTGTGACAGCCCTCGGGCAAGGTACTCCAACTGTAATAAAGCAAATGTAAAGACAGGCAGCCAGAGCTCCGTTTTATTGAGCGGAAGCGGAGCACGACCCGCGGCCCAGGGCCCCACAACCTATACCCCAGACCTCCGACCGTCAGCCAAAAGTGGCAACAAAGTGCGCCGGGATAAATCCTGATGCGTCAGTCTCGAGCTGAAGAGGGCGATGGAATGAGCGAAATGGGAAATGGTTACTGGGGGAAGTGGAAGCCACTGAATGGAGCCATGAAAAATGTTGGCGTATTCATTCGTTCTGGCAACGAGTGTCGCCATCGCATCTATTCCCCTCAGTCAGTTCATTTTTGTACATGTGAAAAAAAGGGAATTCTGAATGATTTCAGTTTTGAATTCAATACAAAAAAAGGTATTAAATAATCAATAATTTTTAAGAAGAAATCAAAATCAAAGGATTAAGAAAACATTACTAATATTAAAATGCTAATAATTTGAGGATTTCCTAATTAATTTTCTTAAATATTAATATCTTACATCAACTAGAAAATATTTAGATAAAATAATAGTTGATAAAATTAATTAAATAAAAATGGCAAACATTATAGTTTTCATGAAATATTCCATTTTGAAAATGCGTTTTTTTTTATTATTTTTCTCTGTGCATTTGTCTCTCCCCAGATACATCGTTGTCGTCGCTGTTTATTTGGCCGATTCCGTTTCATGTGCTTTTTGTTTTACGAGCATAAAGATAAATTCACACGCCACCCAAACTCACAAGGATTTACACAGCGACGGGGCGAAAATGCAGGTCGAAGGACGAAGGAGCTGCTGCTGGCTCAGGTTAGGTCGCCCGCCGTTTTTCGGTCATCCGATTTATTTATTTATTTATGGTAACAAATTGCAGCGTCAACTTAATCACCGAACTCTATTTAGTTTCGGCTGGGCCCGTGGCCTGGTCCCGAGTCCTTCTTTGTGTGCAGAAATCCGCCGGATAGGAAGCAACTCATTTCACGGCTTTGTACAAAGTCATTTCTCTTGGTACGCCTCCAACATTTGTATTTGTATCTGCAGCTGGAAGATGGAGATGGAAATGGTAATGGAGATGGCGAGTCTGGTGTTTGTTCCTTTTGCCCACTCAATAAAACAACTTTAATTAATTAATCATTATCCTTGGCTTGGCATTTCTGCTTAGACTTTTCTGTTTATTCAAGTTAGCCGGTCAGGAGGAGCACGAAGAAGGTGGAAGGTGAGAGTGAGAGTGTGGAGTGGAATTGGATTACAATGCTAAAACTTATGGCTTAGTCTTGAGCAGCTCTCAAGTGTTGGCTTTGGCCCTAACATCTCTGGACTCCTACTGCACATGATTCCGGGGGTAATTAATCATATTCCGCCCCCAGCTCCTAACCCTACTGCTTGGGATACTCCTTCTGTTTCTGCTTCTGATCCTTTCCTCCCTTTTAAAGTCTAAACTTTAAGTACTTTACTTAGTATTGCTCACTGGGATACACTGTAGAGATACGCCGCAGGACACACTCCATCCTGCGGCCTCACAACAACGAGAAAAGAAAAACCAACTAATGCAGCTACTTAGCCTAGGAAGGATTCAAGGACTGGGGACTAGGGACTAGCGGTTTAATCACAACTTGGCGGGAGCAACTGGAACCTCTACTTAGCCTACATGAGAGAGGGTTTATCTCTAGGATCCAGGGTTCAATCACATTGCGGAGAGGAGGTTCTACACAGAGAGAAAGAGAGACATGAGAGACTAGGTCCTAAAACTATGTTCAAATGACCTTGATTATATCCTAAAAGACTCGTATTTTCAAATATAAAATTAAACCGAAAATAAGATACGTAAACTTAAAGAAAATATTCTTAAAAAAGGAGACATAACTTAAAAGAAAGTCCAAAGTTCCAATAAATAATAATAATAATAAATCATAAAATTAGTTTCTGCTAAGAAAACCTGAACTAACTTAAAAAAAAAACATAAAATACATAACATAAATTATAAAATACCTTGAATTATTTTTAAAATAAATACATAAATTGTAGTAAATAAAGACGTTTGAAATTCAATATTTGGCCTCGAGAGCTTCAACTTGTTCCTAAGACTTGTTTTCAATACTGACTGACTGATGATAGTTTTTAAAAAACTATTCCCATATTTTAATACAAAGACTCAAAGACACGAATAACTAGATGAATTGGCGCTAAGTTTCTTACTTTACTTTGTAAATTCAATTGCTACTCTTGAGGGGATTTTCTTTGTGTGTAATTTCTGAGGTCAAGATGACCAGCTAGGGGGGTCAGAAGTAGGGGATTCCTATCGTGACTTATCTAGCGATTTACCCTAATGCGTTTGATTGCTTTAAGCTGATGATTGGTCAGTTGCCCACGCGCTCTGCTGGCGGGGATTCCTCTGGGGCTGGCGGGAGATAATTGCTTGGTGTTTCGCTTCTAATTGACGAGGACTTGGACAAGGATTTTCACTTGGACACGGACTTGTAGGACCCTCTATACCTAATCCAGGCCATTTAGTGGCAAGGCCTCAACCTTTACGGTCGCCAGCTGCTGTTGCTGCTGGTCCTCCTCCTGGGAGTCGCCCAGCGACAGCCTGGACTTGGCCGCCGTTTCCATGGACTTCCAGGTGCCGCCACTGGTGGCATGCTGCAGCGAGATCCTGGGAATGGATTTGCAGCTGCCCATGATGGAGGGACTACTCTCGTTGGGGCGATCCTCGGACTCGGCCAGGGCACTCAGGCTGCAGGTGGGCGGCAGGATGCGATGGGGGAAGCGCGGCGAGCCCCTTACACGCTCCCTTAAACTGGGCACAGGCTGCACCACCGAGGGCCTCCTATTGCTGGGCAGCTGGAAGTTCACCTTGGTCTCCAGCAGCTTTACAAACTTTCCTGTCTGCTGGTCCACGGCCGAAGACACAGCCTGCTCTCCCCCTGAAATGGTGGGAATGGGAAGGAAGTTGGGGTCCTTGGTCAGGTGATCCAAATGGGTGCCACTCTTGGTCAGCGAGCCGCGGTGAATAGGCTTCAGATGGTTGCCGTTCGAGTGTGTAGAGTCCAGGGGAGTCGCCTCGGAGCCGCTGCCCTGGATGGGAGCATTGTAGATGGCATTGCAGGAGGCGGTCTGCGAGGAGGGAATCAGGCGGGTAAACAGACCCATGTGCGACTTGAAGGCGGCCTTCAGGCCCTTCTGCTGCTGATCGGCCAGGCTGGCCGTGGAGCCCTTGTTGCTGGAGGTGGTGCGCGAGAAGATGCCCCTCAGCCGGTTCATCAGGCCCGTCTTGGAGGCCTCCGTTGCCTGCTGGTGGGCCAGCCGAAGGTTGATCAGATCCTGGGCGGGCAGGCAGGCCTCCTCCAGCTGCGGCTGCGAGGCAAAGGTCACCGAGCGACGCATCGGGATCTGCATGTACTCCGCCGAGGGCCAGCTGGCCCGGGGAATCACTGGGGGCAGCACAGAGAGCAGCAGGTTGGGCAGGATGCCCGAAATGCTGGGCGTTCGCGATTTACTCGGCAAGGGAATCTGCGTGGTGACCGTCAGTTCTGGCTTGAGGTGTCCTCCGGTCAGCAGAGAGGTGGAGGACGAGGTCGTGGTGGATGTGGCCAGTCCAGACTCTAGCAGGCGCTCCAGTTTTCGGATCTCTGCATCCAAGGCCTGAATCTCTTTCTTGTAGACCCTGTTCTGGACCTCCACGCGGTACTGCAGCTCCCTGCGATCGTCCACGACGAAGCGTCGTGTGTTGCACTCCATCTTCAGGCCCATGCTGTGGATCACAGGATCAATGATGTCGTCTAGGGAGGGAGAAGGCAGGGTATAGCAAGGGATTAATTTGGGTTTTTAGTGGATTAACACAAAGGGGACTCAAAAATTAATTAACATTTTATTTAAAATCCCAACTCACTTCTCGCCCAAATGTCATGCAGCTTGGGTATAAACAGCAGGCAGAGCGTGGCCGTGGTGCTGGTCAGGATCAGGGCCGTAATGGTGATGAAGGCCAGCGTCACACGCTCTGAGATCAGGTTGGCCAGAACAACGACTATGGCACTGGTGATGACCACGCTGTAGACGGAGACTCCAATGTACTGCGAGTCATTCAGGGCTGGGATCTTGACATGGCGTGTCTCCCAGGCCATGTACACACCGACCACGAGCAGGAGGCCCTTGTAGGCGTAGAGGACACTTAGCCAGGTCTGGGTGTGCTGCGAGCGACAGACTTCCACCTGCGGGAGATGGAAAAGGATTAAAAATTACCTCAATTCAATGCCTGCCTCTAAAGTTAT
The DNA here is from genome assembly GCA_008042485.1 of Drosophila mayri. Classification (NCBI taxonomy): domain Eukaryota; kingdom Metazoa; phylum Arthropoda; class Insecta; order Diptera; family Drosophilidae; genus Drosophila; species Drosophila mayri. The sequence goes on along the minus strand of VNJN01004651.1, from coordinate 135,332 downwards.
TTTATACAATACTTCCCACAGTTCTCATTGGGTTATTTTTGTATGGAAAAAAATACATAAATAAATTATGGCCTTTGAAAATAATATTTAGTTTGTTGTATATTTATTATGAGTTTGCTTTCCGAACGAACGAACGAGCACTGTTAACAATGTATTTAAATATTTGTTTGTTTTTAAACAACAAGAATTCAGTGTATTAAATAGAGCATTTACATCGAAATCAGCTTTAATTGAATAAATAATAAAGCTTGGCAAAACAATATAAAGAATAATGCGCACAAATCTTTGTCGGACAAAGCGTCATTTTTTGTTTTCCTTTATTTTTATGGACCAAAGGTATACACTGCATTTTCAATAAACACTCAACTAAAGCGAATAAATAATTGTCGTGACAATCACATAATTAATTAATGGCAATGAAATTATTATATTTTTAATTTTTTAAGGTGTTTAAAAATTGACAAAAAAGTCTGCCATCGGAAATACCAATATACTTTCCCTAGAGTTGTATTTCTTATTCGGTGTGCTGATTTTTTCCTCAACTCTACTTTCTATTTTTTAACTACATTATTTTCTTTTGGTTATATATTTATTTTTAATATCTAAATATTTGTTTTCTTCATTTAGTTTAATGAATTAATTTAAAAAGAAAGTTCTACATTTTAAAAAAATATATATTTTCATTTATTTTATCGCTTTTTTTCCCTTGCTCATCTCCTTCTCCTCCTAACATATCAAACCTGAATATCCCGACTTACCTGTGGTTGATAGACGACGCTGCGATCAATGGCGCTTATCTCCAGCGTCAGATTGTGGAGATGCCGCTCCATGGGATCGGTGACTACCCAAAGCGTCACCAGCAGGGCATCCACCAGAAGCAGGCCTCCGACAAGCAATATCAGCTGAATGTCCTGCAGCATTTTGTCCTTGAAAACGCTGCCAGTTCGGGTGAAGATCCTGTGGACTCTGTAGGTCTTGGCGAACATCGAGCCAAAGGCCAGCGAGAATCCAGCGGAGAGCAGATAGACTCGTGCCTGCGGGTAGGTTGATAAGCGGATAAGGCAAAGGTTAGAGCACGAGCGGGAGCGGGAGCGGGAAAAGCCTTGTAACACGGTAAGTGTCATGTCAGGCAGACCCAAGGAAAACAAGGCTGGCAAACAAGGGAAACAAGTCATCAATGGACCACAATTCTGGCAGAGGGGAGGCATACTGTGTGTGTGTGTGTGTTGTGCGTTTCAAATTTATGCAAATAAAGGAATATCACAAAAGTTGTAAATTTCCGTGTCATGTGTTTGCATTTTCCGGCATCCTCCCCCCACCCTCCTTCACTTGCCTCGGGCGAGGGCCCCTCAACAATAACAAAAAACAAACTGGAAACAAGGAAAAGCGGAACAGGAACTGGAACAGCAACGGTAACAGAAGCAACAGCGACCAGTAAATTTCCCAAGAGTGGCGTTTAAGGGAGGCACACAGGGAAGGAGCAGGGACATCAGCAGATCTGGTTGGAAAGCTCGTCAAACTCTCAACTTGGCTTCTAGCTTAAAGAACAACAGCAGCCGCAGCAGCAGCAGGATTTGCAGCCAAAAACCTTTGGCTATTTATAGTACCAAGTACAGAGGCCGCAGAGCTTGGTAGAAGGAGCACACACTTGGCACAATCAAAATTAATGTTTACAAGATTTTTTTAAATAATATAAAGTAAAGCAATATTGATCAGTAAATAAAGTACTAATTTTTTGCGTATTAAACATAATATTACTTGGCTAAAAATCGATTTATAGTTAAGTTATGTTTGTTTTAACTTTGGTTTGTCTTAAATATATATCTAAAGTAAATACAAATAAAATATTAAGGTAGAGTTTCCATTATTTGATTTAATTTTCAATTGTCTTTTGACTAATTTATGTTTTTCTAATACTATGTTCTCCCGTCTTAACAAAAATTAATAAATAATCACTTAAAGTCCCTGGAATGCGCTTATTTATAGGAACTTTTAAAGTAATCTGACGACCAAAAAAGAAAATCCCCACAAATAATACAATTGGAGGACCCTCAGTCCCACCCTAAGCCGCGCTCTCAAGTAAAAACAATAATGTTTTTCTTGCGGTGCATAAATAAAGCAAACACATGAGAACCAACGCGACTCGAAAGTTGCCAGCCAGAAACTGAAAGTCATATTTGATGAGGACTCCCCACACACGCACACACACACACACACACATGGTACACACACCACGCTTGCTTACACACCAGAAACCCGTCAAAGTCAAACAAAGGAGGCGAACCAGGAGCAGCGGGAAGAGGAGGCTAAGACTCTTCGCTCCGCTGGATAACTCACCGTGCAGACCGTGGCGAAGGAGTCCTCCGCCGAGGGCAGCGTAGAATGGTCCAGGCCCAGCAGGATGACGGTGGCGTACACGAAGATGCAGCCCACTGCGGTGATGTTGCTCAGCTTGGGGCTGGAAAGTTTAATTGCTCTGTGGAGTAGAGAGAGACGGGGGAAAGGTCATGAGAACGGGCAGGGAACGACTCCTACTCCTCCTCCTCCTGCTGCTGTTTTTTTTTTCATGCAGAGAAAGTGCAGAGTAATCCTTATATATATCTTCGCTGAGGGAGAAAACCACTCGGAAGTCAATCAATTTGTTCAATTAAAAACCAGAAAGTGGTAGTAAGTGATTAACTTTTAGGAGTTTCTAAGAGAAACTGAAGGATTTGGCATTAAATAAAAGCCAAAATCGTAATTCTTTAAAGCATGCTAAAAAAGACATTTAAATTTACAAAATAAATTGCGAGGAATTAGCCACTTTCTATAGCTTACATTTCTTAAATCATAAAAGTTAATAATTTAATTTAAAACAACTTAACATTAAGAAAATATATTTAACTAAATGATTCTGGTCTTTAAAAACATTTAAATTACTTTTTCAACATTGAAACTCAATAAAATAACCATGAAAACCACAAATAGTTATTGATTTTCCCTCACTTTCCACCACCACCCTTACTTGAGCTTCCGGAAATGCAAATTGAAGGCGAGAAAGGCTATGGCCAGAGCTATTCCCACGCTGGAGAGTGTGGCAATGGTGTAAAAGGCCAGCGGCGCTATGGTGGCCACCCGCAGCTTGAACACCCGCTTGGCAATGGGCACCTGACCACTGTGCCACTTCACCGGCCGGCAGCGGGGACACCGGAAGTCCAAAGCGTCCGTGGCCGGATAGTAGAGAGCCACGGGCTCCAGCATGCCGCGCTGGATCTGGTAGAAGGCAGTGGTGCCAACGCGATCCGGGCCGCTGAAGGAAACGGGTCCCTGCGAGGGGAGAAAAAACAAAGAAAATAATTTATCAAAATCATATCCCAAGTTGTAAATAAAAATCTGAATAGTATATTGCCCTCCCAAGTACTCACCGATACTCCCAGGAAGTGCAGCTTGCCCAGCTGCTGGAGGAACTCCCAGGCCATGTCGCTGCGCGTATAATCGAAGCCATCCAACTTCGACTTCCCCTCGTTGCGGCGCCAGTGCTCCTCGGCGGCTCTCAGGGCCAAGGCTATGGCCCAAACGGCATCGTAGGTCTGTGGGGCATACTGAGAGATGGCCTCCGGGAAGAGGTGACCGCCGCTGCCGCCACTGCTGCTGCTGCCTCCAGCTCCTCTTCGACGGCGACGCCGTTGCGGTGCACTGATCCTGGATCCCAATCCGGAGACCACATCCTGGCCATGGAATTGGGCAAACTGTTTGCGCAGCTGCGAGTTGAACATGTGATTGTTCTGCCAAGTGGAAATGCGATTAAACAGACCACGAATGCCGCAGGAATGCCGGCTGGCACAGTAATGAGATTGCCTATCCCACGCCCCCATGCCCATCCCTGCCAGGATTTCATTCCCACAATTTCATGACCAGGCACTAAAAGAGCCGTAAAAGAGCGCGTCTGCCACGGCGAATGCGAATGCGATGACAGGCAGGACTTAGGCGGCGGCGAAGGCGGCTTGCCACTTGGCAATCACCATCGCCATCGCCATTGCCATTGCCATCTCTGGAGCCATCGCCAAACGCAATCGCAGCCTCGGGATTGTCTAATCAAATAAATCATTTCACTCTGGACGCGCACCGAAAGGAGGGAGGCAGACAGGAACAAGAAGGAGAAGGAGAAGGACAAGGGCAAGGACAAGACAAGTCTGTTTACAAGAAACACGGCAAGAAAACTTGAGAAAAACAGAGGGGAAATCCTTGGAGGATTCAATTATGTTTCTGGGAATTTAAAGGCTATTAAATTGAAGAGAAATATGAGTTTACTCTCTAATTATCATAGCAGAATTTTAATTTGTTAAAAGTCCTCTTTTGGAAACGGGAAAATTAGGAATATTTACTATCTTCTTGTTTCGCCATTTATATTTTCTCCCCCTGCATCTATTTAACTCACCAATCCACTGTAACTGACGTTGTTCCCAACGATGCTGTTGTGCGTGGACACCACTATGAGGTTCTCCACGGCCAGCTGCAGCTCATGGTTGGAGCAGGCGGTCCGCTGGTCCGGCCACCAAGGAGCGCCCATGCTCTCGTGCAGGATCCAGGCGTAGTCCGCCCCGAACATGCGTAGCCTGTAGGCCTCGCACAGGATCTGCGGTGCCAGCTCCTGCGAGAAGCTGCCGATGATGATGCGCGTGTCCGTCTCCTGTGGCGATGTGAAAGATGGAAAGGAAGAGACCAAATATGCCCATTTGTCATTTGTCATCCTTCGATTAGGAACACTTCACCCACCCACACACTCGAAAAAAATAGGCAACAATCAGCTCAGGGCTGTCGATTTGCTCTTACTTAATGATGCCACATTTTTCTGGAGTTCTGTGTTTGGTTAAGAAAAACTTTGTAAGCCAAAAAGGAAAAGAAAATGATGGGAAAGTAAAGGGAAAATATAAGAAAAATAATATACTCAATATAGAAAATAATAATAAATATAATAAAATAATAAGGCTTCCCTTGTTAAGGAATACAAAGATGTAAAAGATTAAATATTCCTTTATGATGGATTCTGATTACTCGACTTCGTTATAATTCATTATAAAAATAACATTAAATTAATCAAATTAATAAGTATAATATTTAATTTTAAGGAATTAAAACCCCCTGTCTTAGAGTTTGCAATTAATAGAAGAAAAATAAAACTGCGGCGAAATTAAGAATGTTTTTGCCATTAAAGTCATACAGCAGTTTGCGTTTATCGTTTTAATTTTTGCAATTTGAGTATATTTGTTTTATGGTTTTTATGGTTTAATGTTTTATATTATGTGGCTTGGACTCACCCTGAGCAGCAGCAGCTGCTCCTTGAAATCAGTGGCCGCAAAGGTAATGGTGGCGGCACAGGAGATGTTGGCCGCCTCCAGCTCGGTGACCAGATTGTTCACCGCCAGGGAATGCACCTCCTCGTTCTGCGAGAAGGTGGTCACCGTGCCCCAGCCAAACTTTCGGATGAAGGCAATCCGCGCCGGGTTGTGCGAGGAATCCGGGGCCACGGTCCGGTAGAAGTAGGGGAACTCTCGCCTGTCGCTCAGCGCCGGCGAAGTTGAGCCGAAGGAGACCTTTAATCGGGGAGTTAGAGTATCAATCTAAATATGTATCTTTGATATTTGGGGATTGCTTAAAATGCAAGTCATGCCTCCGCCTAGGAATCCAACCTTCAGCCTCCTCTCCCTCTAATCATTCAACTCTCACACAGACACACACGCTTTGCCCAAATGAAACTTCAAAGGTTAAATGCAAATGTCCTTGGGATTGGGATTGGGATTGGGATTGAGGAGGAGAACCTTCTAAGTGAATTTGTGGACCTCATAATTTGCTGCGGCTGTGGAAATGTTTATGGCTCAAAGGTTTATGGGGTGCCAGTGGTGGTATCCAATACCCCGAATCCCCCCCTTTATTCCAGAGAATCTCCCCGCCTCGCATTTATGCTAATCGAGCGTGTGGCACGTGAGTTGATTAGATTTTTGAGAAATTGCCCCGATTAGGATGTGGATGGCGGAGGTGGATGATATTTGCATTTTAATCAGTCGTCAGACTCACCTGCACAATGTTCCAGTAGGGCACCACCTTGGCTAGGCTCTCGGTGACCTCCGAGCAGGCCGATCCCAGCAGCATCACCATCCGCGTCGACGGCTGTGTGTAAATGGCGTGAAAAAACCGATCCACGCCCACTCCAGGATCGCACTGAAGAAACGAAGGATGAGAGATGAGCAATGGCAGCAAAGGAGGCAAAATTGGGGGGGCAAAGACCGCTGTTCACCGACTCGTTTCGACGCCATAAAAAAGGCGGCGAGATGGCGTAATAAACATTTTTAAAATGTCGACTTTGATAGAGACACAGAAGGAGCAGAGATCCCAGCTTCAGATATGACTGTCTGTTTGTTATGGTAGATGTGCATATGCGGGTGCACTGAGAGATAAATTGATCTAATAGACAAGAAATTTAATTAAGAAATTTCAAGTTGATAGGAAGTGATAATGGGGCTTGAATTATAAGCTTATTTTCTTGATCTTTCTTTGCAAAATCTCTATTAAATATATGAATATTAGAAATTATATAAAATTTGACCAATTTTCTTTCAGTGTTTTGGGTGCTTTGGTACATTTGCGTGCCCCATCAAAAGCGGCAACGACTCAACGCAATAAAAACGCCTGAAGACGTAGAAAGTTGATGACATATTTGCCCCTCTTATTCCCGCTTTTTGTTTTTTTTTTTTTTTTTTAGACCCGCCACAGACGCAGCTGGTCCTGCCGCTCCTTCTGTGCCCCTGCTGCAGATTTTTCTTATTAAGTTTTAATGCTGCACGCGCCACTAAATGAAAATTCAATTTCGTAATGGTGCTGACTGGGAGTCTAGCAGCCACACTCAAACCCTTCCTTTTCTCACCTGCGTGTCATTGGTGACCAGCTCCAGGGTGTATCCTGGGAGCAAACGCTTGCGGTTGATGTGCTCCACGGCCATGGTGGCCGCTCCCAACTCGCTGAGGCCATCCGGCCGCGGTCCGCGCGACGTGGAGAGCTCAAAGAGACCGAGCAGGACAATCTTGCCATGATTGCGCTCCACCTCGTCGGGGGACATGCGGCGCTCGCTCTCGAACACCTGGTTGACCTTCAGGTAGCGCTGCCTGGGCGGCAGGTTCGCCGGCAAGGGGTTGTAGTTGCTGTTGTAGTGGTGATGGTAATGAGAGGAGGCATTGACGCTGCTCCCGGGGAGATTGCTGTGCTGCGAATTGAGGCGCTGCTGACGGCGCTTGACTTTCGTCCGTTTGTGCTTCCATTCGGTGCGTTGGGCCAGAGGCCTTTCGTGGGGATGCTGTGTTGTTGTGGCTGCTCCTGCCGCTGGTGCTGCTCCTGCGGCTCCTCCTACTGATGCTCCTTCTATTCCTTCTACGGGTTTCGGTCGTTCGGTGCTAATTGAGGCACCTGGCACCTTAATTGCCTCGTTGTAGCCCAGAGCCTGCAGCTCTGCCGAGGACTCCATGGCTGCCGCCGCTGCCGTGGTCCAGGCCAGGGCCAGGAATAGGCCCAGACCCATGGCCAGCCATTGGCAGGTGCCGTATCTGGCCTGGTGAATTATGAGCATCCCGTCGGCAATGGCCAATGGCCCATTAATCACCGCAAGGCATTTGAATCGTTGGCTATCGGAGGCTGCAGCGAGGACACAGGACACAGGACACCGGACACAAAATACGGAATACGGGAATATATATCGCCTTTTTATGCACTCTGCCGACAGGATACGCTTATCGCTTCCTCCTTTCTTTCACTCCTGCTCCTGCTGCCGCTGCTGCTCCTGCTCTCTCCTGTATCGGCGTCAATTTTATCGCCTTTTTATTGGCCTCACTTTTGCTCGCATTTTGTATCTCTTTTGCCTCTCAAACACACACACTCACACAACACACTCCTCATCCTCTTATCCCGCCAAGGACGTGGCCATAAAAGTATGCAATGTGAAGGGGAGCCACTCGATGGGGCCGATTGACAGGACAGGATTGGGTGACACGGAGAAAAATTACACCTTACGATGGATGGCTGTTGTGATTCCTCAAAGTTAAGTAGGTATTTTTATTCAATATGTTGTCTATATACTTTATAGTCAAGCCTTTCTTTGGGAGCGGAAAAATTTATTTAAGATAATTTGGTTTTATTTTATGGTTAAATTGTTTATATTTGTTAGTCCAAGATGGAGTTTTGTTTCGTTTTTATTTTGTTTAATGAATTATTGGAAATAGATTTTATTTATTTAAAGTTTCACGGAACACATCGATTTATTATTGAAACACTTGTTTTTATGCTTTATTGATTTTTGCTAATTTTTTTTGGGTTTGTTTTAAATATAAATTAATAATGTAATTTGTGGTAAAGCCTGGAAAATCCTCGTTTACACTATATTTCAGCTGAATTTCATGCTCAAATTAAATTAGAAATTATGATGATGGAGAAATATGTGCCGGTGGACTTTTGGCTATTAGGTACACTCTAAATAAAGCGAGTTGTTTTATATTTAACACTGTGATATTATACTGTAATTTATATTTATATATAAGTCTTAAAACCTAACTTAAGTCAAGCTATTAAAATCTATTAAAACTAGAAAGAGATTAGGAAGATATTTAAGAAGTTCAACCTGCAGCCATGTTGTTCAGAAGAAAAAATGCCAAACAAATCTAATATAATGCGTAGGTAAAATTTGAGCAATATATTCCCAAAGATATATTACTACAATCGCATTTTATTTATTTTTTTTAAGGTTTCTGATTTATTATGTTCTCAAATATTTAAATTAAGGTTTGTTTTAATATTTCATTATAATTTCTTTGGATATTTTCCCTTTTAACTATTTTTAATACGCAAAAATAAACAATTTATTTCACATAAAAACAATGTAAAAAACGTAATTTTTCTTTATGTGAGGGAGAAAACCCTAAATACCAAATGGAAAATCGAAATTACTGGGTGTATAACCCCCCAGGAAAAGGCATTTTCACGCCAATTGGTTTGGTTGGAAAAGGATTAAGATGAAGTCTTCGATGAAATGGACACCAGGCATGCCCCAGAGACTCCCTCTCCCTGCATCCTTCTCCTATATCGTCCCTATTTTCCCCAGTAGCTATCGTTGCTGTGCTGCCAATGTTTTGCTTTGTGTGTGTGTGTGTGTGTGGCCATTATTTTTTATGCTAATGGCCAAACATTTTGCGCTTTCATTGCGGGCTTTTGGGCTACTTTCTTGTTTTCTCTGTTCTTTTTTTGTTTTTGTCTCCGCTCACGCGCCACAGATTTTCAGTGAACGTTTTGGTTATTGTTGCTGTTTTTCCCTCTGTATGCGCGCGTATGCATAATTGTTTCGAGATTACCAACTTGCAGTGCCCCCCAGCACCCCTCCTTAGCCACCCCGCACCCTCTTTATGGACGCTTTTCTTTCATGCTTTCGTGCTGCCTTCTTTCTGCTTTTTCATTCTTGTCGCACGCTTTTCGCTGTTCGCTTAAAATAACTTTTTGGCCCATATTTTTTTCATACCGAGCCCCGCGCCTTTGTTTCGCCCCAAAGGGGGTTCCAGCACGGGCTCAGGCTCCTCTTAACCCTCCCTCTTAACCCCCGATGCAGCAGCAGCATCTACAGTTGACATTTGCCCTGGTCTCCGAGCTCCTTCGCCGTCGCTTAACCCGCTTGCTCGCTCGACTTGTCGGCTACTCGTGTAACTACAACTCATGTTTGTGTAGATTTTGTATATATTTTGTATGTTTATACATTTGCACATATATCCAGATATATGCACTGGCAGGAAAAGCAAGGAAAATATGGAAATTCCTTACACAAACTGGGAAACTAATCCTCAACAACTTGTGCGTTGTGTTGGCTTAAAATAATTGATTAAACTTGATGTCCGTAGCCGTTCACTCTCCCTTTGGCTCAGTTCAGCTTTTTGGGACATTGAATTATTGAAAAACTCAAGAGACACAGGGGAATATAGGAATATAGGATTTAATTGAATTTGTTTCTCGATCGAATTGAACTTTGAAAGCCGAGAGATAAGGAGAAACCATCATCCACATGTGGTTTCAATTATAATTAATCCTTCAATTAAGCCAGATTATCCTTTTATAAATAATGACAGCTTAGTTTTTGCTAAATTCAATTATTTAAAGTGCCAATATGGGCATTTAATTTAAAGTTTGGCTTTGAAGGGGTACATTGAGGAAGGGTAAGGGCCTGAGAAGTTGAAATTTGGTTTTATTTAAAGTTGGTAAAGAAAATAAAAGTCTCTGAAGCCTTTTTCAAATACATATTTAAAATGATCAAAAAAATACTTGAGTATCTAATACACTTTTGTTAAAACATAAAAACATAATACATTTGAATTAAATTGGAAGGGAATATGTCTAAATAGTAAGGAAATATGTTTAAATATTTTTAAACGTTTTAATTATTTGAAAAATAGAATTAACTTCATAAACTTAAAAAAGTATACTAAATAATTTATCTAAAAACTTATCATATTATTACAAACTTAAAGATTCTGTGTATAATTGTTTAATATCTATATTCATCATATTTCTAAATATTTTTCTAAGCGCTTCAAAATTTGTAAAAAGACTAACAAATTAAATACAAATAAAAACTGCAAAATAAATTAACTCAAAGCGTAACCTTAGAGTTATTTTAAGCCAAAAACCTGTCAAGAATTTCAATTTCAGTTGATAATTCCCGGCCACTTGATTTATTTTATAATTTTTCAGCAAAAAAGGCTACAAAAAATACCACAAAAAGCCCACAAAAAAGGCATATGTATATAAAATTCATAGCCCTTTTTTGTGGCAACACATTTTTTCTGGTTAATTTAAAGTCGCTTTCCCCTTTAGCATATTTTTCCCCGAGTGCATTTGTGTATATGAATATTTAGTCCCAAAGCTACGGTTGCTACTCTGCTGGTCCTTTCTATTATTCTGCCATATTTTACAATTGTTGCCGTGGTATTTAAACCTGCACTTATTTATGGCCGTGTGTGTGACGATAGCGGAGGAGGGGGATTCCACTCGCTTTTTAGTTGTTATTTTCATGCTTGACATAAATTATGCAAAATGCTGGCTCTCTGGCTCTCGGGCTTGGGCTCTGACTCTGACTCTCCTATGGCTGCATTTGTAATGCTGATTTCGTGTGTAAACTGCAAGCTGCTGGAAAAACTGGCAACAAAAAAAAAAGAAATCAGTAATGCCGAGTGGCTGAGAGGGTGTTATATGGGGAGTGGACTCCTCTCCGAAATGCCATGTCAGAATGCCTGATGCGATTTGTTATGCAGCCAATATATCTGTGCGGAAAATGTAGATGTGGAGGGGCCATCGCTTTCGGGGGATTTCCACAGGGATTAGCACAGACAATGCAGATCCGCTTCTAAGCCCAAGACCACTGCCAGATGCTGACAATAATCTCGAAACCGATACCAGCAGGCAGACATTGTCTCTGCTCAGTCGAGGAAATTGCATTCATAAATATTGCGTATACGACACAGGGGCCGCCACACACACACACTATTTCTGAGACAGACACTGACACGCACGCACACAAATGACAATTTATTGGCCTTTCAAATGGCCCTCTTTCGTAGACATAATTTAAGCCATAATTTAATTTGTTTCATTTACTTTTGCAATTTCCACAAAACGAGATATTTTCGGGTTTTTCCGGGCACTTTTCCCCGACACGACAAACGCCAGCAACGAGCACCGGACCGCAACTGTTGGTAGTCCAAGGATTGCCGCTGCTTTTGTAGATTGAACGAGGCGGCATCCTTGTTCAATGGAGGATGCTGCCACATTCAATCTTATCCTTCAACCGGCGGCAGCTCTCTCTGGAGTCTGCGCCATAAAAAAGGCGCCAAAAAATTCATTCATGAAAAAGACAAGCGAGGAGGCAGGAGAAGAGGAGTTCCAGGAGGCAGGAATAAGCAACAAGCGGCAATTGAAAACTGTTGTGCAGGCAAAAGTTGAACTTTAAATTATGTAAATTAATGCCCGAACATGGAACTAAATAATTTGCAACTGAGTTTTAATGAAAAATTCATTTATAAAGCGCGCTGCTGACTGGCAGATGGAGGAAGACGAGGACAGCTGTCGATTCGCATTCGAGGATTCCGCGAAGGATATGAAACAATGGCCTGAACTGACAGCCAGCGAGGACACTCTTAATTATGGCTGCAACTCAGTCCGACTTGGCATTATTGCAGAACATTTTCCGGGGGTTTTTCCTCAGCCTGGCATGGCTTGCATAATATGCCCGAGTTGATTTTCCTTTCTCGTTTTTCCGACTGCCCTTTTTCTCGTTTTCGTTTTCGTTTTCGTTTACATTTTTCCCCTATTGAGTGTTGCAATGAAAAATAATTTGATTTGATTGCTGCTCCTCATCCATTTCCTCCCTATGGCTCGCCAACGCTTGCCAATGCCCCCGCTTTCAATGGTTTTCCATTCAAAAAATTGTAATTAATTTTCCGGCGCCTCCCCTCCCCACCATGCGGGTCTGGAATGGCGAGAAGTTGATTTTATGAGCTGCCAAACTGCAGTTTGCACAAACTCGCCCGCCTTCATTACTCTCCTTTCCCCTTGGCCAGCGACAGGCAATCCATTTGCGAAAATGATCCAATTCAATTCTCTGTTGCATGCAGAGAAATTGGGGGGGTTGTGAGGGGAAAAATATTAAAATTTATAAAAAATATAATAAATTAAATATTTTTGAAAGGATAGAAAGATATTAAAGACTGTAGTTCTAACTTTATACTCGAGCCCAAAGATCCTTTTTAATTAATTATCAGCTCTTTACTCGCTTTAAAAGAATATTTGTACCGCTTAAGTTTAAGTTCATTATTCATTAATATCCCAAATAATTTAACTAGTTTTTCTCTCACTGCTGGGACACATGCAAGGTGACTGGGCGGTTGTAAAGTGGGTGGTGGCGGCGCATTACGGGGCAGAGCCAAAGATTGCGATTATCGCCACTTGACTTGAGCTCCAGCCTCCTCGGCGCCATCCATGCAAATTTGATGGCACCTTTTCCCCCTTTGCAAAAACATCTCGTCTCCGGCTCCTCCTGCATTATCCTCCTCCCAGAGTCCCTGCTCCGCCGCTAAGTGACAGGGAGATACACAGCATCCTAGAGGGTTTTCACAATGGCATTGCAATGGGGAAATGGGAATGGGGACGTGGAATACGGAATGCGAATGGGAATGGGATTGGATTGCGACTTTTGTTTGGGTTCCCTCGGCTGAAGTTGGCGAAATAAAATGCAATTACACCGCAAAACTCAATTTCAAGTGTCAAAAAGTTGCGCTGCACTTAAGAAGTTAGCGATGGTGCGATGACTGCCACCCCGGCTCCCTCTCTTCTTGAATTCCAAAACAACAATTCTCTAGGCAAAGGCCAAAGTTCAGGCCGGATTATAGGCAAACAAGAACGGAGGCAGGCCCAAATAAATCCGGAATATGACTCCCCAGCATGAAGCGATAGCCTGGATAATTTATAGTCCAAATGGGCGATATATTGGCCGTGTTCTGTTTATGTTTCTTTCTCTCACTTTGCTGGCAAACTAATTTGGCATCGAGTGGGCGGAGAAGGGATCCTCCACCCCCCCTCCCGAATTGCCTCTGTGCGACTGGCCTCCATTTGCATTTTAAATGAGCGACAGAGCTGGCTGGATGCTTTGGATGCTTTGGATGGCTGGAAAACTTTTTTACAATGCCACTTGAAGTTGTCGGGGACTTCTCTCAAGCGGGTGCTCGGAATAAGGCTTGCAGATTGGACACCTCCTCTGCCAACGTATTATAATATCAAATGTTGTTTCGGTGAGTTGGAGCCGAAAACATCATAAAGAAAGTGGGGGAAAAATGTAGCAGCGGCAATTCAAATGAGAATGAAAGCGCATAATACTTGTATTTGTTTGTAAACTAATGTAAAACCCTACAGAAATTGCTTTCGATTTGATATCTATTGAAATGTTATCTAAAAATTTGCTAGAAATAGGTGGAATCTTGAAGTTTTTACAATAATTTCCAGCCATTTCTGCATATGAAAGTATTCCTTTCTTCCTTCTAATAATCCTTGAAACAAAAAGAGTACTCCCAGGTCGTCTTGACCAACTTGGTCCTGTTGCTGACAACTATTTGTTGTTCGCTCGTTTGTCTCGTTTGGTTTGTGTCTCGCTTTGTTTGCGGACACTTGGCAAATTGGCAGCTCACAGCTGGCAGTGTGGTCGCTTTTCCGTCGACTTTCCCTACCGAGTGGAAACAATTTACACGTTCCGGTCCGGTCTTGCCACAGTTGCCGCTTGCCGCCTGCCACTTGCCACTCTCCACTGTCGTGGCACAACATGGCGTATGCGTAATTTAGTGCTGAATACTTTTGCGGCGCAAATTTGCACTTTTGTGACTTGTTTAGGCTCTCTATACCCTCTGCCTAATGACCCCGTCTCCCCGCCTTGGCAGCACTTAAAATCAGAAATTCAATTATCTCCCACACACGCACACAGACACATACCCACTGGCAGAAGAGGTCCTGGGTATCGGAGGAGTAGGCCTGGTTCCATTTCGCACGCTCATTTCACACCTGCGCGCCTTTTCAAGGTTGACAAAGGAACTAACTGTCGGGGGATGAAGAGGATACAGGTCCTGGAATGTAGAACACACTGGCAACTTTATTGTTCCTCTGAGTTTTTAGTCAACAGTTGGAAAGTGTGCAGGGTGTGAGGAAGTTGGGTGGCTTGGCAGCAAAAATCCCTTTCCATTTCAGACAGACAGCAAGATAGGTGGCCTAATATCTATACAGAGCCAAAAATCTCTATTCATACTAATGTTTTTCTATTTCATTTGGCAAATTCTACTCGAATTCGAGGCTTTACAAGAAGAGCCTAGCTATCAGGCTTCGCCCAGTTTAATGACAGCAATAAAACCTTTATCAGTGTGTGCGAGGATATCATCATATTTTGACAATTTAATGTGCCAAAAATGTGGTAATAAAATCATAGAGGGTAGTTTTCATAGAAAAATGGAAGAAAATATTTAATTCCATTAAGTTATAAACTCTTATGACTTTACTAATTAACTTATTTAATAATTTTCGTAGATAAAAGTGTAAAAATATCTTATTTAAACAGAAACAATTTGAGCTTAAGAGTTTTGGGAAAGTTTAATCCTAATTAACTTATTCAAATTTTTGTATATATTTTTTTTTGTTGCCGTGTAAAAAACTTGGCTGAACTTTTACCAAAATCCGCGTCGCTTTCACAGCAATTTAATTATAATTTTCTTTCTTTTTTGTTGTTTCTTTTTTTATTTTGGAAAGAGAGAGGAAATTCATTATCGTCGGGGCAAATTAGCTTGAAAACAATTAACACCTGTTCTCCGCCGGCTGCTCGTGGCAGGCCACTTCAAAAACTAACACGGCCCAGGCAGAGTCGAGCCGAGCCCACGTCCCTTTCACCTCGGGCTTCCCCGCGCACCGGCGCCGCCTTATTCTAATGAAAAAAGTTGCACAAAAAACTTTTCAAATTACAACGGAAATCCGTGAAAATCCTTTTAACAAAGCACAACATGACCAGGCTAGGTGGGCAGGAGGCAGCGGCAGCGGCAGCCAAGGGAGGATTCTGTCCTGATGATGAGGCTGCTGATTATGATGGCGCTTTAAACAGACATCCCACAGCCCACATCTGCCTGCCCACAGCACGTGTCAGTATGCAGAGGAGGAGCCCCGAGGAGGAATGCCACCACCAAGCCACCCAACCACCTGAAACCACCAGCAGCCACCGGCTGTCGTCCATTTTCTTGTCGCGGTTTTCTCCTGCTCCTGCCGCTCCTCCTCTCGGAGAGGAACCTGCGACTCTGTGACTGAAGCCTGTAAATTGATTTAGTCGCCGCAGACGGGAAATTAAAGAGGAAGCAGCGGTGGGCGGGATAACTAATAATCGAAGCATAGTCGGGCTCTGCAGAGAGCCTAGGCAAATAGTGAAAAGTAAGAAGTAGCAAGAAGCAAACGGGCGACGACTTGGGAAACTAGAAAGGAAGCTGTTATATATGTATATTCATATATATATCAGTGGAAAAGCACCTGCCAGCCATGTTATTCTCAGGGAAAATAAGTAAAATCTGACTGCGATGAACAAGTTGTGCAAATACAAAGACAAGGTAGTGGAAAGCGGGAATAAAAAATAAATAAATAAAAAAGTATCTAAATAATTCAATTCACACTCCAAGCATTACAGAATTTATACAAATGGTTTGCTTTTTCAAGAAGGTTGTAAAGAAATAGCATAAAAACTACTTGGAATCTTTAAATAATTATTTTTAGAGAGATTTTAAAGATACTTAAACATATTCTAGGGGATTTTTTTTGTTCATTTCGTAGTTATCCTTAATTTACTTAGGTTAAATGTAGATAAATAATATTTTAGAAAGATTAAAGTACTAGAATTGAAAGTGCAAATATTTAAAATAAAGGGTATTATTCTGCACCGAGGCTTCTTTCATATATACCAAACTTTACTCCCAGGTATTCCCCAGTCTCGACTCTTCACACACCGTTTTTCAATCTGCGAATACATTTTCACGCACTTTCCAAAGTTTATTTATTGACTGCGGTTAAGCCAGGAGAACCTCCTCGCCCCTCACCTTCTCCGCAAAAATCTCCCTTTCTCCAGCCCAAAACAAAGCCGCTGCCGTCGGGAAACTTTGAACTTTTTAATGAAAAATATTCAATTTTTCAGGTGTTGCAAATATTTAACATTTCTGCAACTTTTCTGTATGGATATATACATATATTCCTCTGACTCTCACCCGGCCACAACTGCGGTTGGCGGCGGGTGGTTTTCGCGCAAAAAGGTTCGACAGGAAAAAAATGAAACACTGAAGCATTTTAAATGTTAATTAAGAACGGAGCAGAATCGGATAATTTGCATGTGCTCTCGCTCCTGTCCCGGTTAATTGGATTAGGTCCACGCATTTTTGGGTATTTTTCCCCCCTTCCCCAAATTGAATTAGCCCGAAAGCTGGCCTAAAGCTGTGCGAGCACCGAACATCCCGCAAATCCGCATTCGCTTTGTTTTTTGGCCTGCACCGAAATTGAACTTCATTCGATTTGCCTCTCGATCGGCAGTTTTAACTCGATTTTCCCCTTTTGATTGACAGTCGTGTGTTTTGGTTTTTCCGACTCAGCTGCAGGGGTTTAGATTTCGCTTTTTTTGGCGGCGCTTGAGTACGGTGATAACTCGGTAATAAGACCTGGTTCTTGAGTTTTTGATTTGAAATAATATTTCACGAAAGTTTAAATTTTAATAAATAAATAACGGAATATTGATTTCATAAAATATATCTACAGTTCTGAAAACTATTTGTAGCCTACTTTTGGGGATGATTAAAATGATTTATAATCCATCTAAAGAATCATTTTTATTTGAACAAGTGCTTGAAGATGAGAACTTTTTAGTTTCATATTTCCAACACCGACTGATCACTGTACCCGAAAACTTTAATAAACCGTTAGAGCCGCCGGGAAATGTGTGAAAATGCAGACTGACTGAGCCCAGGCAGTGGAAGGACTTCTTTTATAGCCGAAAAACAGCATCAATTTGGAAGCCTTCAACTTGTTTCAACTTTTTCCATAGTCGCTCTCTTTTCTCCCCTTACTTCCGTCTCTTTCTGGCCCTTTCTACCCTTCTCTTTCACATTTGCCGGTTGTAAACAATAAACAGCTGTTGCCGCCCAAGCAACCTGTATAAAAGCTTGTGGCTTTCTTTTAGTAAAGACTAAATCCTTATAAAGCACAGGCATTATAGCGATGATAGCCATAACTTGCTGCCACCTAGCGCATGAGCAGTGCGAAAGAGAGAGCCAGGCAGTGGGCGAGCAGGATAGCGGCAGAGTGTGCGAGCGGGATGCATCGTAAACAAAGCGAAGCAACAGCCGCTTCTTCCGTCTCAGCGATAGAAAGAGACAGGTCGTAAACAAAGACAGCTGTCTTCAGCGTCGGCGGTGTCATTGCACTGCTCGTTGAGAGTCGGTGGAAAACCCAGGGAAATCGACATCCACTCTCGCCGCACAACGCTGGGAAATCCACTCGCAACGTGCCCGAAGTCCCACCAAAAACGAATCCGAGTCCAAATCCGAGCGGTTGAGTGGGTCAGGTGCAGGCGTTCCTCAGACGCGCGTGACTTTGCCGCCAGTCGATGCACGGCCGAAAATTAAGGCTCAGATATAGGGTTTGTCATAGAATATTTATGATAATACCCTCAATGGGGTTAAAGGTATGGCAAATGATTAATAACTAATGGAGAGACTGGTGGGGGTCAGAATTAAACTTTAAAAATAGCTTGTCCTTTAATTGTTGTTACTAAAAATTTAAAAGCAAAGTAAACGCAGATTTGGGCACTTGGTTGGTTCCCAGGATTTGGTATGCTAAACATTGCCCTAAGCCTCTTAAACATTTTTATGGTATTTAAAATAAGTGTGTCCTTATATTTAGTTCTTTATATTGTTTCAAATTAAAAAAAAAAAATGTAGAAAAATAAATTTATATTATTCATTTGCTTCTTTAAATTTTTAAAATATTTCTAATTTGAATTTATTGTTAATTTCACCTCGAGTTTTTTCCTAGTGTTCTTCCCTCGGCAAATTGCAATTTTTAGAACTCGGCGATGACGTTTCCCGTCTATGTCTGTGTCTCCTGTTCCTCCTCTTTCTGCTGGCGCTTCCACCTACTGACCCCTAATTGGCTTTCGGCTTATGTAAGGCAACCTTTAGCGGGCTCCCACTTACAGCCACACCGTCGCTGATCCACAGCGGCACGCAATGACCCCGTCTCATCCATCTCACTTTCAGCTCGCCACTTAGGAATCAGGCTCATGTATTATGGAAATTGGCCCTATAATGGGCCTATAATTTGAGGAAGCCAACGAGACGGGCTAATTTTAATTTTGACAACATTTTCAGCAAATATGCAGAGCATATGCCCCGTATAAGTGCACCTGCAGCACGCTCTAATTAAAATGACAAATCGGAAAATATGCAAAAGTCTTTCATCTCTGTCTTCGCTGCTGGCAGCGCCACGAGGCGTATGCGTAATTTTCTCAGCTTGTCGCTGGTTTCTCGCACCCTTCGGATTCGCAATTTTCCACTTAAGTTTGTAATATTAGCAAGAAAAACAACATCACGCAAGTTGAGGGCAACAAAACAGAACAATCATTGGCTTGAATTGAGCGCCAGGGGAGAGAAAAATTCATAGTGGGTATCAGCATTACAGCTTTATTAAGGTTCAGTGTTCCAGTTATTACTGGATATGTATCATATTTAAGAGTTTATATTTATTAAACTCATCAGTAATTCCCTTATTAATCCGTAAGAAATAATGCACTACCACCACTAAACGCTTTTGATCATTATCCTAATTTATAGATAGAAACTGGTTCCTATTCTGCAATCAATTTGTGATAATACAATTTTACACTAATATTAATTTAAAAAGAAAATCAATAAATTCTGATAATAAATATAAATGATTCTATGTTAAAGAAATCCTTTTTCTAAGTTCCCCAATTCATTCGAAATATTTCTACAGTATCTCAAATTCGTCCTCCTTCAAATCTTTGCATTAATTCTCTTATTTTGGCATTCGTGTCTGTTTAAGGCAATTCTCCCAGAGATTTAAAGTGTGTCAAAGTGCATTAAACAATTGTCGTTTGTTTTTCGGCTCTGCGCTGTCTTGAAGTGCGATGAAGGGGTCGAGGTGAGGGCTTTGGGTTAATATATAGGCTTTTTGCAGACACAACGGACAGACGGAGGCTCTTTCTTTGACGCATTTTCACTATCGTTGGCGTCACTTGGCTACAACCGACGACTTTCCGCTCTTTCGCTGCCGCATTAGCCCAACACAGCACCTAGAGAATAGGAGAACTTGGGAACCCAGAGAACCTAGGGAACTAGAGAACCCTTGCGGCAAAGTGAAAACGAAATGCGGCAGAAACAAAGCCAAAGAAATGTGCCCGGTCGCTGGCACTGCCGCTGCTGTTGCTGCTTAAATTAAATTCATTGCTCACTTTCCGTGCAATTGTCGAGCCAGGAGGAACGTCTTCAGATCTTTGTGCGGATCTTGTGCCCAGATTCTCAGTCGGTTTCAGGCGCTTAAAAACGGCCAACTTCCGTCGATCGTCTGGCATTCCGGTCACAGTTCTCGGTTCGGTTTCTCGATTTCGTGTCGAAGGGTTTCGAGTGTGAAGCGTTGAGTGTGTTGAGGTGATCGGAGAGAGAACCATTTTTGGCTTCTAAACTTCTTTTAAAACCAAGAGAACTAATTATACATAGAAAAGTTGACTTGTTTCTCTAAATATTAAGAGGACATTGAGGAAGATAGTTTTTTTGTTCTTCTTTTCCTATAAAATAATACAAATTTTATCCTTTTAGCTGCCTTACTTAATCCCTTTATTATTGTTCATTACATATGCGCTTTGGTAATAAATTCTTATTATTTAATGCATATAAATAGCTTGTTATTCCGTCTGAGTCTGACAACGTCAGTTTATGTATATTTTTTTCTGTCTTCCGTTCTGCAAAGGGCCTCCCTCATAACAATTCATGTAACTGGTGGTTAGATAGTTCTGGAGGTCTCACAGCAGGCAGCCGGAGAACAACTTAAGCCCTTCTTGTTTACCATTTGCATGGTGATTCAGTCCAAAGCCATCCCTTTACCTATAAAGGGGGATTTAATTCAATTTGTCAGGCATTTACCTTATAATATATAAGGAATGAGAATAGGTAATAGGTATGAAACTATAGTTTTGAGACTTTGGTTAATTTTTTTACTAAGATTGTTGTTGGGTATTTTCTAGTAAACAAACCTTGAAGTCAGACTGTCTTAAAAAGCCATCAACCCAAAACCAAACCAAAGCAGAGAAAGGCAAACATAGTCACTTGAAAAACCCCTTACAGACCCTCTAAAAACCCCATTGAACACTTGAGAAACCCCTTTAACCTCCTCCCTTCTCTCTCTCTTTCTCCCCTCTCTACCTTACCTGTGGTATTCACAGGTAGAAATCAATCCACTACAACGGCTACAGCGGTGCAACGCATTCTGAAACTGTTGATGCAACGGCAGCAGAAATTGCTGCGGAAATTATTCCAATTGACTGCATTGGCAAAACGTTAAGCATACGCAGTGGTGTACGCAAAGGAAATTTAGTGCGCGCAGCAAGTGAAGGAAACAAATTAACAAGAAAAACAGTAATTGTCGCGGGTGAAAGTGACTTCAAACCAGCTCCATCCTGGGTAATCTGTGGTTAATCGTTCGAGGTGAGCTCATCCAAAAGAACAAATGGTGAACTGGCGGCGGCGACAAGTTGGCAGCCTAAATATAGTTATTAAAAAAACATTAACAGCGAATTATATGTCCACGCAGCACGCAGAAAGAGGCCAAGAGAAGTAATCAAGTATTTTTCCACATTAATAGAGCTGTTATTGTTCAAAATTATGGAGACTAAAGCTATTTAATAAATATTTTTGAGGTGTTAATATGAAGCTTCGGCTTTCTGCCATTTACTTTCACATTTTAATTAAATATAAATATTTTTGTTAATACTTTAAAAAATATTTTTAAAGCTGAAATCAATTATTGATTTGAATTCCTTCTGTCACTTAAAATAATTAATAAAATTTATATTTAAAGCATTTTAAATACTTTACAATAATTCGAAATTATGTTTTCTAGAAAACACAAACACAAAATTGCAAATGGTTCTCAGGAAATACCTTTACAAAATGCCAAAAAGTTAGCAGAGTCTAAAAATACATTTTTGTCGTACGACAAATATCTAAATTTGTATTTATATATTTGCTGACAAAAATATTAGCTTGTTTTTCGCAATGTTAGAGATAGTTTTCCCTATTTTTTACTACATTTGTACAAAAGTGGAATGCAGTCCAGGGTGACCTTTGGATCACTCGTGCTTGGCGGCAATTAAAGTGTCACAAAATCAAAATAAATAGACAAAACCCACAAAGCCATCGATATCTGTAATATAGTATATAGAATATACATTCTAAGAGCAAAACCTGTCCAATGTCAAGTTCAAGTTCGCTTCGCACATCTGCAAGTTCGCCCATAAATTTCCCAGTGTCTGCCTGAGATAGAGAATTAAAGAGGACAGCGGCAACTCGTCGCTGCAATTATCTTAATTATCTGCCAGAAAGATTGGGGGGATAGGATCGGCGAGGATCTGCTGGGTATCTGCTCGGTATCTGCGCGCGGGAAATGCTCAGCCAAATGCCGATATGACAACCGAATTCAGCCGGATCCGGGCGGACGCAGAACGTTTTGTTTTGTGTGGCCCAAAAGGTTTAAATATAGTTTTGCCCTATTGATTTGGCCCACTGCCCACCAGCACCAGCACTTGGGTGCAGTTTTCGTTGGGAACGGGACAGAGGCGGTATGGGATCCCCTCTCCTTGCATGATTTATGAATGACAGCTAACAAGGCGCGTTCTCTCGGTCTGGCGGATCGATAGGCGACTTTTAGCGGCCACCCCTTTCGCTGTCTTGCGGGTCGGTCCTGTCGTCTTCCTGGGAAAGGCGGAGCCCTCTTTCCCAATCCTCAAGGACATCTAGCCATCGGCAATTGCCGAGTCACTTAAATCGATTAGCGACGCTATTAAATCAAATTACCTGGACAGGGTCGAGGTAGTTGTGCTGCACAACGAGAAAGTTCCTTTGGGAATTGAGAAATGTGGAAATAAAATAAGATAAAAATAGTGAAGGGGGGTCTACGATATCTTGGGGATTTATGTTGAGAGATTTGCCAAGTTTTGAGCTTATAAAGTATAGTTAAGGAGCCTCTGAAAAGAACATGTTGTTTCCCCTTGTTTTATTAAGGGCCTCTGAAATCTAAAAAAAAAAATATTGATAAAATAAGGACTTGCTTTAAGACATAAGTATAACCTTTGATATAATAGTTAACTATTTTTCTATAATAAGGAAATATTTCTTACAAGACAAATTACCCTACGAAAAGGCGAAAATGCTCTATATTTATTAGATCTCCTCATTAAACTTTTAAAAAAATTTATGAGAAATCCAACAAAATATTCCCAACAGTTTCAGCTCTTATATTTTAATTCAAATTTAATAGTTCCACTATAAAACTTGATTTAATTTCTCTGCATTTTGTTGCCTAATCAATTTTTGCGTGTTCGCTGAGCGGAATTTTCCGCTTTATGATAATTACGAAGCGTCAATCAGCTCCGCGGCAATGCGTGCTGTCTCTCGTCCAAATCGGTTTCAGTTTCCATTTCGTTTTCATTTCCCTTGCCGGCTTTTCCTGCCATAAGTAGCAAAGAGAGAGAGAGAGAGAGGGTATTATGGCACCGACTCTCAACTCCTGCGACTCCTGTGAGAGAATGTCCTGCTAGGATAAAAGGGCACGAATCCGCCAGAGAGCCGCACATTCGCAGTGGCAAGCTTGAAGTGAACGGGTCAACGCCAGGAGCTGAAAACCAGAGTCGGAAACAGGAGCAAGAGCAGGACACACTTGAGTACACAGACACTTGAGTGAAAACGAAAGCGCAGCAAAGGACACAGCCTTAAAGCGGAGAAATAGAACGGAAAAAAGGCCTCTGAAAGACTTTAAAAAATCGAGCTTTAAGGACAAAGCCAGGCAGCTTCTCCTTCTGTGACACAGTTTCCTCCGTCGGAGTGCATCTGTCGTCTGGAAAATCGATTAACTGCAAGTCGCTCGACGTCCGAAGGTCACTCGATTTTGATTTCGATTTCGTTTGGAGCCAGCAGCACCCACAAAGCCTCAACAACGGAGCCCTTAACCCACCAACGCCGCCGCCAACGACGACGAAGACAGCAGCTGCCGCAGGAGCCGCCGAACAAAAGGAAGACCACGCCGCACCGGTAGGAGGAGCGGCGCAGCGACGGCCTTCCGATGGCCTACCTAATCAACATCCTCAAGTTCAATGTGAAATACTTAAAAAATCAATAACTGGACACGCCAGCGATCCCAGGAGGAAGCAGCAGAAGCAGCATTATCCCAGGACTCGATTCAGGATTCAGTTTTCATTCAACAAAAACGAAGGAAACGAAAAAAAAGGGGAAGCACACGCCACACTTGCTCTCTCTCTCTCTCTCGCTCTCCATCTCTTTCTCTCACCTGGCTCGCCTTGTCTCGCTTGCTCCTATCTCTGTCTCTCTCTTGAACTGAACTTGTCGCCGCCGCCGCCGCTGAGGCTTTTTTGCTGCTTTTCGCGCCTCGTCACCCCACGGTCGGGTGGCCGGACGGACAATGGAAAAGTCTGGGAAATTTTCAGATTACCTCTTCGCCAAAATGGGTCCCCCCACCGCCACCGAGCTGCCCCCCAAGACCACCGAGCGCAGCGATGCCCCTGTCGAGCTCACCGGCTACCGCAGGTGGCTCAGTGATAACCTCATGCTCCTGGTAACCCTCTCTGGAGTGCTGCTTGGGGTGATATTGGGTGAGTATTGGGGATGTGTGTATGCTTAGGAAGATATAATTTATGATTTCAGTGGAAAGAAGGAAGTCTAATATTCGATAATTCCTGAATTTGTTGTTGAGGGTTTTGTGATGAAAGGAATACTTGAAATTCATTGTTTTTATCAAAACATTCAATAAATAAGAAATCTTATCTCTTATTTAATTAGTTGTGAGAAAGCCTTTCTAGTGTTCAATTATTCAATTATTATTATTATAAATTCCCATCTTTTTATATTATAATTTGAAACTAAACCCAAAACTCATCCCCTTGAATACCCTCTTCTCTCTACTTCACCCCCAGGCCTTTCACTGCGTCCCCTAAACTTGCACGGCGACTCCATCATGCTAATCTCCTATCCCGGCGAGCTGTTCATGCGCGTCCTGAAGCTGATGATCCTGCCACTGGTCATTTCCAGTCTGATTGCCGGCTCGGCGAGTTTAAATGCCAAAATGAATGGCAAGATTGCCCTTCGGACTTTGGTTTACTTTGCCAGCACTTCGTTCTTCAATGCCGCCCTGGGAATTGCCTTGGTTTTGCTCATCCATCCCGGAAATCCAGATTTGCACAATGCCGACGATCGATCGACGGATAGGCGGGCAGTGAACCTATTGGATAGCCTCTTGGATTTGGGCAGGTGAGTGTGAGAAAACCAAAGTTTAATTGAATTTCTTTTATACATTTGCGAAAATAATAACCGTGGAAAATGAAGTTTCGAATACTTTAGATTCGTAAATTAACGAATTAAAATTCTTGAAATTAAAAATCTAAGAGCTGAAGTCGCGGGCAAAACGCTTGCCTACTGATTGGAAGCCGCTCACAAATCGCTCGAAAACCTGTTGAATCAAGCAGCGAACTTTCCATGAAGCAAAACACATTCAAAATCGCGCGTAAAACGCCTGCAAGTCGCTCGCAACTGCTTAGAAAAGGCAGATGGCGATTTTTCTTCTAGAATTTTAAATTTGTAAAGAAATATTGTAATATTGTCTTATATATTCAGAGTTCTAAAAATAATAACCTATTAAATGCGGTCTTATAACACATAAATTTTAAAAGTCTGAAACCGCGCGGAAAACGCTGGGCATGTATTCATAATCAGAGGCAGAGTCATAGCGGCGCCATCTACATGTGATTGTATGAAGACAGATTTGAACTGCTTGCCCGAAGAAGTTACATATTTCCATTTTAATAATTTTTGGGTTAAATTTTAAGAACTTCCGGAAATTAATTTAATAAATTTAATTTAAAATAATTTCATTTCCTTCCAGAAATGTATTTCCGGACAACCTGTTCCAGGCCTCCATTCAGCAGGCCCACACCGTTTATCTACCGAAACCGAGCATCCTGCACGCCTTCAACGAGACCATGAACGACACCCTAATCTCTGGAGGAGGAGGTGGCGGCGTAGAGGCCCAGCGTCAGGCGGAGGAGTTAAGCGAGGATGTAGTCCTGGTGCGCGATGTCCAGTATCGCAGCGGCACCAACACCCTGGGCATTGTGTTTTTCTGCCTCGTTTTCGGCACCTTCCTGGGCACCATTGGGCAGAAAGGCCAGGTCGTGGTGGACTTCTTCGCGGCCATTTTCGAGGTGATCATGAAGATGGTCACCTGTGTGATGTGGCTAACGCCGGTGGGCATCAGCTCCGTGATCGCTGGCAAGATACTCAGCGTGGACGACCTGGGACTGGTGATGGCGCAGCTCATGTGGTTCATCATCACGGTCGCCGTCGGGGTGTTCCTCTACCAGTTTGTCGTGATGCAGGCCATCTACTTTGTCGTCGTGCGACGCAATCCGTTCAAGTTCTACGCCGGACTCATCCAGGCCATGCTTACCGCCTTCGCCACGGCCTCAACGTGAGTTCTGGGTATAAATCGCAGCTTGAAAATGGGGAAGTCTATGGCATTTTCATAGGGGCGGGAAATTTATCCTTCGGAAAATCTTAATTTGTAGAGTAATTTGAGAAAGTTGCGCCTTTTTTAATTATTAATAGGAGTCTGTGATTCAAGGAAATATTTTGCAGAATTTTTGTATTGAGATTTGAACGCCAAGAACAAGTTTTTAACAGAAAGAAAATTTTTTAAAGTGAATTCGTTTTAGGCTAATTTATAATATTTTTAATGCATTTAAAGATTATGAAAAAATCGTCAGGAAAAATTTATTTAAATAGAGGATTCATTAAAATCTTAGATTTAGTAAATTAGGAATTAAAAGTATTTTTTATGAATCAATTTAAAGGAAATAATATTACCAGCTGAATTGTGATAAATTCTACGTTCAAAAAAATAAATTACCGTGATATTTACATATTAATTAGGAGTACCTTAAAATATATTTACATTAAAAGGAAGTTTGATAAAACTGAATAACTTGACTTAACTTAAATCATACTTAACACTCTTGATTAAATTAAAGTAATTTCTTGACCGTTTTAAGTTAGTTTCTTGACCTAGAACTCAACGCAAATGATCTATTAATACGTTTTGTCTAGTTTTTGGCTCAAAAATTCCAGAGCTCAACGTGTTTCTACTTTTTAAAGTCAAATCTAATTATATACTAAATGGTTTTTATGCAGTTTTTTTAAATTTACGAACATATAAATTGTTAGATTAGCCTTCTAGTTAAGATCAGGGTCTCAAGTTGCTGTAGGAGTACCTTAAATGAGTATTTTTTCTTTCTTTCGGTGTGTGCCACGCGCATCCTGACGCCCACTAATACACACCACTTCCACCCCCAAAAAAACCACCACACCTCTATCAACTATCCAACTCGCAACTCGCCAAATCTCCAACACTCTTCAACTCTCCAACCAAATAACACCGGAACCCCTTCAGCGCCGCTGCTCTCCCCATAACCTTTCGCTGCATGAACGAGAAGCTGCGCGTGGATCCTCGCATCACTCGATTCGTCCTGCCCATTGGCTGCAACATCAACATGGACGGCACGGCCTTGTACATAGCCGTGGCCTCGATTTTCATTGCCCAGATGAGCGGCATGGTGCTGGGCTTCGGGGAGCTGCTCACCGTGCTGCTGACCTCCACGGCGGCCTCCATGAGTTCGGCGAGTGTGCCGAGTGCGGCCCTGGTGCTTCTCCTTGTGGTCCTTACCGCCATCGATGCTCCTGTTCAGGATGTGACTCTGCTCTTTGCCGTGGACTGGTTTGTGTGAGTATGAAAGGGGTTTATCTGATATCCTTGAAGTTGTTTCCAAACTAAAAAGGAATATATATCCTTGCAGGGATCGTATACGCACTACAAACAATATGCTGGGTGATTGCTACACCGCCGCCATTGTGGAGGAACTGTCGCGCAAAGAGTTAATGGCTTTGGATGCTGCCTCTGTGAACTATCAGGTGGGATTTATGCATACTATATATACATATTTCTTTCTAAAGCTTATTCTCATTCGCAGGACATGCCCGCTGGCACCCCGAATGGCCACAGCCACGATGGTGGCGGCCTGTTGGAGGGGCAAACGGAGCTGGAGACAAGCAGCAAGTGCGCCATGACCATGACGGACTCGGTGGTGGTGGACATGAGTGCGGTGATGAACAATGTCAACTTGAATCTGCAGCAGGAGCACAGCAATCGCAGGGTCTAAACCAAAAAGGATATCCCACCCACGATTCCACTTCAAGTTCGTCAGATCCAGCAGCAAGCTCTAACATAAATAATTTAACCACCAATAGACCAACGTCGTGTTCCCCTCAAATCAAAAAGAACAAGAGATCGATCAAAGAACCATAAGGATAGCCAAGGATATGGATTAATACAATACCGATTATTCACCTTGGATTATATCGTGAGACTGTCTCTGACGAACCCACCCGTATATATTGAATTTAATCCCCGTTTTGGACCAGAGCCGCATAGCAATTAATCAATTAGCCTCAACACTTAAGGCAGGACTCTGCATATATACCGAATATATATATATATTCACCAAGTAGGAAGAACACATCACATATATAGCACACACACACTCTCACAAACTTTTTACCCCCCAAAAAACGAAGAGGTGATCCATGTGATCTTGTGTCCTGGGAACTATAAATGTGCATAATCTATGGGTATTATTTTGTAAGCTCGATTGTGATGGGATCACTGATTTGTGTTGTTGCTTATTTCTACGTTAAATATTATGTGTTGGTTCGGAACGAGATATATAGAGTTAAAAGCAGGTTGTGCCGCGTTGGAGAAGCTGGCCTAGGTTTAGTTCTAGTTTTAGTTTTAATAACCATCAGTGATCATCCGTTGATTTCCTGGAAACTCGCCTTTGATTTATAAAACAGACCCAAACCCGAAATTAACAAGGAAGGGACTTATGATTAACAATTACCAAATTAACAATTATCATCAACCAATTACCAATTATCACACATGCATTCGTAGACTGATAGCAGACTTAGTAGCGATAACAAGTAAATACATACATATATATACGTATCTGCAGATATTGCAATACCTATAACTTACCGATATCCAGACATTCGATTTGTACGCAACAAATGCATACGCTGAAAAAAATAAAAATAAAAGTTATTATAACAGTTGAGTTTTTGTTATGGGAAGTTGGGGTATATTATTATTATTTCAAGAGTTATTTTCTATTTAAATTTCAGAGAAACAATAAATAACCTCACAAAACTAATGAGTTACGCTCAATAATTTTCAATAGAAATATATAAGAAATATCAAGACTCAAATCTGAGAGTTATAAAATATATACAAATATCAATCTAAATAATGCGCTCAAAGTCTCAACGAAAATAAATTATTTATTTATTTTTTGTTATTGATAGAAAAGACTTAAAAAAAGTCATATAAAAATCAAAACCAGTATATCAGAAATATATTACAAAATATTATTTTGTTAATAAAAACATTTTTTAAATATTTAAAAGATACAAAATTGTATCTTGCTATATTTTTTATCTGTGTACCGTACCCATTTTTAACACCTAATCTGACTGTGTAACACGCATTTAGTAAGTTTATTGTAAGCCTATGCTAATATGCACATTGTGCTTAATTTATTTCTTAACAAATTTTTACTCCCTTGGTTCGTGCCATCGTCTTAAGTCTGCTTAATAATAGGGATTATTATTTTTAGAGGTCACTAATTCGCTTGTGGCATAATCACTGCTTGGCTTTAGTAACTTTTGAAGTTTGTCTGCCGTAAATGCAAATGTTAAGTGACTTGTCTGCTTATCCCTCCGCTAATTATCTGTCACCAGATTAAGTATCTTCGCATTCACACGCTATATCTTCATTCTGGCTTGTATTTTTCGATCTGAGCAAAACGGAAATTTGCCTATCAACATGGCCATAAATCTAGTAATCGATTCGACGAGAACGAATATGAATCATCACTGGGCCACCAATAACTCAACGCCTGCTACACTTTGGCCAGTGGTTTTGCCACAAGCGGACCAAATCGGGCTTTATATAATTATATAGATACGGTCATAGGTGCATGTGCATATTGAATGAGTGCATAAATTACAGCGAACTGTGAGAGGCCCTGCCCTGCAGATAAGGTACATATGTATAGTGCAGACCCAGATCGGCCGAGTAGAAAACTATATTATTCACACTTCAGTAAGTAAATAAATACAAAAGACAAGTATCTGAAAGCAAAAGTTGATATGAACAAGGGGAAGTGTTACTGTAAAAGTGGCAAAGAAGTTATAATAAATCATATTGGAAACAAAATTTTAAATTAAAGAATATTTCTTATAAATTTTATTTAGAATTTTACGATTATTATTTTTAGCTCTAATAACATTTTGGAAGTTTATTTACAGTAACTATAAAATAACTACAAGATATTTATTTATTTATTTATATAAAAATTGAATTTTAAATTCAATTCAATAACTAAAAAAATATCAACTTTTGTAGATAAACCCTCATTATAGTAATTTTTGACTAGCATCTCGGATGTAAGATCTACAGCCGCTGCGGATATCAGATCCGCATTCGCTTTTCGATCCGCCGCCGCCATGTCAGGTGTCAATCCCGCCAGACTGCGCGCAGACTCGAGGGCCCACAAGCTGCACAACCTGCACAGGTGAATGAAATAAGCAAATGAGCTGCGAGCTGCGAGCTAAAAGCCGAGAGCTGCTGGCAAAGGTGGCAATATTTCTATATATATTATTTATGGAGATGCAAGATGCTGGCTTTGACTGAGGAACGACCTCCGTGTGCGGTGCAAACGAATCAAAAATTTGCTCCTCGAACCGCTTTCAGAAGTGCGCAATTGCAAAAACTCGAGCTGTCTCTTGGCAGTCCGACTGCCAAGTGTCTGTGTCTGTGAGAGCCGTCCCCCCTTTGCCCACGCCCCTGCAGCGCCGAACCCCTCCTCCTCACCACCTGTCCAGCTGTCCCACTGAATAATGCCGACGAGATGCCGAATGCCGAATGAATATGCGCTCTTGTCTTGGCCTGCCTGCCTGCCTGCCTGCCTGCGTTGGCTGCGACGGCGTTGGAGTGTTTGGCGTCTGAAGGTCTACTTGGCAGCGGCTTTGGAGTGTGTTGGCGTTGGGTCTCCCCTTCCGCCCCTGCCACTGCCACTGTCCCACTGTCCCTCTGTCCAACAGCCCCCCCTTCACACGGTTTCCCCCTGTCTTTAGTGGCCGCTAAAATGAAATACGAGTGCAAACAAACTGCAACAGTATCCAAAGAGAGCGGGAGGAAGTTGAGATACTCTTCAAATTAGAAAATATCTAAGTTGGGGCTGTGAACATTTTTTTGTTATAAAAATTTATTTATTGTTAATTTTAATTGCAGTAAGAAACTGAAATTAAAACTCATTTGTATGCCAAATTACTGAAAGATTTGCTGAAAGGGCAACTATAGGCTTAATTATAATTTTACAGATGGGATTCAATATCGAAAATATTGTGAAATTTAAGAATCGCAAATTTCCATTCTTGGGCAAACGATTAAATTTGCTATTAAAATATTGAAAATATCTCATGAATAATTATATTGTATAAAATATTTATTCAATTAAAGTTATAAATAAAAAGATTGATATAATTAAATAATATCTTATAATTTACTTCCATTCCATTAAACCCTTGAAAACGTTTTTGAATATGTAAATTGTTGTTTCGATATACCAGAACAGATATATAGTATATATAAAACAAATCAAATATTTAGTATACACAAAACCAATCCTAACCCAACGCATTGATTTATGTCTTCAGCTTATCTTTTGTTTAAGAAATGCCTTGATTTTAATCTAAACCAACATTTCCCTAGATGGAAAGATGACCTTGATTCCATGTAGAATCATTGCGGCACCCCATGGATAACCACACTGAAAGAAAAATAACAAAACAACAATGCTCTTAGCTCGATTAGTGCCCAAAAATGGTTAGCTGGTTGCCCCACTGTAAGTGCAGCCCCTCTTCATCACGGAATCCCCTGTGCCCGTGACAGGGCTTGCGTGTGACAAAGTTCGTGATCGACCCATTGGACCCGATATAGGGCATGGGCATGGTATTTATGGGGGACCTACTGCGGCTCAATGTGGAGACTTGCAGACTCGTGGACTGGCGGATTGTGTGAAGAAACAAACGGCGGCGGCGGTGGCGGCGGCTTGCGGCGCATTTTGAAGAATAATGCAACGGCTGGGAGTCGGGGGCAGCAGAACTGGCTCACGACGAACGAATATACATATATTGACACTTGGCGCATATGGCTTGCTGAGCAGAATCTGTAACCAATGCAGAATATGCATTATAAAGTTGCACTGCGGCCAGGGGCATTTGCATAAGCGCAAGCTAATTAATTCAATTAAGAGGCGAGTCAAAGCAAATCTCACTTTCTTGGCCAGCGATTCTCCATGTTTGATTCTTGATTTTTCAGTGCTCGAATATATATATACATATATTTGCTCGATTCGCGAATGATTGAGCACTGGCGGAAGTTGTTCTCGTGTTGACAACGACAGCGCGCTTATCGCCATGACGATTGACTTGACTCTGATCGATGCTAGATGCTAGATGCTGGGGACTGAGGAGGAACTGGGGACTGGCACAGGTACAGCTGCTGCTTGTGCGGATGTGGATGCAGAGATTCGGACTGAGCTCCAAGCTATAGGCAGCAGCCGCACGACTCCTCAAGGCCCCGCTGCTCGGACATGGGTTTATGGCCAATCTGCTCGTCTATAAATTTGCAATCGACTTTTATCAGGCAGCGTCCAGAACGTGCCTCCGCTAACGTTTCTATTCACACGCTGCCGCTCCAAGCGAAACGGGATTGTGCCAGACCCAGTGCCAGTGCCACTCAATCTTTGGCAAGTGCACAGAGAGAAATAAGACGTAGGTATGGTATAAAGGGAGCACAGTAAAAAAAAAAAACAGTTTCCAAAGAGGGAAATTGCTTTGGCATTTAAAGTGAGAGCATAAACAAGAAGATCCTCAAAGGAATATCCAAAATTTGTAATATTTTATGACCCTTTTAATGTCAGATCTTCACATTTTCCCACTGTGTACGGACTCCACTCCCGTGTAGTCAATATTTTGTTGGTGTGACTTTGAGCGGTGATAGATTGGCCCACATTCGTCGCGTTGCTGCTGCTGTTGCTGCTGCCGCTGCAGTGGCTCCTCAAACCTCATACACAGCCTTCCCCCTCGGCACAGTTGCATCATCCACGTCATCCGCATCATCATTACCATCATCATCTCCATCTTCATCATCATTATCATCATCTTCGTGGTCGTCGTCGTCGCCAGCCTGGTAATCTAACCAAATTACTGTGCTGTTCACAAACACGTTCTCTAAACGGTTTCATAATAACAACGCGCTCCTCAAAAGAATTTTCCCCCAGCTTCCTTCAGCTCTTTTCTCTCTGGGATTACACATCCCGGCGTATATCTTTATATATCTCTGTGTTAGCCCGTGTTGTGTTGGTCTAATGCAAATTGCAGTAATAATTGGCCTATTATGCCACAGAACAGAATAGACAAGAGACGAGGTAGATAGATACCAGAGAGAAACTGCAGTAGGTTGCCTCCAGTGGCACGCCCACACTGGCCCGCCCGCCCCCTTTCACACGGCAGGAGGAAGCACTTTTAATACCGTGCTTTTCATACTTAAAAGTTGGCATTAGAAGCGCTTAGAGCCAAAACCAAATATGGCAGGAGAGAAGAGCGCAGCCTTAACCCCAAAGGCGGGTAAGAGCCATTCCATTGCATATATTGCTGCGCTCATTAATTAGACGACATTGCAAATTAATGCCTAATCAAATTTTATTGAATTATAAACCAGTCAGGTTTTGGCATCGAAATGCCAAAATGCGGCAGAGGGAATGCAGGGGCGAGAAGTGAGGTCTCAGGCAAGATCGGTAATTAATGTGCAGCAAAGCGGCCAACAGGCATTAAAATTAATTCGATTTTGTCAAAGGCAACAAACATGGGAAGCAGCAGCAGTACAGCGCTCGAGGTCTCAGCCTCAGACTCAGTCTCAGTCCCAGACTTAGTCTTAAGTCTCTGTACTGAAACCCTCGGAACATCATGACAAGTGTCCGCTGTCTAGGCAAAGTCTGCACTGAGAGAAATTAATAATGGAAAATTGGCATGAAATGCATGAAGAATTATTAATGAATTATTCCCAATCCTAATTGATATACATTAATATTAATTAATAATATTTTAAATATATTCTCTCCTTATTTATTTCTTTTTTATTTTATTTCGGTGCAGCTAAAAATGTACACAACCTGACAGACCTTGTTAATGCCCTACCAGTGGCAGCGTACATGACTCCCCTAGATTGATATCTCATCGGCTAGAGCCATCAGTTAATGATCGCAAAATAAAAGTTTATAGAATGGTAAGTAATCCCTGCTAGGCCTGGGCACCCTGCAGGGTATTAAGATGGAAGCCAAACCCATCCATTCCTAAAACAACTAAAACCAACAACAGATCGTTGCAATTTTAATTAACTGCCCCGGTCTGTGCATTAAAATTGTTTTGACTTTGTTAAATGCTTGCAAATCGCAAAGCGACATGAAAATTTACGCGCCATCCAAAGGAGCAGCCAGTGGCGGCAGCAGATGAAGTTGGAGCTGGGATGCAGCGGCAGCAGCAGCAGCTGGAGGAAGGAGGCAGGGATCTCAAGAGGAACTGGGAGCGGTAGCCTGAAATCGATACTGCTTCCAGTCGCATTCGAGGCGGACATTTGCCATTTACCATATGCTATTTTTCTGACTGAAGGTGCAGGGACAAAGAGAGAGAGAGGCAGAGAGGGAGATCCAGCTGACCGAGGCAAAATACCGCAATCAGGCAAATGGCCAAGTGGATGATGCACTGCCTCCATCATGCAGCCGAGCTGCGATCCAGTCCAACCCCGGTCCGTCCCCGGGCCAACCCAGGCCATTCTCAACGCCATCCCGCCCCATTTTCCATTTCCCCATACTCGCGCACAGTGAAAAAATGAATTAAATTTAATGAGAATGTAATGGGAATACTGAACTAATTTTATGACTTTCGTATTTTAGCTACGTTTCCTTAATTAACTTTGTATTTATTTATTTTCCATTTTATTTTCAAGTATTATTATTGTTTTTATGAATTTTCATTAAAGTTTATATATTTTTTTTTGTTCATTCGTTATTTAAAATCTCTAAATAGTTCAGGATTTATTCAAATCATTTAATTTTTGAATTAAACAATAAGTATATTTCCTTGCCTTAAAGCATTTTAAATGGGATTTTAATATCTAAAATATATCCTTTAAAGAATTTCAGCAAAATCTTTAAGCTTACTTACATCTTAATGAAAGCATACTTAAAATACTCACTAATGAAGTTCTTTGCTGACTCCCACAGATAAGATCTCTAAGGTTATCTTATTACCTGTAAATTATAATTTATAATACCAAATTTGCAAACATAATCCAACACTTTTTTCCCAGTGCAAACGCATTGTTCTTCTAGAAAAGCGTCCCAAAGGAACACGCAAATGTTTGCCAATGTAATTAAAAATGCATTTGCGGTTAAGGAGCACTCAGTGCTCCTCAGAGGCGTAGGCCGATATGCCACAAGGAAGTGCATGTTGGATACAGGAATACCGGGATACTGGGTGGTGATGGCCCCTCGATCTATCCGTAATCGGCGATCAGTGCAAATTGTCGTGAATTAGCCGGCCACTCAAATCTATGGCATTAAGGCTCGGTCGCAGCAAGTCGGTGTCGGGATCCCGGCGTCACATTAAAGTGCCGCCGCCCCGCTTTTGGGGTCGCCGCGGCTTGGCTTGGACCGAATCGGGCAAGACCAAAACGGGAGAGAGTACGAAAAGTATCACATCACACATACGCCGTGTATGACGGCGCTGCACGCGTGAAATGTCAAAAGCTAAAAATGCCATTTAGTGCTCTGTGCTCCAATCACTCGTTGGCCTTTCGGCAATGTGTTGTGTTTTGGTGGTGTGAGGGAATGCACTGAGAGAAAATGTGTTGAGGAATTTTAAAGGGGAATATACATGAGTACCTAAAGAAACTATTACTAATAGTTTCTAAAACCAAAACGATTGTTAATAAAAATTCTTGGTAAGCCTATAAGCAGCTTGTTTAAACGATAAAATCTGATAATATCAAAGCCACTTTTTTGGCCAATACTCAGACCTATTTGTTGGCTAGTCAGCTATGAACTTTGCAAGTGTAAATTAGATTGAAAAACCGATAATATTTTTGCGTCCAAGTTGCATTTTTTATTATTTGTTGACGTGTATAAAAAGCTGCCGACAAGAAGTAGGGGGACCGCCGCCGTGCCAAGTGCCCATGATTTGCTCATTGTTGTCATTGTCCGCAGCAGCAGCTCGCACACTCACACACACACACACACACACACACACCTCACACACGCATTGGAAAAGCCAACTTGCTGGATGCTTTGTGGGCTGCCTGGTAAGCTCTGTGGCTGCACATGCAGATTGGCCAAGAGCGATAGGCGATAGCCTTTTATTTGCCTTTCGTCTGTTTTGTCTGTTTTTTCTGAATTTTCGGTTTTCCTAGCTTTAGTTTCTCAGTTTTCCGTTGAAGGAATGGAGTTGTTGCGGCGGCTGCGGCGATGCCCAATATGTTGTGCCAGATGAACAATTTCCTTTTTCAAACTGCCAACAAAGCCACCTGACTGCGATCTCTGGGAGGCTGGGAGAGACCGAGGCCCACGCTCGTTTGTTTCCCCTCTCGATGAAAAATTTGCAAATTGGAATTATTTATTTATTGATGCATGTTTGATGTGACGCTTTTCGTAGAGGAGGCTCCAGGCCAGGCCGGCTCCAGACTCGGACGCTGGCTCTGGCCGAACGAACATTCACTCCCATGTAACGAATCGCTATTTTTTGTTGTATATTTTTTCTAGCTGCGGGCCCCGAATGCAATCCGCAAATGCAGAAAATACGACGCTGCCACACATGTGTGTGAGAAATTGCTGTTTGTTTTATGCAAATGATCATCGTCGTCGTCTGCAGCTGGGGGATTCGCTCTGCCGGCCGCCGTTCCAAATTTTTTTTTTTTTGGGGCGACTGCAATTAAAACCGAAAGTGTGAAGGCAGCAAGCGGCTAGGAAACTGTTGGTCCACTGGACGACCAGCATAATGAAGCGAATGAACCCAAGGGGGAAGAATGGAAACTGTTACGATAAAAGTGCGGGCGAGGAAAATCAAGGCAATGGGAAAACTTCAAGCGCCTGAGACCAGTTACACTTTCTCCTTGCTCTAGATTTTGAAAAGTAAAGTTTAGAGAAGGGTTTTAGTCCTGAAAAGGGTAACATTTTTAAGCTGAATTGGCCAGATTTTTTTAGTCTTTAATTTCTGGATAAACATTTATAATATTTTCTGCTTCGGATGAAGGAATTTATCATGTCTTTAAAACGATTGAAAAGTTTATAAGAAAATCATTAAAGATCCTTAGAACTTTTTTCCACGCCACCTTTGAGGTAAAGTTCGTGGCGTGCTTTTTTTTAAGTGGTTTCCCCAAGAGGCCTAATTCACGAATTTATTTCATTTTATAAATTTATTTATTCAAGCCTAACACCAGCAATAATATAAGAATAAAATCTTTAAACTTTTTTAATTTGTTCTAAGACTCATTTAAAACGGAAACCCTTTTCCCTGTTTTTAATATTGATTTTCCTTCGAGCACCTATCGTATCCGTTCATTTGTCTAAAATGGTCTCCAGGCAATTGCGAATTTTCACACAAGTCGCAGTTTGTGTTGTCTGGCGCCTCAGCGTCTGCCATCGAAGCTCGGGAATCTTCGACACCAGAAGCCGGGGCCTTCTGTTTGCCGGAATAAATTAGCGTGCAGCTAATAAGCCTCTACTGGCAGAGGAGATCTGGGTGGAGTCCCGTCTCTGCATCTCGGGCCTGACCCATAAACTAGCACAGAGTTTGCAGATTTCCACAGAATCCAGAAGTTGGATGCTGCTGGTGATGCTGCTCCGTTCTGGAGGAAGGAAAAGGAAGAATGGAGGCAGGCCAAGGCAGGCTGTTACCATTTCAAAGGCAGCTGTCAAAAATTGTTTGCTGCCTACTGGAAAAGCCAAAGAAATTCACACATTTTGCTGCAAGCCAAATAGCAAATGGAAATGGAGTTTGAGACGGAGATGGAGATGGAAATGGAGATGGCATGGAAATGTTTGTGTGCAGAGAAAAACTAGAAAAAAACTATAATCAAATTTTTTTCTATCTCTACCATTTTCGCTTGGCTTCATTGCCCTTTTTTTCTCTCTCTGTGTAGCTATGCTGATGACGGAGAGGTATGAATCGGCATTGGAGTCCGTTTCCTGGCCGCTTGACGCGTTGATTGCCATGTGGAAGCGGTGGTAGTGGTAGCACAGTAGCCAAGCCGGGTGTCAGACCCCGTCTCCGATTCCCTGCTGATTGATGAGGCATTTGCATGTTCAATTCTCTTGGGGAAGTCGCAGCTCCTCCTCGCGCCTCTCTCTTCCTCTCTGTGAGGGGGGAAGGCGACCCCCTGGTGGGCCTGTTTGCAGGGTCACATGCGGTTATACTTTCGCTCGATCTATGATTAATCGGCGGCAGCCTCATCTTCAGGGGATTCTCCCATTGATTTCTGCATTATTTTTGTGGTCTGAGATTAACCCACTGACATTGGCTAGGCTGTCATTAGCCATGGCTCCGCTAGATGAAGTCGTTCGGGGTAATTGTGGAGCAGCCGCAGCCAAAGAAAGTTTTTAATGAGCAATAATCCAGACGGCGGCGGTTCAATCTGGCCATTTTGCGTAAGTACCAGGCTACCAGGGCAGACGAACACATTCCGGGATCAGGGATCTGGGGCAACGGCGAGATTGAGCTCATGGAATCAACATTTATCGATTGGGGTTGCACTTGGAGAAACGAAATATCCTATAAATTTGTAACTCATTTTAGGTAAAGGAACTTGAATGAAAATGAAACAAAATTGGTGGCATTTTTCTGGAAAATCTTTCTCTTATGTATCTAAATCCTTTCCCAAAAAAAAAAAACACATTTTCAAGTGCACACTGGGAGTCGCTGGTGGTGGCTCCATCCTCGTCCCAATTTAGCCTTTGCTCCCAAGCTCGCTCCGCTGACTGACTGACTGACTGACTCTCATATTGTCACGTCCCAGGCGGTGTCAAGAGTGCATGAAAATCGTTTGCCGCATTGACTGTAATTAACTTTTTGACTCGATTTGACTGGAGCTTGGAGCTGGGAGCTGGGGAGCTTGGACCAGCTGCTCGCTGCTCGCTGCTCGCTGCTCGCTGAGCTGTCCAACCATGGCCACCATGGCGTATGAGCAACTGGCACCGTTCCCAGCCCCTCCGAAGAGAGGGAGACGAACGAAAAGCATATCGAAAAAAGGCGGCAGCAGGTGCCCCAGCTGAGCTCGATTTCAGTGCTGGTGGTGGTCAGCAATTAAAATTCCTGCACCGCCGATCGATGGCCAATCCAATCGAATCGGATTGAAGCCAGGAATGCGTACGTCGTCAGTTTCGTTTCGTCGATTTCGGTTTCAATTTGTGTTTGTTTATCAGCAGCCCGCATTTACTTAGTGCTGCTGCTGGCCCCTTAACAATGCTCAATAATTAAAATTATTTAACACCGTCGAGGCTCTTGGCTTCGCCTAAATGGCATCGCTCATACGCCGCGTTAGCCGCGCTCTGTCCCCCGCGGGTTGACTTGCCAAATTGGCTGTCAGTGGGCAGCGGCGGCCGAGGCTGAACAACTAAAGAAAAAAACACAAAATAAAAAAAACAACTGAAATAAAAATACGAAAAACAGACAACGGCAACGGTGGCAAAATAATTTGCATAACCCGCAATCTGTGTAATCTCTTCAGCGGTGCAAGTCGCTTTGGTTGGTGGCATAAATTAAAAGGAAAATGTCAGAGACTAAACCGAGAGGAAAAATCATAAAAAAAAAGATCCGGACGAGCGGAATTCGGCCCAGCTCCCATGGCAAAAGGTTGATCTAATTAAATAAATTCAAACTTATGTTTATAACGCGTCACTAATAGCATTTGCTATTTTTAAAATCGAATTAGTAATATTATTCAAAAATCACCTTGACTAGGTGATAAAGCTGTAATAAACCTTAATTAACATTAATTACATGCAATACTTTTATTTAAACATAAATAACATATTTAATAAGCGATTAAAAAGAAAATTTATTTCTATATAAAAAAAAATAATAATTGAAAGGAATATTAAATAAATTGTTAAATAAATGAATATTAAATTACTGAAATTAATAAAAAAAATGTTACATTTAATTGTTCCGGTGTCGAATTATATATTACTTAAAAATTACTAGCCATTGAAAGCTGACTATCTTTAATGATTTACACAGATGTTGTGCTTATACATATGTATATATACCAACATAAATTGTCGTTTTCTTTATAAATAGCTCTTATCAATCCCAGCAGAAACCCTATTCTATTTTTAAAAATCTTTAAATAATTCGGCAATCAGTTTACCAGAGTCTCTCACCAACCACGGTCGTGATTCTCTCCCAGTTTAAGGATGCACAATATCGGAAACTACCTCCTTTTGGCGCTAACTGCCTGCTGTCTGTGGCAAGGATCCTTGGCGAACGATTCTCAGTCCGACTTTGTGTGCTTATTCGATGATCCGGAGATCAATCAGTGTGACAGCTTCTGTCTCACTGAGCTGCGACCTTTGCTCAAGCAAGTGGTCAAGGCCCAAGACCGACGGATCCCTTGTGATGCTTATAACAAAACCATAACAAAGCTAGAGAATTTGGAGGTAAAAATGGAAGAGGTTCAGACCCAGTTAGAAAAAGAACTTCGGATGGTACAAACCAAGGTGGAGGAGGCCCAAACTAAACTGGAAGAAAGCCTGCATGCGGTACAGAATGAGCTTAAAACGCAACTACAGGCGATTCTAAATAGAATTGAAAGTCAACTGCAGGCAGTTCCAAGCAATATGGAAGTCCCCAAACAAGCAGCCAATGTGGAACCCTCGGACTTAGTTATGAACACTATACCATCTGATTTCGAGAAAATCGGTACCAGATACTTTCTTTTACAAAAAGAACGTGCGAGCTGGGAAACGGCTAAGAGAAGGTGTCGTGAGCTTGGGGGTTTCTTAGCCTCCTTCCAAACCAAAGGAGAATTCATCGCCATTGCAGCAAGAATTCAAAAGAAACCCTACTGGCTGGGTATCCATGATCAGGATACTGAAGGACACTTTATATCCGTGACCACGCAAAAGCCTCCCAAATTTGTATATTGGAGTAAGGGACAGCCAAGCGACAAAAACCACAGGCAGAACTGCGTCGTATTGCAAGATGGCGAAATGGCAGACTTCGATTGTAGTTCCCATTTTTTTTATATTTGCCAGGCGGATAATGAAAATTAAATAAAGTTATAAATATTAATACCTAGCAGATAATTTACTAACTTACTGACTTTTATTTTATTTTTCTTTTGGCTTGTATTTATGCTATTTATGTACTCCTTTTAGGAAAATTAATATACACGCAGAGTGGCGTCATCGCTATAAATTGCTCTTATCAATCCCAACTTAGAGCGGATGGCTCCATCACGAAATTTTGGAAATCCGTTCATACGAGACTTTCACCTTGACCCCGAAACCCTGTCTTACGTCACGCAGTTTCAACCGAGCTTTTGACAACATACTTTTTTTTAGGAATTAACTAAAACTTAAAACTATTTAAAAATCACCTTGACTGGCTAATAAAGCTGTAATAAGCCTTAATTAACAATAATTATATGCAATACTTTTTTATTATACAGTAATTAGCATAACTTATTTAACTTAAACAATATATTTAATAAGCGACTAAAAAAAAACTTATTTATATACAAAATAAATATAAAAAAATGTAATAAATTATTGAAGGAATGAATATTAAATTTCTAAAATTACTACAACATTTAGAGTATTGCTATGGCAGCTTTATTATTTATTCGTTGGAATTAGCCGATTTCGAACTATATATTCCTGATGCCATTATCTGTAAAGATTCAAATCAAAGATCATAAACTAAGAGAATTCTATAGAATGCCTTACTCATGTCTTTTGTATATACACATTAATTCTGATTTTAAACTTATGATTACAGAGATCATCATATATACATATAAACTCTTATCAATCTCAGCCGAAGCCAGATGCCTCTTTGAAAGTCTTTGAATAATTCAGAAATCAGTTCACCAGAGACTCTCACCAACGTCGGTCTTCATTTCTCCCAGTCTAAGGATGCCCAAACTAGGCTCCTTCTTCCTTTCAACACTGGCTGTCTGCGCACTGTGACATGGATCCTTGGCGGAGGATCATTAGTCCGGTTATGCGTGCCCAGTTGACGAACCGATTGACAATCAATCTGACACCTTCTGTCTGCAAGAAGTGGAAGCTAAATTGGAGGGACAACAGACAGTACTGACCAAGGTGAAGGAGTCCCATTCTCGGATTTAGCTACGAATACTATTGAACCGTGTGGATTCGAGCGAATCTGTACCCTTTATTTCAAAATAGTAAGAGAATATGGGACTTGGAAAAGTGCTAAGTAAGCTGGGAAGTTTCTTAGGCTCCTTCCAAAACAAAGGAGAAATCGAAGCCATTGCTTCGCCTCATAGGAATCCTCCTCATACGAAAATAAATTTTTACGATCTCGCAGAGTGGCGTTAGCGCTTTAAATTGTTCTTATCAATCCAAACTTTGAGCCCCTTTGGAAGCCATCGCGGAATGCCGAATCCCATGATAAGAGACTTTCACCTTTACCCCGAAACGCTGTCTTACGTCACGCAGTTTCAACACAGCTCTTAAACACAAAATCTTTTCTTTTTCAGCTAAGTTCCGATTCAAAAACTCATATTCATAATTCATAATTCATATTACTCATACTCTTCCCGCTATTAAATTCCTTGTTTTTTTTTTACACCCACCCAAATCTCTGCCAGCGATTTGTACTGTCACATTGGTACGAGTGTAGTTCGAGTGTGTACACGAGATGTGACCCGGAGAGACTGCAGTTGGAGTCGGACATGGCGACGGAGACGGAGACGGAGACGGCACTTCACACGGCTCGCCGTGGCAAAGACAACTTAATGCTTAATACTTATTGTCGCGCCTTAATCTAGATACACTTTGCACTAACAACCGCCGAGCGATCCAGCGGAAGAGCAAGCAGCCAAAGCCAGCGAGTCCAATCCCATCCAATCTGGCGGAGAGCTCGTGCTCGTCCGGCAAACGGGCAAAATTGAGTGGCAAAATGTTTTTTCTTCTTCTGTGTGTTTTTTTTATTTTTACTATTTTGTTGTCACGGCTCTGTCCCCCGGCCAGCCCCCTCCCTCTGTACACACACATGCCAGAGCCGCTGGCCGAGGCTGTCAGTCTTGCTATGACTTCCACTCCCGCTTCCAAAAAACAAAACCCAATCCCCAGAGTCGGACTGTAAATCTGCATGCGCGTCGCGGTGTCAAAACTTTTTTAAACAAAATAATTAAATGTAGAGAAGGGGCCAAGCAGGAGGGAGGAGCGCATAAATAGTTGCCTGGTTAGCTTCCCCCCTCGATTCCCCAATGGCTGCCACACAACAAAGCTCATGCAAAGAAATCCGCTAGAAAGTCATGTTCGTGTGCAGCTCCTCGGCAGAAGAATCGACCAAAAAAATGTGCCTGCTCAGTGGAGTCCTCCTCCTGCTCTCTCTCTCTCTCCCTTCTCTTGGCTCCCCAGATCCCGGCTTTTCACAAGAGGTGAATGCGTGACCATATTCCGGCTCACGACTGATTTAAGCAGAAAAGGAATGCAGGGAATTCGCTGGAAT
The DNA here is from genome assembly GCA_008042485.1 of Drosophila mayri. Classification (NCBI taxonomy): domain Eukaryota; kingdom Metazoa; phylum Arthropoda; class Insecta; order Diptera; family Drosophilidae; genus Drosophila; species Drosophila mayri. Next base: position 91,491 of record VNJN01004651.1, on the reverse strand, counting down.
AGGCTTGAACCGGACTTGTCTATAAAAATATTTAAGTACGATTTGTTCAGTATAAAATACTATATATAAATAATTCAATTAATATAAGTTTAGGTCGAATTATCAGAAGTGAGTGCTGGGAAAGATGGGTTTTTATCTCAACTTTGTTACGATATAGGACTAGAGCTATATAAATTGAATTTTATATTATTTTAAACCAAAGTGTTTAAACGTGCTTACAGCTTGATTACAGAAATATAAAATCCAATAATTTTATGCCTTCATCCTTATTTATATTATATAAATATTTAAAAATAATCCCTTATGCATTATTATTTCCCATTTTCCTTTTCTACCCAATCACGAGACCATCTTTGGCCACAGAGAGACTTCTGCCTGCTGCCTTGCTTCCCAGCTGCATAATAATTTATGATCGCGTCCAAAATGTGGGTTAATCGTGTTTTGGGCTAGTTTCTGCCCCAGCTTGTCTCTGCTCCGCTTGCCCGATCTCCTCTCCTCTGATTGCTGCTGCTGCTGCTGCTGCTGGTTCGGCATGTTCTTCACATCCAATTACTGGGTCAGGGACCTGTGCAAGTCCTGATCCGCGCTAGGCAATTTCCCCGCAACGCGATGCTACTCCCACTGACTTCGTTCTCCGCCCTCTTCCCTGAAACCTACTTAAGCTCCTCCTCCGCTCCTCCACTCCACTGCTCCCTGTCAGTCACAATGACAAATGAGGCATTTAATCTGTTCAGGGGGAATGCGTAACAGGCCACGCACGACTCCCAAGGCAATTAGCCATGGAAGATGCCTGCTTTTCATAGCCCAGGTTTCCCCTCCTTTCGCTTAGATCCTGATCCCAGTTGTGATGAGCCGCCAAAAAGCAATAAAATATCATTTTATTAGCATGCAGAGGAGTAGACGCCGTTCTGCCAAGTGCCAAGGTGAAGGCGTTCTCTGCCAAACAGCCTCCGCTTAATGGTCTCCATTGTGCGCGCGAGACACGTGCACTTGCAACAAAACGGAGTCGAGCTTAAATATTGTTGACCAAAAAAAATGGGCAGACCATAAAATGTGAAGACGGAATACCCTAGCTTACCCTAGCTGATGGCCAAAACTGTGAGAAAATTAATTAAAGAATATTTTAGAAAACTTATAAATACACCATGAGCATAGTCGAGTGTTAACACTTCTTATTCAACTCTCGCTTTTAATAATCCTTTCTAGATGGACTAAGATTTCTCCTTCGCAATAAAACCATGCCTGAGTTGATCTATAAAGCTAAAGGCCTCTTTGTCAGGGTCAGTATTTAGTATGCAGTTACAGATTCTGAGTCGTTCTCTGTGGGTCTCTGGGTCTCCGTGGCCCGTAGCCGTTGTCCAGCCTCCTTGGCTCCTCGGCTGCCGGTTCCAGAATTTATGCATATGACCTTAGTTATTGACATAATTTTGTGGCTGGCACGAAAACGAAAACGAAATGCGCATAAAAATGCTGGTTGGATGCCGCGTCAAAGGGAGGAGAAGAGAAGAGAAGGTGGCTGAGGATGAGAAGGGGATTCCCCGGCTCCTTGGCTGATTGTGTGCGAAGTGTGTTCACGCTGCTCCGGACAAATGCGCAAATTTATACGCGGTGAAGAGGAGAGGCGGGCAGGTGGATCAGGTGATTATCACAGCCTCCTTCTTGTCCTCCTCGTCCCCAGTCGCTTTGGAGCATTTGTCAAATTTTCCACTTAATCCGACGGCGGCCGATGCTCGGCATGGAAAATTGTCGCAGGTAAAGCGGCGCCCCATGGCGACGCAACGCGAGCTCAGAGCCTCCATTGAGCTTCTCCGGATCGCGGCGCTTTAATTGGTCTTATGAAACGGACAAAGTGCGAAATGAGTTATGCGCACGCGCGCACCCGCAGTTGGGTCCCTCCGACTCGGTCTCGGACTCTGGCTCCATCTCCATCTACGAGTGCCTGGTCCAGCCTAAACCGAATCCGAATCCGAGTCCGATAATGAACGCATGTGGGAATTCGAAAATTGGATTTGGGTATTGTGCAACCACCAGCTTTGAGAGGCGAGTGACACACGTAGAGAAAAAGTCAGGTGTTTACACTGGGCATTCTGAAGTTTAGATTTCGCAAGAGGAAAGCAAAATTTGAAGAGGAAATTGGAAAAATAAAAACTCTTACGGAAAGAGTGATCAAATCTATTTTGAAAAAGGAACCGCGTGAAATTTATAAATATTTTAAAAGCCCTATAATATTTCTCGCAATCTCCTTGGAAATATTTTGCCGAAAAATATTATTTCTTGTGTATAGTCCCCAGACTTAGTCTCGGTTTCAGTTGAAGCCACAAAAAAAAATACAGAAACTCAGGAATACAGAGTTGTGAATGCGATTCCGAGTGTGAATGTGAGTGTGAGCACGCAAAGTATCTATTAGCGTCGCCTTTGCGCGCTGAAGTCAAACGGAATCTGTTTAGCAGTCGCCATCGCCTGTCGTTTTCTGTTTTCTGTTTTCCAGGTTCGGGTTTGGTTTTGGCCATCGCGAATTATCTGTTAATTTGTGGCAATTTAGAGATTTGCCGATACCAGACTCACTCCGGTGCATTCAACGGCAGCAGCTGCCGGACAGAAGTCAGCGATATCGCTAAATGGGTGAGAGCCGCCGTGGATCATCTGTCGATCAGTTGGAGAGGAAATGCTCCTCCGAACCTCCTCTTTCTGTGTATGCAAAGTGACAGAGCGGACAATGGGCAAACAAAGGGGCGTGTCCAGCTCTGCGTGATAATGGAACCGGCCATGAAGTGATGTCCAAAAGGGATACGATCTTAACTAGGAACAGTGTCTTGGTTTTGGTTTTTGAATGCGATTTAGGAGGTAAAACTAAAAAAAATATAGCAAATCGTGGTTTTTATCAAATATATATTAAAAAAAAACGTTTAAATTAAAACCCTAAAATATATTCAAAATATAGAAAAATATTGACTTTATTTTGTATATATTATGATATATTTCTTTTTAAAATTACCAAATTTAATTTCTATTTTATATTTTATATTTTAAGAAATAAAATAAATTTGTTTAAAATTATATTTCCTTTTAGTAAAACATTATTTTTCCTGCTCATTTTAAGCCCAAAAACAGTATCAATCATTCATCGTGAAATACTTCGCTCCATTTCCCAGGGCGCTGTCGCACTTTCCGCACAGACTGTGCTGCTTGGCCTTAAACTTGGCCAAGATTAAGCTACGACTGACTTGCGATAAATTCCTGACCAGCAGCAGCAACAACAACAACAGAAACGAGAGCTGGAACTGGAGCCCAAAGAAGCCACAATCCTCAAGGGGATCTCGGAGCAAAGGCAGCGGAGGAGGGAATACTATACGCATGCGCAATTTTTCAAAAGCTTTTAAAGTGAAGAGCCCCAGAAAATTACGATGTAATTTTTGTAATTTCTGTAATTGCCTAATTCTGATTAATTTGAATTGACGAACGGAGAACCAGGCGGCCATGATAGGCAAAGGGACACGGCGTAAGGGGAAGCACTCCAATTGGGAGGGCAATCCAGGCCGAACACGACTAGATTTTTGCCAGTGCATTGAGGCATCTAGCCACCAATAAGCATTCCCTGGTTAACTTCTGAGATTTTTTTCATGTCTAGGATGCAGAGGGAAAAATCGTTGGGACTTTGATTTAATTTAATTATTAATTTAAAGACTTTGAATAAAGATCTAAAATTATTTAATAATATTTAAAAGAAAAAAAATCAATTTAATTCTCAAATACAATATGAATTCGAATACTTTTTTTTTAACTATTGGCTCATCTTCCTAAAAGTATAGATATCATGCCTAGAATATAGAAATTAAATTAAATAACTTTTGGTTCTCCCTTAATTATTTTAAAAATATTTTCTTTTAATAATTCAGTATGTTTTATAGATTTTTTGCAGTGCTCCCGTTTCTGCACATTCACATCCGTTGCCAGTGGCCCGCTTTAGTTAGCTGGGCTACTTATTCTGGCCCGAACTTCTCCCTCGGCGGCGGATTGAGAGGTCAAAACCGAATTGAGAAGCTGAAAATTATGCGCCATTGTTGGCTTTCTGTGTGTGTGTTGCCTCGAGAAGTCGAAAATCCCGCTGACCACAGAAACAGCCTCGGATTTATCTGCGCGGCGGAGAAGGAGGAGGAAACAGCAGCTGGTGGAGCCACTGAATTGGTCTGGGCTTGGGACTGTGGACTGGGACTTGGCCTTCGCGTAATCCTTACTTATGCGTACTCTCGAGCTCGGTGAGCTTCAATTTATTTGCCGGCTGCTCGACACTGCGTGGCCTTCTTTAATTTGATTAAAATTTATGAAGAACTATTGCCGCGTTTCTCAAGCCAGGTCAAAATGGATGGCTTTTCTCCTAGGGTTAAATCGGTGAGTGGCAAATGTTGAATTATATTTTTAAGAGATCGTTAGCTTAAATCTTTAGGCAATATGCTTATTTTTATTATAAATTTAATATATTTAATTTCCCAAATTGCTACCAACTTGACCCTCAGGTCACACTTCCTAAACCCTGAGAAAAATCAGTAGCCAGCATCCCCAGCTTTACTACAATTATCAGATAAATTGGCTGCGAAATTGGTGACAAGGTCGCTGGGTTAATCCGCAACCAGGACCAGACCGAAACCCCAACAATAACTCAATTAAATGCATGGCCATTAATCATACGCCAAGTGGAACCAATGTTCCAGCGATTGGATTGCGATTGGAATCGGGGGGATAGGGGGAAGACGACTGACTTGCAGACGATGTGTGAAAATCTCCCGTTGCGATGAAAAATTAAATGCAGCTCTACGGATCCGTAGATCATCAATGAAATTTAATATGCAGAAGCATCGAGACAAGGTAGAGGCAGGGCAGGTAAAACGCAGGCAATGTCATTGTGTAGCTTAATTAGCCAAAGCTGTTGGCGACCCGCTGATTAGAATGCGATCATAGAATCGTACAGTCGTCCCCGGATCTGTGATCTACGATCTACGATCTACCAACGGCGATCCACTTTCCATTCCAACTCCACTTAGACCGGCTGCTGGAGGCTCAGCGTCGAGAGTTCGCCTAATGAAGTCGTTGATGTTTAGGCAATTAATCAAAACTCGAATCAAAAATGGAAATGGAAATTTAATGGCAGACAAAACGATTCATCTAAAACGGTGGGAAATCGCCGAGATCAGATGGGATCTAACTACTAACTACACAGGGCGAAATATGTTAGGAAAAATATAAAGTTTTTAATATAAATAAAGAGAGGAGAATAATTAATGTATTTGCAGCGTTTACATTCAGAATGTGCTAAAATAACAAACAAAATTCTGTTAAAATTTTTATGGGAAATACATTAATTTAAGCCTTATTTTTTCCACTGTTCAATAGAGAGAGTCATCATAATCATAACCATAATCGTGGACATGATCATTGGCCAATCAAGCCGGCACTCTCTCTTTCTTTTCTGCTAACTGCAACCGCAATTTCGCGGAATGCTCAACAGACTTTTGTTTAATATCCGACGATAATTTATGCGGCAAACCAGAAGGAAATGCAGAGGAAATCCAGAGGGGAGCCGGGCAGGAGTAGCACATGGGAGGATGGAGTACAGCAGCTAGCAGCAGAGTACCAAGAACAAATGCGAGTTTTGGACATAATGCGCGAACTTATGCAAATGCAGGGACCTGGGACCAGGGACCAGGGTCCGTGTGCTCTGTCCTGCCCTGACTTATGCCAGAAATTTGTCTAGTTGTCAGTAAATATGGGAAATCAGTTTGCAACATGCGTGCTGGAGGAAGAGCCAGCGGAGGGAGCCAGTATTTTCCGGAGGGGAAGAAGGAGGACCCACCGACATTGAGACTTAAGCGGAAGGCACAGCAGGAGCGGAGATAGCCAGCATCAGATACAGACGACGACGACGACGACGACGACTCGTAATGGCGACAACATATAGCCAAACAGAGAGGAGACGAGGCCGGAGCAGCAGGGCGACTCTTTTTCAGGGAACATGCAACATGGCCAGTTGCTGTTGCTGCCTAGAGATTGATGCCTATTGACTATTGATGCGGCGGGGTCAGCCACGGCTCCTCCTCGGAGTGAGTGGCATATGCATATGAGCACTAGCCACCGATATATCGGCTCTCCTCCGGGCTCTCTATAAGGATAATGCTCAGAACGCAGGTTGCTGCTGCTTCCAGACAGCGGCCACAAAAAATTTGCAATGCAAAGTGGCAGAGAGAAGGAGAGGAAGAGGAGGTCCTCTCTAAGCCAAGTGTGTGAGCCAAAAAGTTAAGATAAAGATATAGGATATAGAGTCAAGTCTACAGACTATGAAATAACCCTTCAGGGATTTGTCTTTATCATTCTACTTTTTAATAATATTAATAAACTAAAATAAATTAACCTTAAAGTTGTATATTTATTTGCCTTAAAACTCGAACCTTAAACCCAGACTTAGAGGTTCTGAATTATTTTTTTATTTTAACTAGAGCACCCTTGATAAATGCTCTCAATATATTTATAATAAATCTTCCTCAAACATAGACTTTTAATGAAAAAAAAACTCTACTGAAAGAACGACACCCGAAACTCCAGTTTTTTACAAATATTTTCAATATTAAACCAGCTTAAGTGTCATGAATATACATACATAATACATATACCCTTTATGACCTATTAGTGCTCGGTATAAATATGAGAAATTTCTTGGGGGTTCGATGAACCAGCCAACAAACGGTTGCTGCTGTTCGCCTCGAATTTCCGGAGAACTCTCGCTGAACACGCCTCGGATTTATGCATAATTTTTGGTTTATGGGAAGAACGTTTACATAATTTCGGTGACAAAGAATCGATCAGAGGCAGCCGGGCCTAATCAGAGACCTTTCGCGAGTTCGTTTCCCATAAGTCAGTTGACAAATCGCTTGGATTTCAATAAATTTCGCATAAAGCCCTGGCAAGTATTCAATTTTCGCCTGTGTGTTGTGTAACATAAATTCACCGCTAGAATTAATCCCCGCTTCCAAGTCAATTAGTATTTTATGGCGATTTTATAGATTCAGCGAACTTCTACTGCTTTTTTCGGTTCTGTGGCTCTGCGGAGATCAAAGAGCATTTAGCGACAAAGCCAAAGGTTAGAAGATCCAAATTTGGAATTAATTTTCGCTGTGCTATTATTTATACCAGATCGTGGAAGTCCGACTTCATTAGCACAAGCAGAAAACCCACCCAAGTTGTGTCTACTGCTTGGATCATCATGGCTCATGTAAGTGGAACGCCGCCTTATCAGCAAGTTCCAGAGCCGGAGGAGACCAAGACCAAGTCCAAGTCGGACTTGGGGCCATTCTAAACTCGACTCTTTATATCGAAAGCGTATTTCAATTAAAACTAAAACAGAAGGCCAAACAAGTTGCGGAACTCCCCAGATCGGGAGAGATCTTTCGCACCCGCTCTACCCTACACTGGACAAAGACTTTTGAGAAAAATAAAAATGGAAATATACATTTTTAGCAAGTTTTTGAACTAATATTTAAATTTATTTAATTGAATGAGTTGCTAAGGAGGAATTCGTGCAACAATCAGGACATGAAGTGGCCACAATATACAAAATCTTAAATTTTTTAAATAAATTACACATTTTTATAACCCTATTTTATTTATACTCCAAATTATTTCTATGCCCTTTGAAAATCCTTTTAACTTAACCTCAATTTCCTTTAATTTGCCGAACCGTTTTTCCCATTAAATTTCTCCCAGTGCCTGGCATCTCCAGGCGGCAGGAGGCGTTCCGAATGAACGCATGAAAAATCGAACAAAATGCGCGTCTCATTAAAAATTCGCATAATTTAGAGATTAATGAACGACGCCGGGGTCGACAGAGCGACAGCGACAACGACAGCAACAACAAAAGCAACAGAAACAACAACGAGATGACGGCTTTGGGGCTACCGAAATAAAATAGCGAAATTTATTGACATTTCCACCCCCCGCAGCATCACCCCCTTAGCCATGGCGAAAAAATGTTATTCTGCATTCAAATTATGATTCGATGATGAGCCGCTGACAGGCCGAGATCAGAGCAGGAATTCCTGGCAAGCATTTGCATGGCCATAACAAAGGATTAGAGACCGAAGGAAAGACAGGAGCTGAAGGAGAGAGTTGCAGGAAAATGCTTAAATAAATAAAACCTACTATCAGACACAGGAAATCAACAGGCAGAGAGAAAGAAAAGCTGATGCTTTAAATGCTCTTAAAATAAAAAATGCTACTAAATATAAATATAGAAAAAAAGGCTAACAATTAAGTTGTTTAGCTACCAAAAGCTTTTAGTTTATTTACTTTTTGGATTTACATTTTAAAATAAACACATAAACATTTTAATGACCATATTTTATTAATACTTAAAAATGCCTTTTTCGGTGACCCAAAACTATGGAAATCTTTGCCAAATTTCTGATTTAATCGGCTTTTGAAAAAGTTATATGGGTTCACTAATTTGCAATATATTATTTTTGGGGCTTTAGGTTGGAATCTGTTGATTGAAATACTAAAAAGTGTTATACTTTGAGTTTAAATATTATTATATTATTATATTATAGTTTTAAGAACCTTTTCTTTTATTTTAAAAGTTTGCTTTGGGGTTCTTAAAGTATATATTTTACATACATAATCAACCCAAAGTTACATAAAATATTTAAATAAATTTCTTTTAACTTTAAAATAATATTTTAATTTGTTTTTTAAAAGCCCTAGCCCTTAGTTTCTCATTTATTTTATTCACAAGCCTATAGTAACCACTCCAGGAAGGGTAAACCAGACCAAGAGCCATGCTTAAGGAGCGGCCAGCAGGACAGAGAGAGCCTGGCAGGAGACTGCGAGCCCCAAGAGCTTGGGGAGCCTGCAAAAAAAACTCACAAAAAAAAGCCAAAAGCCAGAGCCTCAGTTCTCATTCGCAGTCGCAGAGCAACATGTGGCTAAACAACAATTTATGATGTTGCCGCTGACAGGCGAATGTTGTTTGCAGTTGTTGATGATGACGATTCCAAGGATGATGCAGGAGCGGCAACAACAGCAACAACGACGACAATGTTGCCATGTTGCCATTGATTTTAAAGGCGAACGAATGGCCCGGCCCAGCCCAGCCCAGCCCAGTCTGATCCTCCCATCCCCTGGATATAGGATGTATGTAACTTTGCATATTACTAGCATGATGGATTCCGATTCGCTTCGTTTTGTCGTTTTTGTGTGTGGGCTTGAGCAACAAGCTCTCTCGGTTGTATGTCGATCGACGATCTCGGCAGATCGTTGAAAGCTGAAATGCTTAACTGTCGAAGGAACGTCGGGTTCTGGGTCCCCGAAATGTCGACAAAGCAGGAAGCAGCTGGAAGATGCGAAAGCTGATCGAACTGATCCGATCACCAGATCAGAGCTATTCCGATAGCCAAGCTCTCCATCTCTCTTTTGGCGGTGCCAAATTTCTATGGCCTTCCCCCGATCCAACAATCCATCCATCCATCGAGCTCTATCCATAAATCCATCACTTGGATCTCTTTTGGCTGAGCGCTTGAATTGTATCCGCTGTCCATTAACTGATTTGCAAAGCAGCGGGCGGGCGAGCAGTGGGATTTGTCCCGCTCCCCTCTCTCTGATTCCACTTCGATCTCTAAGCTCTGGAGCTTCCATCACACCCCTCCCTTTGCCACCAAGAGTACGCCTCTGATCTGTGTCTGCATGTGGGTGGCGGCAATGACCACCACCTCTAACCGCTCTCTGGGCGAGATCTCTGATCTCGGTTTGTTAATGCACAGAAAAAAAATTATATTACATCGATGGGAAATTGTACAATTTTCGAGATTGCAATATTTATATAAGTTCTTTTATATTTTTGTAATAATAAAATTATTTATTTTGCACTTGTAAACAGATAAAATATGGTAAAATACTGTCTAAAAAAGTATTAATCTTTTTCAAATTTCAAATCAAATTTATTTCTCCCTGTGCACCGTAGACATGATTACTCTTTGCTCTCTTTACCTTTCAAGTGGCTGTCAAGATTGTTGTTGCTCTCATTGCAGCAACTTGGGTCTGTGTTAACTCATTTCATTTGGAAAAGTGGCAAATGCAAGCCGACAGCTAAGCGACGTCATTTACGGTTTTGACAAGCGGCGAATGACCAAATGGTTAGCCATTGTCCATTGTGAGCCAAACGCTGCTCCAGAGCGATATATTCCACTTGTCCACAGATCCGAGCATTCCCAGTTGCAACCGCCAAGATCTTGGGTTGCAACTTGGGATGTGGCACGCACTTTTCGTGTACGCTTCCCAGACAAATTGCAGAATTTGCGAATGCTCGAGAGTTCTGCGGAATTGGGAACGGAATCGGAATCTGCTCCATGGGATCTCTTTCTCTCTCTCCGCGGTGGTCCCCACCCCGAGACCTAGTCGGTCGGAATTCGCTGCTGCTGCTGCTGCCGTAGCAACTTTTACTCGAGGCGCCGAAATTCGCAACGGTTTTGTGGGGGGAAAACCGAATAGTAAAAGTATTTAGTACTTTTGAATCTGTAATTGCTATTGCCAAATACGATAGGCAAGTAGTTGCGATTACAGAAAAAAGTTTGCAAAAGTCAAGCAGCAGTGAAAAGGAATGGAAAAGTAGCACAGGTTTTTACCACTATAAATTTTATTTATTAGCAGCTAAATTTCTATATTTATTTAATTATTTACAAGAGATTTTTTCTATAAGGCATAAGCTATATGACTATAATTTTAAATGGGATTTACTAAACAACTGTGCAAAGTAGGACCCATAGAATTATATTTAAATAATAAATGACAAAACGATTAATTATGATAGTCAATAAAAATGGTTCTTATCTAAAATTTAAATCAAAGGAAAAAAATTATATAAAATTACCTTCAGATGAATACAAAAATATTATCAAGGATTTTACATAAACAAGATTTGTTTAAAATTATTAATATTTCCTTCTTAGTTCTATAGACTGTCTCTATAGTTTGAAGGGTAAAGAGTTGGATAGATAGGCTCTCAAGGTTCTGTCTATTAATTTACTATCTATACTTTTATATATGTAATTTGAATTCCTTTTAATCTATTTTATGATTTTTTTAGTTTAGAGACCTATAGAAAGGTGCAGCTAACACACAAACTGTTCACGCAACTCATGAGCATATTTACTACTAATTTCCTTTGGTTCTGTTCGACAAAAATTGCCTTTATCGATTTCGGCGATCTCAATAGCTCAGTTTTTCCAACGCTTTTCATTTACAAGCATTTTTTTTTAAATATTTTTTCGGTTAATGCAAAACTTACGCAACATTTGCATTGTCTGTGTTTTGTTGTTGACGCAACTTTGTTGCTCCTGCCTAATTCGAGGCTCCCCGAAAATACAAAGAAAAAAATCAAAAATAAAAAACAATGGGAAGAACCAGGAGCAGTGGCAGGGGGCATGGGGCAGGGAGCAGGGGGGGGGGGGGGCCTTTT
>VNJN01004651.1:0-79974 GCA_008042485.1 Drosophila mayri | reverse complement strand
GGGGGGGGGGGGGGGGGGGGGGCTCTGTTGCATACCAAACACTCAACGCCGCACTCCCCACACTCCACTCCACTCGCCTCTTTCCTCCACCAGGGATCTCCACTGCACACTCCGCTGTAGAGCCCACTTCAACTGCACTCGGCAACAACAACTTGGCACACAGGTGAGCATGACAGGGAACCGGTTTATGCTCAGGTGAGAGAGAGACCAGAAGAGAGCGGTAGCAGCTAATTTACATGCCACACTCACCTGGGTACCAGGCTGCAAAAACAATGGGTAGTTAAGAGGCTCTCTCCCGAGGAGAGATGAGATTCCTGGCTCTCCACTCTCTTCTGTGGGGCTAATTGTGGACCTGTCGTCGATTTTATTTTGTGTATTGTGTGTGCCACCTTTTAAAATTCTTGGCTTCTCTCTCCCAGCTCTTGTCGAAGCGAGATTCTCCCGCTCCAGGTATCTCTGGAACCGACCAAACCACTCTGGGGAGAAGAATAGCCAAAGCTACTCACCTCTCTAAGCGATTCTTCGTGCGGCTCGCCATCTTCATTACAGCGATCTCTTGACCACAGGTGGGTTTCGAGGTGGGTATCTTTTTTTACCTTGCCACTTTGCAGCAAGAGAGCGGGCGCCTTGAGAGTTCCAGTCTCCGGTCTTCCGATTTCAGTCTTTAGTCTGTCGTGTCGCTGCCACATTGGAGAATCGCAGCGAGCGGAGAAAATTCGTTTCTCAGTCGCGTTCTCCTCGTGTCGCCGTCGGAATTTTGAAGTTGAATACAAAATCTGGCTATATATATATATAATATATTTCCCATAATCAATAAATACGAGAAAAGAGAGGAGTGGAGAGTGAAAAACCCCCCAGTGAAGTGCAGACAAAATAAAGGAAATCTCCAAGGAAATATTCAAATACGATATATAGCCCCATAAAAATCGATTCTTCGCCGCGTTTTTATTTTGTTTTCGTCGCCGTTGCCGCTGCCTACCTTTTCGCGTCTTTCGCCGTGCGTTCGTGTGAAAAGTTGGCCGGGCTAATAAAATCTGGCCAAAGTTTTTGTGTATTTTCTAAGAAAGAATTAAATTGCATTTCCACAAATAATTATCAAGTGTTTTCCAAATGATAATCCAATAAGCGAGCAAAGAAACAGCAGCAGCCGAGCAAGAGCAGTGGAAATACAACCGAGTAAAAGGCGAAAATAAAAAAAGAAATATTGTTCAACAAGTCAAACGAGTTCTTTTTGGCTCGCTTCGGCCGTGTGGCGGAGATACTACCAACAGCAACAACCACATTGTGTGTTGTGGCAGCGGGTTTTGCGCCTTCTGGTTGTTGCTATAGTTGCTGTTGTTGCCGCCTTTGGTGAAAAATATTGGCAGCAGCAGCCGCAGCATCGCAGCATTTTTAGCAGCTAAAAAGCAACAGCAGCAGCAGCAGAAGCGGCCACAAAATGTAAGAGAAAAAGATGAAAAAGTACCACCCAAAAAAAAAATATATATATGTATATATATAAGCCAACATTTAACGGGGACAATACTGTCACCTAAATGGTCATAATTGTAAGAGAGAAATTATGAGAGGCTTGAAGGGTTTAAGCCCACTTATAGCGGAAGAAATCAAAAACGGCATTGACAATTGAGTTTAAAATAATCAGAAATAAATGTAACAAAAATAGGTTTTTAAGTTCAATGAGAAATTAATTACAGTTCAAAGGCAAAAATCTAGAAATAAAAGCAATATGTAGTCTTTTTATTAATGAATAAATAGCCTTAAATAAGGGTGCAGGTATAGTAACTGGGTAAATTGATTTTTAAATTAAAACATTTTCAAATAAATCAACCAGCTACACATACACGGATTATATTATAGTTATTGAGAGCTAAAAGTTAATGATTTACTCAACAATTGTTGGAGTAAAATATTTAACAATTAAAAAATGTTATAAGCAAGTGAGAAATAAGCAGAGTATTTTAATAATTAAATTGGCAAGAAGTTTAAACAAAGGTTTTTACCTTTCAAAAAGTTATGAAACTTTCCGGAAATATACTAAAAAGAATAAAAAAAAATATAAAAATTACAAAATGTTGAGCTCAAACCTTAAATCCTCCTAGAACCCAGGAAAAAATTAGTACAAAAAAATAACTTAAACTTTAGCTTATTTAATATTAAAACACCGCTTCCCAGGCAATCTACTTAGAAGAGAACACAAAATAAACTTGTGAAAATATGAAGAGTAAGGCGAGTAAAGCCCTTCACAAAATCACCGAAAAAAAAATGCCTAAAGTAAACTTTTCGATTTTCGAAAGGCGCGCCTCCCTAGACCCGGGCCTAATTAGATGTTTTTCTATTACCTTTTTTCTTTTCTATTTTATTCTGAGGAGAAACAGGAGCGAAAACAACTTGAAAATAGTCAAATTGGTAATCGAAAGCGATGGTAGGAACTTGGCATAAGGGAGAGAGGAGCGGCAGGGAGGATGGATGCAGCGGAAAACACACACACTTGGGGTCTCCTCTTGCCTGCTGCTTTATCTGCGGCTCTTCAGCCTCTCTCTATATCGTTCTCGGCCTTCCACTTTGTTATTCCATTTCCCGGGCCGAGTTTTCCTCTTCTTTTTCATCTTCACCTTGCTCTTTTTTGTTTGTGTACTGCTCTCGGGGAAAATGTGGAAAAACAAATAGAGTCGGTGTTCGAGTCGGCGTTGGTGTTGTGTGTAGATGTGACTGCGGCTGCAGCTGGGATTGGGAATGGCATTGGGATTCGGAATCGGATTTTTCTTCTACCTGTTTTACACGTCGCCAGCGACGACGACAACGATTGAGGTTCGATCGATCTCTAATCTCTGTCGATAGGGCGGAGGAGAGCGACACGTGAAGGGAATGGAAATGCGCAAAGTGTCGCCCAGCTGTGATTCCTGGAAAATAAAAACTCCACACAAAAAGAGCAGGCAACGCTGACAATACTAAATAAATACACACGGAAATAAAATATAGTGGCAAGTCAATAGGAAGGGAAATGTGGGAAACTTGTACTTGAATATGCTTAAAGAATTATTAGAGGATAATAAATACCTCAAATCAATTAATTTATATACTGTGAAAATGTGTTAAAAATTCCTAAAATAAATGTAATCCAATTACTTGATGACTTAAAACTATTCTAAGATCCGAAAAATACAAATTTTTTTAAGAACTCGTAAATTTCCCTGCCTTAGATACATTAAGCTATTTTATTAATTAACTTTTTAAATGAAAGAAAATTTAAATGGACAATTTATTGTATTAAATGTCATTTGACAAGAAGAATCACTCAAAACGTCTTAACTTAAGAATTCAATATTCATATTTCAATAAAGATTTCAATTTCTTAAAGAATTCTCCCTTTTCCTTCTTTGAAAAATCATTAAAAATTAAATAAAGGAGGCTTCTTGAGATCCATAATTAATCTATAATCCCCGTTCAACTCCTTTATTTCCCTCTATGTAGAGCCACATTAAACTATTTTATAATTGACAATTTTAGGTAGAAGGAAGTTAGGTTGAGGGGTTTTTAATGCCATTCCAATTAAATTTTGTGTGCGTTGTTGTTAAATTATTACGAAACTCCACACTAAACCCCAGTCCAACTCATGGTTCCTATTCAATTTTCATGCTGCTAAAAGCCAAATATAGTCTCGGACATTAGGGCCAGTTTTTATGGCCCTTAATTTACACTTCCTTCTAACATGGGTTCGGGTTCGGTATGCGAACAAAAGACCTGGCTGCGAGTTCAAAGTTGAGCCGAGAACAGGGAAGAGAAATGGAATATAATTTTCATTTCCCATTTTCTTTTGCGTCTGCTCCTCTCTCCTCTGAATATTTGCTTTATCTCAGACCTAACGGGGCGAGAGTGTGCGTGTGTTGGTACTTTTATCTCGGCGGCAGGTGTTCCATGCGGGCGTCAGCACAAACGAAAGACTTAGGACACAAACTTGCAAAACGCAGTTTAATGCGCTTTAAATTGCTCCAAGTCCAAGTCCAGTGGGCTTTCTCCCCTTTTTGCTCCCCATTTCCTACACACTAATTGCTCTGCGCGCTGTGCAAACAAAGATTACGCTTTAATCTATTTTTCGCTGAGGAAAAGCCATCAGAGCCAGCGGACCACACACACACAGCTGGCAGGCAGGCCGGCCGGCTGTCCGGGAAAATTACATTAGACAGAGGCTCGCTCGGGGGGCAAGACAGGGAGGAGGGAGGAGGGAGGTTTGGCGGACAAAGTCACGCACCTGCCGCAAAACACCCGCTCCTCCAAGCGGCCTAGCAAGTCGCGCTAATTTCTTTGTTGAGGAGTCTTTCTCTCTCGAATGTGACTGGGCCTGTGATTAGTCGGCGAATATGTTCATCGCCGGCCATCGTCGCCAGATGAAGACACTTCTTGCGAATGGAACTGGTTGTGACTACCACGGAATCCCAGATTCGTGCCAGCTGGGCATAAATATTTGTTAAACAATAAACAAACTTAATTCGAGCATCAGAATCAGATTTCAATTCCGATTCAGAGGGGAGAGGAGAGACTCGGTTTTATGGCCCACATGTGCCGGGCCCCTGAAGATATTGCACGGGTAAACGTGTCATTAAGACGAGATTAAATTCGGAATGTCATCAATCAGATCAATCAATACAAACGAAATCAGAAAGTCTTTCAGAAATACATTATTAATCAGAACCAAAAATGATATAATTAATTTTGTATACTCTAGTTTAAGCGGTTAACAGACTAGGACAAGCTTTAAGGTCTAGAAAATTGAGAAAAAATATGATTTCAATTAATTTAAATAATTTATTGAGTGTAAAATATTATTATAAATAAAATATTGTATTTAAATATTGAGAAACTTTAAAGTTTATTAACTGAATTTGTTCGAATTGCCTTTAAATTTAAAACTTGAGTATTAAAAACTAATAATTCTTCAAAATTTTTACATTTGAAATATCTGAAATTTTAATTTTAATTTAATTGCAAATTTTTTGTATACAAAAAATAAGTAATTCTTGAATTCTTAAATCAACCAAAAGCATTTCATGGATATTTGATACCAGATAATCCAGAGACTCACTCTGATATTTTTAGGCTCTAATTTTTAAGGTCTGAGCCATAAACACGTTGGCTAATATAATTCGATTTGTTTTATTGGTTCGCATTCGTTAGTACGACTCGAGATAAGCGGCAACGGAACGGTCTACATTTTTGCCTCACCATCGAAATCGGATGCTGATTGAGAAATATATTTCTGTGTGTGTGTGTTTTATGACAAGGGGCGGGTGCTGTCATGGGTTAATGAACCGCTTCCCTTGCTCTCCAGTCCCATAGGAAGGGTATCCGATTGGGGATTAGCATGAGGAGAGTCACAAAGCTGATCTTTAGAAGCTGCTTTTCTTGGCTTTAAGCCATAATGGCGGCCATAAAACGAGCCAAACAATGGCCAAAAACACACATTTGGCGATGACAATTATTGCTAAATGCTTTTTGCTACCCAAACAAAACGCGTCAGGGTCTCGGTTTTAGATGGTAAGACTAGGCTTCCGGTGTCGCAGATAAGCTAAAAATATCTCACAAGTTGTAAAAGAGTTGAAAGCAGGAATTTAAAAAGTAAGCTTTGAGGAAAATAATTACAATTTCAATTTCTGGTTCTGTTCTTAATTTATTGTTTTTTTTTTAATATTTTTTAAACAATCTCTAACGTGAGCGTATTTTTCATATTCGCACTTCGACGACACCTCGCCGACATCTGCACAACAACCTGGTGGATGTCTGGCCGCTGCTGTCGAGGCTGCGATAAGATATGAAACTTAACATACAACACATCATCTCATCTCTGTCACTTGCCACTAATTAGCGCTCATTATGCGCCATTCCCCAGGCCAGCATCGAGGATGCTCCGGTGCCGACCACTGGCGAGGCCAAGAAGCAAAGGCCCTTGTTGAAAAGTGAAAATAAACCCCACTGGAAACATGCAGTAAATTCGAAATGGAAACCAAAAAATACAAAAAAAAAAATACATAAATGAAATGAAAACGAAAATACCTCCGTTTCACTTGCATTTTCGCACTTTTTCTAGCAGAAAACTGAGCTGCTGTCGTGCCTTTGCTTCACGCTTTCGCAGCTCCGCACACAGCTTCGCTTGGCTGGGCTGCAGCGGATCTGCTGTCGGATCTCTTGTCGGATTTGCATCTAAATGAGTTCGATTAATATGCAAACAATTAAAGTTTCGCCTTGTCTGGACAATTAGAAAGTCATTAGAAGTAACTTATTAGCTGGCAGACTGACTGACCAAACGACCGAGCGACCGACTCCCCACCAGTTTTCATAAATTACTCAACATTTAATTAAACACGCTCTAAAGCGTCTACTTACCACCTACTTAGCCTCTGGTTTTAGACAACAATTTTTGCATAATTTGCAGTTAAATCACGAGCAGCGGGGCTACGGGGCGACCCAAACAAGTTGATTTTCTTCTTCGACTTGTAGTTGTTCTTTTTTTACTTATTTTCTTAATTGTTTGAGTAGAAAATCTCTGAGATACATGTGTTAATGTGCATGTTAATGGGTGCTCTCTTTGAGAGCTTGTAGCTTTGTGTTTGGTCAGTGATTAAACGTTGGCAAAACACTTCTTCCGGCTGACGACTTGGTCTGTTCTCTGGACCCTGGGAAGATCCAGTGACCCAGTTTAAAATATTTACTTTAATTTTATGTTTCTAAGGTTTAGGGATATCTGTTTTACCGGGGAAAATTGGTGCAAAAACTTAACTATTATCTTATTGTTATATTTTGTATTTTGAAAAATATTTTAGAGAGCCTGAAAGGTAGAGCTGCCAAATTAAGCTTAAAAATTATTCCACAATTTTAGATATATAATAAAAACTGCATTTTTAAGACAGCAACCATGACATTCTTATTTGTTTTAAATTAAAAAATAAACATTTATATATATATATTCGCTATTTGAAAGCTTCAAATCTTTTTAAATACTTTATATTTCATATTCATCCTTTTATTTTAAACTTTCGCTCTGACTTTATAATTTATTTTTAACACTACAAATAGGTAAAATAAGTATATGAAATATATATTCCCTCATAAAAAATACTGCCTGGTTTTAGTGTAAATTTAGATTTATTTTCATATACAAACAGTAGCTTAATGGCAAGCATTTTTTTGCAAATGTGATCCTCTGGGTTTGGAATGTATTAAATCCTGTTTCTCTCTTTGCTTTGCCAGTATTCCCATATTCCTGTATTTTTATATATATTTTTTTTTACCATTCGCTAGCCTAATTAGTTGCGCTGTAAAGTTTTCGCTGTTATTGTTATGATAGTGTACGTTTTATATGGCCGCTGCTCTGCGGGGTTATGGGCATTTGTTGTTGGCTTTATTTGCTATTAACTAGATTTTATTGATGCCGCTCTGTTTTTTTTTTTTTTTTTGTTTCAGATTTTTCATTTTTTCTTTCTGTCTTGTATTGTTTTTTGTTGGTACAGTTTTACGATCTTTTGTGCGCTCGTAAAAACAAACGAAATTCTCCCGGGAAAAAGCATAATTTTTAATGGCCAAAAAAAGCCTGGAATGGCTTGCGATGGCAACTTGAAATGGTTAGTAACTCCCAAGAACTCTACGGCAAACGAACTGGAACCACAAATATAATTACAACTTTGTCATTCGATATTAGATGCCGGCAGAGTGCACAGAACCCCAGGATGATACGCCTTTCGGGGGGCATGATGATGATTACACAGTAAAAAATAATGCAGGAGGTGCATTGGGAAGAAATTGTAGTAAACATTGGCAGAATACATATGTATATTGTTACATAAATATTTAATTCGAACTTGAAGTAATCTTTTTCCCCATCAGAAATAAGCAAGAAAATTTAATCAGATATTTTTTAAACTCCTAACAAAAATTAAGTTAAACCCCTTTTCTCGCTGTGTCATATCTCCCTGGCTCATCCCTGAGCCCGTGTCCATCGGTTCCAATGTTCAGGTGCAGCCACACGCAAGGCGAGCGCGACCGCCAGCTGGCACTCAAAGCGGACTGCTCATCCGATCTGCTGGACGGGAGCTGTCCAGCACTGGGGCGCCAGGGATCGGGCTTGAAATGGGGATGCGAGTTGGGAACGGGCTTTCTAATGTGTTTGGGTATTAGCAGTTCATCTAAACTTATGACAAGTGCAAATCAAACTGACGTTTCCGCAACGGCAGCTCCACATCTCCGGCTCCTCCTCTCGGTGGGTAATTTGCGTATCACAGAGTTCAGGAAAAGCTCCGTTGCAGTTTATTAAATTACCGCCCCATGTCATGGCTTCTCTTCCAGGAAGGGACATGATCATTATAAAGTTATTAGGCAGCCAAATGGCAGGCGGGATCTCACGATGGACATGAAAGGCTTGCTAATTTCTCCGCAGAAATGATAGGCGCGAAGGGGAAAAGATCAGCTTCAATCCGGCACTCTTACAACTCCCCAGTTTGATGGCTTCGTTTCCACAAAGACTCATTAATTCGGTTTTAATTGCAGGATCACCTGGGCCGAGTTCCCAAGACCTGAAAAGATCTTTATCTGATCACGAAGCCACAGAAATTTCTAAGGCATTCCCAAAATAATAATAATAATTTTTATATAGCTCCCCCCACCAACTCCGTCGAATCCCTCTTATATTTCATATTTTTGCTTATCGCGCGAGAAAAATCTATCTCGTCCGAGAATTGCAGTGGAAACACAAATGTTTTTTGGCCACTCAACTATACTACACAAAAAAAGTGTTAGTCATGGTCTTGTTAACTAAATTGTTGGCCACGAATTGCTTCGAGTCCGAGTCCGAGTCTGAGCCCATTCCCATTTCAATTCCAATTTCAAAGCCACATGGCCACGGATCTCTTCGATTTCTCCCCTTAGAATGTGTGTGAGTATGTGTGTGTGTGCGAGCCATATTTCATCAAGAGAACCCAAAAAACCAGTATAACCGAGAGGCCCAAAAAGCAAACGCAAGACCCTTTTAGCCTTTGAACCTTTCGCACGCAGGTAGAACCCCGACATGGCTGCGTCTCGCATCTCGGGCCTCTTTTGTCTTCATTCCTGATCTTTTCTGGCCCCGTCTATTAGCATTTCAAATTCCCGCAAATGGCCAAATGGAAATGCCTCCACCATGCGTAAGCCTCCAACCGTTCTCCAGGCATCCTCATCCTCAGTCGCATCATCGCGGAGCGCTAAGCGCATTGGGGCAGTTATCAGTCTATTAGCCACAAACTATCGCTGGTTCTTAGGCTTTCCCCTAGGTTCTTAAAGCTCCTAGCCTGTGGGCGGTGATTATGTTCAGCACATTTGTCAATATTACACTGGCATAAAATTATGGAAAGAAGTGTTTCTTGGGAAAGGTGTTGAAAGGCAACAGAAACTTGGGGGAGAATTAGTTGAGAAATGGATTTAAAAGTAGAATAAAACAGTTCTAGTGGATATTTTATGAAGTGATTTCTTCTAAAGATCTGATATTTTTCATTGATATTTACTGACATGTAATTTTATTATTTATTTATATATTATTTAAAATTATTTATTTAAAATAACACCTCCAAACTAATCTCAACTTTTCCCCATTCTTATTTTAGCTTTACCATGGCCCTGCTGGAAGAAGGCAATCGCTGTCAAGGGTGCTCTTAGCTCCTCCAGAGTTTCCCAACACAAAGATCCACCCACCCCGAGTGGATCCACCAACACAACCATGAAAGCAGCCACCAGGGAATCGAAGAGAAGAGCCGCGGGACAATATCCTAATATCGACACGAAGGACTTTACAATGTTCCACCGATGCCGGAGACGTTCGGGCATTGACATTAAATCGAAATCTTCGCCACCCGCCCTGCATCCCTCGCACATGCTCAGGAGTTGCCTCCTGGTCTTGGTCTTACTCCTGGGAACCTCTCAAGCCGCCTCCAGTGATAAGGAGCGAGAGAGGAGGCTGGAGGTGTCCGAGGGCGTGCCCGTGGATCATCAGATCGGCTATATAGGCGATTTCGATGGCGTCGACAGCGGGCCGCCGTACATCATTGTGGCCGAGACGGGAGTGGAGACGGATCTGGCCATAGATCAGTCCACGGGGGAGATACGCACCAAGGTCAAGCTGGACAGGGAAACGAGGGCTTCCTACAGCCTGGTGGCCATTCCTCTGAGTGGCCAGAATATCAGAGTGGTTGTCACCGTCAAGGATGAGAATGACAATGCTCCCACATTCCTGCAGCCCTCAATGCACATAGAGTTCCCCGAAAATACACCCAGGGAGGTGAAGAGAACTCTCCTCCCGGCCAGGGATCTCGATCTGGAACCCTACAACACCCAGAAATACAATATTGTGTCGGGGAATGTGAATGATGCCTTTAGGCTGTCGTCCCACCGGGAACGGGATGGTGTCCTGTATTTAGATCTGCAGATCAGCGGTTTCCTGGACAGGGAAACCACACCGGGTTACAGCCTTCTCATCGAAGCCCTAGATGGGGGCAGTCCGCCACTGAGGGGTTTCCTGACCGTCAACATCACCATCCAGGATGTGAATGACAATCAACCGATCTTCAACCAGAGTCGATATTTTGCCACAGTCCCCGAGAATGCCACCGTGGGCACAAGTGTCCTTCAGGTGTATGCCTCCGATACGGATGCCGATGAAAAT
Organism: Drosophila mayri; assembly: GCA_008042485.1. Taxonomy (NCBI): domain Eukaryota; kingdom Metazoa; phylum Arthropoda; class Insecta; order Diptera; family Drosophilidae; genus Drosophila; species Drosophila mayri. The sequence goes on along the minus strand of VNJN01004651.1, from coordinate 69,296 downwards.
GGACTCGTGGAATATGCCATCAACAGGAGGCAAAGCGACAAGGAGCAAATGTTTCGCATTGATCCCCGGTCAGGAGCCATCTACATCAATAAGCCACTGGATTTCGAGACCAAGGAGCTTCACGAACTCGTCGTGGTGGCCAAAGATCATGGGGAGCAGCCACTAGAGACGACGGCCTTTGTTTCCATACGGGTCACCGATGTCAACGACAATCAGCCAACGATAAATGTGATTTTCCTGAGCGACGATGCTTCCCCAAAGATCTCAGAGTCGGCGCAGCCGGGAGAGTTTGTGGCCAGGATATCGGTTCATGATCCCGACTCCAAGACGGAGTACGCCAATGTGAATGTCTCGTTGAATGGCGGAGATGGTCACTTTGCATTGACCACCAGGGATAACAGCATCTATCTGGTTATAGTGAATCTGCCTTTGGATAGAGAAAGTGTCTCCAACTATACCCTGAGTGTGGTGGCCACCGACAAGGGCACACCTCCGCTGCATGCCTCAAAGTCCATCTTCCTGCGAATCACCGACGTTAATGATAATCCTCCCGAGTTCGAGCAGGACTTGTATCATGCCAATGTCATGGAGGTGGCTGATCCGGGGACCTCTGTCCTCCAGGTTCTTGCCCACGATCGGGATGAGGGTCTGAACTCGGCTCTTAGCTATTCCCTGGCCGAGACACCCGAGACCCATGCCCAGTGGTTTCAGATTGATCCACAGACCGGGCTGATCACCACTCGATCCCACATTGATTGCGAAACGGAGCCGGTGCCGCAGCTTACGGTGATCGCCAAGGATGGCGGAGTCCCGCCGCTCACATCCACGGCCACCGTTCTGGTGACCATCCACGACGTGAACGACAACGAACCGATTTTCGACCAGAGTTTCTACAATGTTTCCGTGGCCGAGAACGAACCCGTGGGCAGGTGCATACTCAAGGTGAGTCATTAGCCCGGTATACACTGTACTTTTATCTATTATTCACAATTCCACAACTCCCGTTTTTCTGGCGGTGGTGACCCACTTTCCGGGGGGGTCATTAAAACGTTTGTCTCGCCAACTGCCTCGCTCGGTGCGCCACACAACGAACGAGCGTTGCTTATGGATTTTCCACGTACTTGGGCCCCCAAAACTAATCTCATGCATCAATTACCCGCTCCCAGTCAGATCAGTCAGTCGTCGGACATCAGACATCAGACAACGGACAACGGACATTGGACAGCGGGCCTCAAACATCGACTTCGACATCCGTAGGGAATCGTGAGGGGCAGGGGATTTTTTTTTGTTTTTCAGATAGAAGCGATGCTTGCCACGAGTTGCACTTCAGTTTGAAAGGGTATATGGAAATTGTGGAGCAGTTGGAAAATTATAGGTTTAATTTCTGATATTCAATATTTTATAAAGAAAGCTGGCTGAGAATTATAGAGCATTTCTTATACAAATGAAATAAAATATTCTTAAAATTTCAAACAAGACAAAAGACTTAAGCAACAAACTTGGAATGGAGCAGGCTGAAGGGAAATTGTAGGTTTAAGTTCTGATATTAAATATATTTTTTAAGGAAAGCAGGCTGAGAATTATAAAGAATTTCTTCATTATTCGGGCTTTTTTTAATATTTAAAAAAATATTTAAAAAAACATTCTAATAATTTTAAGCAAGGTTTTAAGGGTGTCTAAATTGTTGATTATTTTTATACTTTTGGTCAAACAAAATTCCAAATAGTTCCAAAAAAGTTTCATTCCAAAACCCCTTCTTGCCCCCTACCATCCTCATCCGCACCCCGAGCAATGCAGGCTTCTCACTCTTTTGTAGTTAATCCATTCATCATCGGGTAATTACATTTTTATAACATTTTTCTCCGCTCACAAAAACAAAATGGGCAACAACAAAAAAAAAAAAAAAATAGGAAACAAACAAAAAAAGTTTGAAAAAACCAATAACAACAACAAGGCCTAAAACCGTTTCTAGCGCTTAACGAAGGCATTTTGTTCGCCGCCTCGTCTCTCTCTGTTTCTCTGCTCGCCTCACTTCATCAACGCCGCCGCTTGGATCCCTCTCCTCGTGCCGGCTATCACCCATTCTTCTCCAACATCCACCTCTATATAGAAGCATATATATACATATATATTCACGTAGATACAAGAGCGTCTCGAGACGTCGACAAGATTTTTGTTCAGACTATCAAATGTGACCTCTCTTGTATAAATAAATAAATAATATAATATATAAATAAATAAAAAACGCAGCGACCGACTGACTGAAAATGTAGCCGGGATTCCAAACTTCCCAACAATTTAACAACAACACGAGTTTCAACTCAAGAGTGCAGTGTTTACAACAAAAAGCCAGGGAAAAGTAGGGGGAAGAAAGGGTGGCGATTTAGTCAAGAAAAATCAATGGTTAAAATAGAAAATATCTTTAAAATTATCTAAGTTACTTTTCATCCATGAATTCTTCTTATACTTGCTTCATCGGGATTTAGGCTGTGCATTTTAATTTATAATTTATTTTGTGGCATATATTAGGAGTTATATCTCCGCATTTTTTAGGCTGGGATGATTCACTCAAGTCTCTACAGAAAATACTTAAAAGCAACTTAGAATTCCACTTCGAATATCAACACTTCCTCACAGATCTTAAGGGTCGTCTCTTCACTCTCGCTCGCCAGTTAATGGCTAATTTCGGCTTACCTGCTGCCTTTACTCTTACCTTCCCCCGTTGACGATTTCCGCAAATCAAATCAAATCAAATCAAATCTCATCAAAAGTACAACCAACGTGAGAGAGACACCAAATTAACGGACGGACATCGGACAGAGGAGAGACAAGGCAACAATAAGTTGGAATAACAACGCCAATTCTTGGGGGCCAACGAAAGAGATTTGATGAAATCTGACAAAAAGTCACGTTTCCTTAATTACAATGAAAGAAAAGCAGAGAAAAAACCACAAACGAACGAAATACGAAATACAAAACGCATAATTGGCTCACGCAAAAATGAAAAATAACAGAAACCGAAACTGAGGTCCCAACGAGCAAACTCCTCAATCTAAAAGAATTGAGAAAGGGATGGATACACAGATGGATGGATGGATGGATGGATCGTTATCCATATATATACTAGGGATCTCGATTTGGGGGCTCAATAATCATAAAATTCGGCAGTCTGAAGTGTAGGCCCTAAAAACTAAATTCGAATATCCACGATGCTCCGATTCTTCGGGCTCTTCTCGTTATTGAAACCAATCTCTGTGGTCGTGAAGACAATAAAAGACCCAAAACCCCAAACCCAATCCAAAAAAAAAAGCAAAATCGGAATTTCTCATATAAAAAAAGGGGAAAAAAATAAAACAAGAAGCAGCTTTGGCCAAAGGGTTATTTTTTCCAAAAGTAAATTAAAAACGAAACACAGGCAATGTCCTAAGAAATAATTCTAAAAACAAAGGCCAAAATAGTTGCAAGTTTTCGAAGCAAAAAAGAAAAACAAAAAAAAGGCTGGAAAAAGAGAGCGAAAACTCTTTGGACTTTTGAAATAACTGCCGCCACTCGAGATGGTAGTGAGAAGCCGAAATACTTTGCCAGCTGCTCATCATTGTTGGGTTTTTGGGACCGAAAACCCAAGTTTCCAATGGATCTCAGAGCAATGCAGCAGCAGCCAACGGAAAGGAATTTGCAATTATCGAAGATAATTGCGGTAGAAACTGTAGAGGGAATTGCCAGAGAAGAGAGAGAAAGAGAAAGATATTTTTTGGGGATCTTTTGGAGATCTTACAAAACTACAAATATATTTTTATACCTATTTATTGCCCTCTTATTTAAGGTATTTTGTATTTATTTAGTAAAATAATTTATTTCAACGAAATACTAAATTAAATATTTAACTTAAGATGCTTTATTTAATTTTAAAATTTAATTGTTAAAAAATTTCTCGAACCATATCATCTGTTACATTTGATGGTCCACTTCCTTTCCTCCTTTCCCTCCCCTTTGCCTTTAACCAAGGCGGAGACCACACCTTTTACTTCTGCCAGGCAGCTGTTGTTGCTTTTACCGCCATATCATTTTCTAGCCTCAGTCTCGGCCTCAGCCTCAACGAAGAAGCGGAAATGCTATTTAATTAGAGGCGATCAAATGCCGCCATTCCGAGACTACTCTCCGCGTTGCGGCTCTGACCAACCAACTAATGGCTAACCAAATTACACTTTAATTTGGGCCACAAAACAAAAGACTTAGGCAACAAACTTGCCAAGCGTCGTCCCAGTGGGAGTGTCTTTTTCGGGGGGATTACTCATCATCATCCCATCCCATCTCCGAAATTATTATGCGAGCGTTAAAAATTAAAATCTCATTATGCAAATTACAAGAAAGGAAAAACTAAACCCCCTCCCCCTCCCCCTTCTAAACTCCTCCGCCCAATTTGGAGTTTCCATTTCGGCAAAAAAAAAAAAAAAAACGAAGTAGAAAAGCAGTGGAAAAAGACAACATAATTTGCTCGTCGTGTGGTTGTTGTCATCTTAGATTCGTTTGTTGCTGTGTGTTGCAGTTACACACTAAATTACAGGCAATTACATAGAGGGAGCGGGCTAAGAGGGAGGGCGAGGGAATGTGGGAACACTGCACTCGCAGATTCCTAACTCATTCTCCGCAGTCTGCAGCAATCCAACAGATTGGCAGCTGAAGCCTCTACGCGGACTGCCAACGAGTTCGGAATAAGTTCGAAATAGAAGTTGGTTGAACACCGAAATTAGTTGTTATTGCCCGAGATGCACAGAGGGAAAATAAGGGAAAATCTACTGAAGAGGTAAATAATATATTACAAAAAAATATAGTAAAAAATTCTAGAGATTCATTTTAACAAATTTTCCTTGAAGAAACTTACAGGATAAACTGTGTTTGAATTCATGTTATAAAACAATTTAAAACCAAAAATAGATATTATTTCTAAAGAAATTAAATGATAAGATTTCTATATGAAATCCTAGTCTGTCAAAGGCTCTTTCTTCGTTATTTCCCAATTTGTTGAATAAAAATAAATGAAAACCATAAAATAAACCCACAAAAATGCCACTTTCAAGGCTTCAATTTCCATTTTTTGTCCTTCAATGTTGCACTCTTTTTTTTTCTCAAAGTGTGGGAAGACTTTATATATATATCTGTTGTAATTTCGCATTGTTTGGCTAATCTACGTAAATCTCATTTTCGGGGTGGCTCCCACAATTACAACCATGGCCAACAGAGGGGCGTATGGCAGGAGGGTGGGGGGGCTAAAAAAGGGAACACGATCTGCCCATTTGGCAAAGTTATGTGGCCGCCGCTCCTCTAATGCATAGGCACTCCACGCTCCACACTCTACACTCTCTCGCGCACACACACAACACGCACACAGAGCGCACTTTTTGAACTGGTTTCAGTTCAGGCGGAGGGTGCAAGTTTCCCCCTCATCCTTCCCTTGCCTCCCCCAGTTTTCCACCTTTTTCCTTGATTGCGTATGCACCAATTTTCTTTGTCTCTTCGCGGCTTAAATTCACTTTTTTCTAAACACCGCGAGATGCCCTTTTATGCGGCGAGTATCTGAGAGAATTCTCAATCTCCTTCTCTCCGGTTCTCTGAAGTTTCTCCTCTAGATGCTCTTTATCCTCTCCTGGCAACTTGTTTTGCACAATTTTAATTTTATAAACACCTTTAACGCATTTTTGAGCGCTCACATTCCATAAATGCCAGCACAGAGAGAGAGGCAGAGAAAACCCCGAAGAGATTGAAGGAAAACGTAGAGACAGAGAGCCATTGAAACTCACCTCAAGATATTCGCCCTGTGCCATGCGGCGAATGTATCTCTGAGATATGAATTCGCCCTGGCTGCCATTCAGAAATTCAGCGTTTTGAAGCGAAATAGTTTTTGGCCAAGTTTGAGCTCACTTTTTATCTCAGATTCTCTCCCTCTCTCTCTCTTTCTATATATATATATATATATATATACATATATCTATATATATCTCTTTGTCTCCCAAGACAAAATGGTTGGTGGATCATGGAATAGCCGGTTTTTCTTGCTCGTTTTTTCTCAGAGTGTGTTTTTACAGGCTTAGAAGCACAGCTTCCCTTTCGGTCGCCCGGTTAATATTTTAATTAAGTTGCGAAGGGGGCGCCGCGTGGCGATAAGAGAGCCTTGAATGGCCATTTGCCGTCGCACGACAACATAATTTTTGACACAATTTCGCGCTGGCCAGTTAAGCATCGGGGATCGGGCAGATAATCGCCATCACCATCGTCTCCACCATAACAAACACCACGAGGAGCAGGGCAGCAAGAAGCCTGGCCCAGTCCGGGGAACACGGCGAAAATAGCCGAGAGCGCTGATCGCAATCAAAACATCAATAAACCTTAACTGATAGGCTTCGAGGAGGCAGGAGCAAGGGGCGGGCGGAAGGGAGGTCAGCGGAGAAAGAGCTTTCGTTTTGCATAAAGGAGCAAAGGAGAAGGAGATGGATCAGGGATGGCAGAGAGGGGGGGCAGGACAAGGAGAATCCGCGATGTCGACGCATCAAATGCGCATCAATTTGCGGTCCAAACGCGACAACAGGCAGCCAGACAAGCGTGCAGCATTGTGGATGCCACTGGACCAATGCCCCTACACCTCTTCCTTCTCCTCAACCTCCTGCCCACGCCCCTGCCCTGTTGGTACACAGCAAAAAAAATATATACATGTATATTTCAAGAATCCTGAATATGCCTTTTTTAATTTTATTTAAAATGAAACTTGCAACAACTTTTTTTCCTTTCCCTTTTTTAGATTATATATTTTTTTTAATGTTGTTAAAATTATTTATGGTTTAAAATTTAAATAAATGTATTATTGTTTCTATTTATATATATATATTTTTTTTAAATTTATATTTTTCATAATATATCATAAATATTTCCTTTTAAGCAATATTTATTGTCTAGTTATGATAATTACTGATTTCTAATTTAATTTTTTTTACTAATTTAATTATTTTTGCGGTTAATTCATTCTTTATAGGCGGTTTATTTTTACAACATATAAAACTTTAATAACTTTTTAAGGTTCTCAAGACTGATTTCCAGCCAAGATCCCCCCAATTTCTTGCTGTGCTTCGCAGTTGCTCCTGTGGCTGCCTCTGTGGCCATATTTAGTAAATACCGCTTCTGTGGCTGCCTTTAAACGTGCAATTAAAGCGCACACACACACTCAAATAGGAGGAACATACAGAGGAGAGGGGGGAGTGAGTGGAAAAACCAAGATGTGGCAGGGATCTGAAAATGCTCAGCGCGCGCGCACACATCACAACAACCCGAGGGCATTGGCTACTGCATTTGCATAGCCGCCAAGAGCTCAAAGCTCTGAGCTCAGGGACGAGACTTTGGCGGGCGGAGCGGGAAGACGGCCAGGAGGAGAGCAGAATGAAAGCAGGGAAGATTCAGGGAACGAGGCAGCTCCGCCAAAGTCACGAGGAGGGACAGGAGATGTGCGATTCGCCGAGGAAGCTGAAGAAGCCAAAGTGAAGAATTCGCGCGAGGTTACACCCATTTTGGGGAACAGTATATATATAATCGTATTCAATGAGATCTGATGGGTGAAATATGCTGGGATAATAACGGAACTCATTAAATTAAGCCATATCCTAGGAGAGAATATTTGCGAAGATATAGAAATTTAATTAAAAATTATAGAATTCAGGCTGACTAGAAAATTCCATTAAAATATATATTATTAATCACGATTTTAAAGTCTTTTAACAGGCTTCCACAATACTTAATTATTTATCAACCAAAATCATTAATAACATAAAACAAAGACTACAAAATGACAAACTAAAATCTTTGTTAAATGCATTTAAATCTAAATTAATTTATTTTCGCATTCAGAAAACATTTAAACATTTTAAACCATAAACAATGCTCATCTTATGGCTTCAAAGATTTATTATCGAGTTTTTTAGAACACAAAACTTGAAATTTGCCTCCACCTGCCTCTGTTCCCGCCTTGAATCTCTTGCAGCCAACGATTCTCCCCACTAATTTCATCCTCGTCCCGTCAATTTTAGTTATGCCAAACCGAATAGCTTCTTCTTACGAGTTTTCCTCCTCTGAGGATGATGCAACCACAACCTTAGCCGGGTGTCAAGTGCTGGGCTTTGGCTCAAACAATTAACTCGTCTCGCTGTCCATTAAGCCCCGCTGACGAAAGAGAGACTTGTCGGCTTGTCGGCTAAAATCAATACGCCAGATGAGCTCTACTAGCACTTTACGAGCTGACAAAAAAAGAAAAACCGAAAGTGTGTTGATTGATGGGCCAAAAAAGTGGAGGAAGGCTTGAAGAGCTGAGCTTGGGGTCAAGCCACGTGTTCCGTTCCTACAGAGCTCATCTGCATGCGAATGGCAATCAATGCAATCGGTACGCCCCCTCCGAGAGACTCTTTTGGGGAGGGACGCTCTTAACAACTTCTGGGGAAAAAACGTGCGATTCTAAATGAGCATATCAACGGCTTACAAGGCCCAAGACCAAACCCAAACCAAAACACAGGGACAGAGCCCCACAGCCCAGAGATGCTCCGTTGATAGCTTTTGCATATCGTCCTCGTCGTCGTCGTCGTCGTTGTTGGTTGTTGCCTGTAAAAGTATTTACCAAAGCCACAAAAAAAAAAAAAAATATAAATAAAAAAAAGGAGGAGTAAGAGAAGTAAAAGAAGTAAGGAAAATCAGCAGCTAAAAGCTGGCAGCTTATTTGGCCCTAATGTCCCTCCTCCTGTCTCTGGCCTTCTGGCCCCTTTCGAGAAGCAGAGTTGCCGCAGCAACAAGCGAGTTCACAATTTTAATTAGTTAATTATTTTTACTTTTAAGCAAACAAGATTTCAGAGACAAATAAAAAAGAGGGGGGAGCTGTGCTGTGTGCTTTTTCCAATCCCAAAATCCCAACGACCCAGCTTGATCCCGAAACATCGGAGGCCTCAGCCTCAACTGGGGCTTTGCTTTGGTTTTTTCCCCCCTTTTTTTTTGCCGAGGTTTTGGAATGGCCGGAAATCTGCATACGTGCATCTCGGCCCAGTCTTTGGGGGCTCCCTTCTGCCATTCTCCGCGGTCGCCTGCAGCTTTGCATTCTCCTATCTGCTGTCTACTGTCTCCTGTCTCCAGTCTGCTGTCTGTAGTCTTCCGTCTCATTTGTCGTCACTGGCCAAGAGAGCTGTGCTCCCAACTTTACAGATTCCCAAATCTAGGTTCTTCATTCTTTTTTCTGTACACTCGGATAAATGATAATTTTAATGTAATTCTTGGGTGATGTATTCCAGCATCACCAGACGAGTCGATTTGGGAATATTTTAGACTTGAGGATAGACACACCTAAAAGGTTCCTATTAAAATTTTCAATCGCTTAGTTTACCCCCAAAATACAATATATATAAAAAATTAAGTAAAATTTTAGAATAAATCACACAATTAAGTTGCAACTTCCCCTATTTTAGCAATCTAACTCTCTCTCGATATTGAACTTTTCCATAATTTTCTAATCTTATAAGTCTTGCCACCTGTCACACATGTATTTCTTCAAGTGCACACACCACACAGCAAAATCTTGACCAGCTTTGTGGCCGAAATATAAGAATTCCTCGTGTGGGTTGCCTCCAACATTCATAACATCGAATTTGGCCCCATTGTTTGGTGGAGAGTTGCTGGCGCGTTGATGGTGGTGATGATGATGATGATGATGATTATGGCCAAAACGGATTTGCATATTTTTGGTGGTTGTAGAACACGGCCCATACAAAGCCAAGTATTTCATAAATCCCCACAAGAGTTTGTTTTTTGGCTTGCAAATTAAATTGTCAATCATTTTTATAACTTGGCCCGATCGACGTGTGCGTGAAGAGAAGTTAATGCCAAAATGATATGTGAAAAACATAAGAAGGCAGGCCCAGTCCCAGGCATTCAGTAAAATATATAAACGATACGTTTCATTTGAATTTTTAAACAGTCATTGGCTTGTCTGGTTGCCTTTTGTCTCTCGTCACTTTTGTTGTTCGCTAAAGATCTAAAGATCTATCAAGATATCTATGTTTGGGCCGGAGCCACACATAAATAATGAATTATGCCCGATTATTAGGCGACTTATGCAAAGGCAAAGGCTAAGGCCAACGCCAAGCGATTAGTTGATGGCAGCTGCTGTGTGCCCATGGGAAGTGTTTACAACGAAAGCCGGCTACTGGCAAAACATAAATCAAATCAAATGAAATCTAATATATGTATATAAAAGAGCAGTCAGTACGTGTGTGTTCCTTTGCAGTGCAGAATCATCATCATCACATCTCTCGGTGCAGATATCATCGCCTGAGCTCACTTCTCTTTTAGTGCCGCCGCCTCAATAAAATCTGCAACATTGTTGCATGTTGATGGGCTGCCGCCACGACTACCCGAGGGTCTGGCCGAAAAAAAAAAAAACAGAACAAAAAAATGGAAAGGGGACTCTGAGCGGGTCATATATCCGCACAGTTATTGATTAAGGCCCATAACACACAGGACAGCCGAAGAGCGGGGACTCTGAAATTACTGATTGAAAGCAGCGGATGGACAACAGGACGTGTCGAAAGGCAACGAGAAATGCAAGTTGAAAAAAACTCTGAGGAATAACTGTGTAGAGCTCCAAAAATTCATGTAATTGCTCTTGCAATTTGCAAAGAGAACAAAAGGGAAATTGCTTTAAACAAAAACATAAAAAATTGGGGACGGGACTCGGGCCAAAACTCCACCCATCATCTTAAAGAACTTCATCTGTGTGGCTGGGCAGAAGAATGCCCAGAAAGCAGGCAAAGGGAGCCCTGAGGGTTTATGTGCTACAGGGAGAAAACAATAGGGAATAGCTATATATTTTATAAGGAATATGAAACATATGTAACTAGGTAAATATATTGCTAGCAAGAGTTAAAAGTTTCAAGATGAAAGCCATGTTTCTCCTGTAAAACGTTTAAGGACTTTCTTTTTGAAAAAACTCCCTCAAAGTAAACAAGATATCTAGGATAAACCATTCCATGTTTAATTTTGCCATCCCATCTCACTAGAGTATAAAGCCTGCATTACTCTCAGCTTCATCTCCCACTTTGACCCACTTCATTTTTTGGGTTGCATTTTTTTCGACATTGCCCTCAAAGTACCATAAATTACAGCATCGACTTCCTGCCACTGCCACTGGCGGCGTGGCAGCAATTCATAAATTAAATCAAGTTAATATTTCAGTGTCCGAGGTGCAACACCTCCATGGCCTCGGATATTAAAATGCTTAATTGAATTTGTTAAGGCCAGCGAATGGCCTCCGATAAGGATAACTCCTTTGCCCTGGAGACCTCAGGTTCTGCGCCATAAACAAACGCACAGCTTTTTTATTGCCCGCCGATTGTTAATTTGTGAAGCGATAACGCGTTCGCGAACGGCGACCCCAATATTTCTCGGCTCTTCTCTCTCTCTCTCCGGTTGCGATTTGTGACACCCTTTCTGAAGGTGCACCTCCTCTAGATATATTTCTCCCTTTTCGCCTCGATAAACTCATCCCTTTCTGGCAGGAGGATCCACCTCTGGCCCTCATTCTCTTCCCATATGTCGTTTCCTGCCCCGACACCGTCGTCGTCGCCACCGCGGATGACATGACAAATGTCTTTGACCAGAACCCAGAGAACCGCATCGAACTCTCGGTTACCCGAAGGCGGATGCCGCCCCTCCACTCTTTCTCCTCCACCCTCTCGGCCTTTGCCTTTTGTTGTTCAATTCAATTTATTGTCGAAAGTTCGTAGTTGAAAGAACATTTTAATTTGGGCAGGCGAGGCAGCGAGCAGCGGCTCAGACTGCTGGCTTTAAGCTTGGGATCTGAGCCTGCTTTCCTTATAGTTTATGTGGCATGAAGTTGCAAAAGTCTCGTGTCGAGCGTTAAATTCTTTTCGACTTTGGCAAATTGAACGGCCCAAGTGGCACTTGAAGAAAATTATATTGGAATAGTTCGTGGAAATTTTAAAAGAAAAATATCCAAATTATTTAGAGATTTAGAGGACTGAAACCTTTAATTTCTTGCAAATTTCTTAAGCAAAATCTATAAGAAATCGAAGTGCTTTTATTTTACGAATAATTTCTGATGAAATAATATCATCTACTCCCCCTTTTCTCTCTATGCACTGCCATGTTGATCCATGCGGCGGATGAATTAAAGAAAAAAAAGTAACTGTTGTGCTCAGTGTCAGGCTGCCAGAGTTCGGGGTGTCGAACCGTTCCTCGGACTTCTCTTATTTAAACTCTTATTTATGCACATTTTGCCTGCAATTCCTTTTTTGATTTTTGTGTATTTTTTCCATTTTTTTGTGGCTTTATTTTCTGCAGACAAATTTATTTGCTGTGGTCGCTCTCTGCGGTTACTGTTTATTAGTGGATTTATGACGTTTTGCCCCGCTGTGGGGCAACTCTCGTTAGCCGAATTGTGATCACTCTGCGCCCGTCAATTGCCATCAATCAATCAATCTAACTGTACTATACCCTTCTTTTTGGATGCAGCGCAGCGGCACAGCAGATTCCAACGGTGGGGATGAGGGGCGTGGCGGTTAGCCAAGATTTGAATGCTGAACAAAACTGCGCCTGCTTACCGGATCATAAATTTCTGTGCATTCGTCTCATTAAACAGGAAAAAAGGGAACGAAAATATCAAATTACCTCTGTCCAAAGCTCGTCGTCGTCGTTCCTTCAGTCCCCCTCCCTTCTTCTGGGGCTCTCTCTCTCTCTTTTTCTTTGGAAGAACCAGAAGAAAGCCGGTGGGGCCGGGAAGAAAGACGGAGGTTTGATGGACAGGAAAGTGTATCGTTGTTGGCATGTTTGAAATTTTATACACTTGGGATTGCCGGGATTAAGAGATTTTCTTTCCACTAAAGAGTTGCCAAAAAAAAAACTACTTTACTTTCATTTCACTGAAACAAAAAGGGAAACAAAAATGTAACAAGTCGAGGGGAACACCAAGCGGCAACCGATCCCAAATTAAACTTAACAAGACACGAGTGTTAATGAATTATTTGGAGGACACGCTGCAATGTCACAGAGCCGAAACCGCAGACATAAAAAAGAGGCCAACAACAGCCAAGCGAATTTCATTAAAAACTTGCCACAAACATTGTCGACAATTAAAAAGCTCCGAAGCTACGTACAATTCGAGGAGAGAAAAAAGGGAAATACAATCAATGTCGCTGGGGATGAGCTCTGGACAGGAATCGAAGGAACAGCTACAAACCAACGCGATCGGCTGGCTATTTTTAGGACCTTGGCTGCACAATGAGGCCTGAAACCGAAAGTGGGAACTCTCTGGAGCATTCGGCTGAGGAGCTCTGGGCCTTGTCGATTTTCGATTCTTTTTGTTGTGTCAGGTTCCCTTTGCGGTTTACCTTTTTATAAACAAAAAAAGACAAAGAAAACCCAAAATGCTGAAGGATGGGGACTCTGGCAGACAGAGAAAATTTTATTTTGTAAATTCCACATTAAAACCCTACGAAAATCATTCCTAAAAATCTCTAAATTATAAAAGTAATTAAAGAAATCTTCTTAGATTGGTTTCCCGTTTAATTGCTCAACACTTGAATATTTTCTCCTGTGTATCCCCTCGGAAATCAAGCGAATTAGCAAACATTTAATTCTCAAATGCACTTCGAGTTCGTTGCCTAAGTCTTTCGTTCTGTTTGAAGTAACGAGTCGCCTGCCTGCCTGCCATCATCGGCTCTTATTTGCGCAGCTCTCGTCCGCCTAAAGAGCTTGAAATTGAGCTTCTTGAAGAGCACAAATATTGAATGTGCTCCTAGTCTCTAGTGGGTGGCCAGCGCAGCATTCTGGAGAGAAGAAAATCTTGGCTAATTTATTTGCCTTAATGTCTCAATTCTCTTGCCAGCAGAGAGATAAAGAGAGAGAGAGACATATGTTTTTGACAACTCGCTGAAACAGAAATAAAGCAAAATTAAATATGCAAATTAGGCGCAGACTAATCCCCACTGGAGGGTATCTACAAAAATCAGCAAATCATAGTTGCTGACATTTGTTAAAGTTCATTAAACGCAACAGTCGCGCTGAATACTAAAATAGATTGATATATGGGGAAGGGGGAAAAAACACACAAAGAGGCCGTAGAATAGGCGGAGTAATCACACTCGAGGCCCACCAGCGGCGCTTCATTGCGCATTTCTGCGGACTTTGGCTTCTTTCTTTCTCTCTTTGATGGCAGACAGAGAGATCGGGGGAAGGAGCAGAAAATTGCCAACATTTTTGCCCAGTTGACAACTTAATAAATTTTGAGCAGAGCATGAAGAAGATCGCTCGAGTTGGTTATTAAACTCGCATATTTCTAATAATTTGCTCCGTCCGCCTGTCCATTTTGTACGCTAAAGCAGCTCTCCAAGCGCTTCTCCTGCAGACTTTGCAGACTTGCAGACATTTCCTCTATTTATCAGAAACGCATAAATTTCTAAAATATTTCTTCTTCTACTTGGGCTGCTGCGGCGGCTGCCACGACAACGAACAAGCGCGAACAACAACACGACTTGCAGCTGGAGAGATGGCCAAGAAGAAGCTGGAGATGTGGCCAAGAAGAAGCTGCAACACACGTGCACAGTGGGTAGGCTGAGAGAGAGACTTAGACAGAGGAGAGCAGCAACAAGTTGGTGGATCGAGATCGAAACAGAATATGCAGTGGAAAAATTGTTCGAGATCGTTAGGGTTAGGAGAAAAAACTTAAAATTGATCTCTCTTAGGGGTTTTGGGAGAACCCAAGGGTTCTTATTTTTTAATAAAAATAAAATTCATCAAAAATTAAAATCAATAAATCAAGTTTAATATATTATTCAAAGCTTTTAGCTTCAGAAAATAATGTTTAAGGACTTTATTTTAAGATCCTTTGTGTGTCCTTAATTTATTTTTATTTTCTTGCCTTTAATTATGTATGTAATGCCCTTAGAAAACCTTTCATATTAAACCTATGCATTTCTCTCAGTGCCTTTAGACTTGGGTTCTAGCATTTCATTTCAACACCAAACGTAAATTTGTACTTCCTCAAAGGAGTCAGCATGGAGCTGCCCCCTTCCTGCCTTTGCCCCTCTCACGCTGCTCACCGCGCTGAAAGGAGATTTATGTTCATTATAGATTATTTCTGTCTGATGATGTTAATTTTGTTGCATTTCTCGCATTTGCTTGCAGCTCTGCCCAGCTCTTTGCCCCAATCTCTCCCCCTTCCGCTCTTGTTGTGTGTGTGTGTTACCGTTGCGAGTCAAAGGAAATACAGGCTGAGGTGGGGCCAGGGGGGGTGAAGTGGAAAAAAGCCGAGAAAAAGGTGAATTCAGCTGGCGCTGCTCATAAATGTTGTACATTGTGGTGTTGCTGGTGTTGTTGCTGTTGTCGATGGCATTGCATGGTCAGCATTTGATTTGTTGCGCACACGCCTTGGCAACATTGTTGCCAGAGAGCAGCAGCAGCAATAACGAATGCCGAATGTTGCAGAGGATCAAAGAAATAGTCATAAACAAGAAACCCATCTGGATCCCGGGATCTAAAAGAGTTCGAGACCCTAAATTTGGTATACAGCTCAAGTGGGAGTCTAGGAAGGATATGACATTTAATAAATTCCATAATTTCCCTAAAATCAAGAAAAGTAATCAGGAGACTTGTATAGCAGCAGATCAAATAATCACGAGAACCCACTGCCAAACTGGCATAGAAATATTAATCACATGTCTCGTGCCATCTTCTTGATTTCACATTATAAAATCTCTAACAAATCCAGCATTTATCTCTAGAGAATTACATTAATATTTTACCTAATCCCATTTGTATTCTCTTTCTTTTGCAGGTAAGTCCCCGTGGTGCGATGAATCCATACGAATTGCTTAACTAGGCGTGAGTATTGGGTGACTGTAATTCTTCTCCAAACGCTCCCCTTTGTTGTTCTTGCCATTGTTGATACTCTTTGTTGGCTGGTTGTGTTTGGTTGTTCGGTTGTGGCTGCCTGTCGCCTGTCAAGACGTTTGTCAACACACAAAGCAACATGTCAAACAAATGATGTGAGCTAACGATGCCGACACGAAAGTAACACAAGAACATCGAGCAGCAGCAGCAGCAGCAGCAGCGGCTGCAGCAACTGCCACAGAAACAAAATCAGATCGGACCACGCCCCTGCAATGCCTTGCCTCTGAGATGCAGCCATATTAGTGCCATGTTCACTCGGTGTTGCACGTCACTCAAAAGCGGTTCGAGCGGAGGTCACCTCACCATCACCTTGCCAGCTTTGCCCTTTTCCTCTCTAGTTCTCAGAGGCTCTGTGAGAGATTAACTTCTTTTTTATGGAGATTAAAAAGATTTTCAAACCTTATCAGGAAGAGCAGACAGGCGTATGGTCTAAAACTTGATTGTAAAATTTAAAGATTTTTAAATCCTTGTTAAATATGGTTCAGAACTATATTTAAACTTGAAGAAATCAGGAAATATGTCTTAAAAACACAACATAAGTTTTATAATTTAAAGCTGCTTGAAAACCTCTTGTTTTATAACTCCAAACTTAATAAAAATCGTAAGATTTACAGCCTTCCCTTTAATGTTTGACAATTAAATAATATTTACAAATAAAAAACACATTCCAGCTGTTCCCAAAATATTTGTTCAGTAATTCTTTTCTGTGCATACATCACCCCACTTTCCAGGCTGCACAGCTGGTTGATCTATCCTTCGATCCTCTTAAGAAACAGAAAGAGACGTGGCAACGCATCCGCATCTGTGCGTGAGCTTTTATGTGCACCTTAAATTCTACTAATGAAAACGATCGAGGAGAAGGGGAACCCCAGATGGTCCCATGGAGGAGGTAGATCCATGGAGATAAGCGACCGAGAGAGAAATAGAGCTGCCCTAATGGTGGGGAGTTCGGTTTATGGTCGCGTTGACATTTTTATTAACGCTGGCAACCAGAGATCTCTGAAATGCCTGCCCCCCTTTCGAAATCCGGCCCACGCCCCTGCCGCACAGATTTATGATGGCCATAACAATGAATTAAATGTGACATCGATTGCTATCGATAGAGTTGTGGCCAGTTCTTTATCGCCCCGTCTCAATCGATGCATATGAAAATGGAACTGGACACTGGAGATGGAGCTGAAAGCTGGCCATATGATGTGCACATGGTTGTGTGATCATTTGGGATCAGGCTGGGCTTGGGGGATGCTCCCGCTGTGCGGTTATGCAATCGCCTGCCTCGTATTTCAAATCGCCTGACGGCCATCATCTCCCAACTCTCCGCCAGTCCAGTCCAGTCCGGGTCCAGTCATCCGCCATTCCCTCCTTTCCCACTGTGTGGCGTCTTCTCCTCCGTTTGCACTATATAATTAGCTTCATCAACGCAATAATCATGCTGTAAACAAATGCAGGAGGGAGCCGGCCAGCAGGGCAATAAAGCTGAAATTACCCCCAGAGAATGAAGAATTGAGAAGAAGAGAAAAGGTAAAGCTAAAGGGTCTGGTGTATTTCAGGGCAAGACCGATATAATTATTATTTTATCTTCACAAAGTAGAGAAATTCGACCCTATACTTCTATATATATATGTTTGTATATAATGACCACTGTGTGGGTACAAATCGTTGGCCGAAATACACAAAAATTACAATCAAATTATGATGCGAAACAAGACAATTTTCTGTGGCCGTAATTAGAGCCATGGGGAATTTCTCAGTCTGGATCTGTCTGTCTCCTCCATCAATTGGAGTCTCTCTGTGATTCTCCGTTTCACTTGTCTGGACAGCAGACGATGGCATCGGGTTACCCAGCTTGATTTGGATTCAGATTTGGATTCGGAAATAGGGCCAGACATTGCGAGGAATGAAAGGGGAACTGATCGACTTAATAGTTACTTGGTAATTTATGATATTATTTCATACAAAGCCTATTGATGGTTAATTAGCACCCTCTGGTTAATTAGCACCCAAATATTGAAAATGTTTCAAGCTAAAATTGAAATATATACTTTAAAATCGATTTACCCTAAGTAAACATTCATCTAGTATACCCCTTTAACCCACAAATACTAGGTAAAGTAAACCATAGAGCAAGTTAACCGCCAACCACCAGAATCTGAGCTTGCATGTAAAGCAAAACGAGACAAGTGGCTGCAAAATAAGAAAAAAAAAGCCGTCACAAAAGCAGACACACACCTCAATCTCGGGTTCCCCCGGTGTAGTAGTTCCCTTAGAAGGGAATAGACGAATTGATTTTGCGCTCGGCTGCAGAAGATCAAAGCGGTGTTTATAGCCGGCCTTACCCTCGGATTGGGTGTCGACGCCAACACCAGACATCAGACATTCTGCGGTTTTGCTCAACACTCAAAAGCAAGGGTTAATCGAGCAACGATTATGAACGAAATTAAGGCATTTTCAGACTGATTGGAGCTCTTTCACAGAATTTGCAGAGACACCAAGAAACAATACAAAATATTAGTAGAGGAAGAGAGAGCAATACATTTCTCAGAAACCAAAAACGCAAAAAAAAAATAGACGAATTCTTTTTACTTAAAATAAATTGGAATTTCCTTAGATATTGTTAATAAAACCTCTATTTGCTCTGTCACGAGATTTTAAAAGTGTAAAAGGGCACTTAAAACATCTATTACACAGGGAGTTCTTTCCTCAAATGGCATAAATGTTACTCAACTGATTTATTTTAGGGATTTGGTCGGTAACTACTTTGTTGCAAGTGCAAACCATTTGCATCTGCCTCTGCCGCACTGAACAACCTGACAACCTGACAATGTTTGCCCGTGCACAGCATGGCCCCTTGGTCGGTCCAAGGATTCCTTGGGGTCTCTTGAGGTCTCTCCAAGAGGTTTACGACTCTCAGCGAGTCGTCGTCGTCGGTAGCGCATACAATTAGACTTTTAATTATCGTCTTTGGCTCTTTATTTCTTTTGTTGCTACTTCGGCAAGGTTCCCCCTGTCATTTTTTTGTCGTCAGCGGTAAAAAACAAATCGAAAAAAAACTAATAATTTGCAGTAAAAAGATAACAACGTTGCCAATGGAAATGCAGCAGCATCCCGCCTGGATGCCTTTGCCGCGGGAGCCACACAAGTTGCTCAAAGCGTCCCATAACTTTTGGAGTCTTCTTTTCCCGCCAATTGCTAAAAACAGAACAAAAAAAAAAAAAAAAAAAAAAAAAAAAAAAAACTGGCAAATAAGTTGCAAAATTTTATGAGCCAGTCCGGAAAAGAGGCATCGGGAAGGAAAATGGACAGGAAGCTGCGCTTAGCTAAACAGTTGCACAGGTTCTTACTTTTGCTGACCAAAATGGCCGCCACAGCAGGAATAACTCTTGGGACAGGGTTTTCGTTCAATTTTTCTTTATTTTTTAAAGAATTTTTAAAACTACTTTTTTGTGTCGAATATTTATAAAAGTTGCATCTCATTTCCCAAAATAAAAACAGGCCCACATCCTTATTAGCCTCTTAATTACTCTTCATTAATTTTTAATTAATTCTCTTCTCATAAAACAGCAACAAAACTTGAAAAGTTTCAGCCATAACTTAGTACTCGTTAGTTTTGCACTCGCTACTATCTGATCGGAAGGTAGGCGCTCCGTGCAACGAGGCATGAATTAATCGCCTGTGCCTAATCAATTATCTTTACAATCTTTAATTAATTCTATATTATTCGCCCTGCCTCAGTTTTCGACAGCAGCTGCTGCTTTGGCTACTCCTTCCTGCTTTTCCACTTGGTGATCATCTCTAGCACCTCGGGTCTTGCAAATTGCAACGCAGTTCCCTTGCCCCCACCGTTGTCGTCTTCGTCGTCGTCGAAATCATCATAAATCGTGCCGGCACATAACTCAGACCCAATCGGAAATTGCTTTTCGCTTATCGATTTACGCGTCTAATCGACCAATTTTGCACTAGATTATATAGTATATAGTACATAGTTGGGGTCCCTTAAAAAATAACACAGATAACTAATGCTGTGCTGGAATTTTGGGTCATCGTCTGCTAGGAGGCAGCCACCGAAGTAAAACAAACGGCAATGTGTATGCGTCTATAAGGTATTATCATATATCTTCAACTGATTTGCATAATCTGCTATTAATTGCGCTGCGATAGAGTCGCGGCAGAGTGAGAGCAGTTGGAGAAACGGAGACAAAGGCAGAGATAGAGAGAAAATTGATTGGCCCTAAATGCCAAGCAGAAACATTTGGACAGGCAAACGACTCGGGGGCTCATCTGCACTATCCCCCCTCTCGGGGTTTTTTGTGTCATTCCATTGATTAATAAAACAAAATCGAAATCTAAATTACGAGAAGAGGCAGCGGTATTCAAATGAGCAAATAAGAGTTTTCGGGTTCCATTCCATTTCCATCGAAAATTATTTATTGCCAAAGAAAGTGAGTGAGTGGAGTGGAGTGTGGAGAGTGCCTAAGGGCTTGAAATCTCTGACTAGATAATTAGGGAATTTTTATATATACCTTATATTTCCGATTCTACAACTCGAAAAGAATTACAAAAATGTATTTCTTGGTAATTTAAATCGAAATCAATTATTCTCAACAATCAGGGGGATAAACAATGACTGCAAATCTAATTTGTAGCCTCAAGAGGGGGTTTGGTTTCCTTCTAATCTTTACACAGAAAACCGTTGGACAGCCTCCAACATCCACTATTGCATGATCGGAACACCCACAATAAATATATTTATATATAAGCCACAAGAATGGGGAACAGGATCGAGTGGAAACAGCAGGTTGTCCACCAAACAAATGCTTTAATTAAAAATGTGTTCGCCTATTTTGCTGTTCAGATTCCTCAGCCTCCTCCTCCTTATCCTCTATCCCATTTCGGGCTTACACCATTCACCGTTATTTGTATTGGCCAACACACAAACTCATATGCGCGGAGCCAGTCGAAAAATCTGTCATAAATTTATTATTTTCAATTAATTATTAAAAGCTGGTTGCCGATCGCTGGGACGCCCCGAAAAGCGCCGCTAAATAAATTCTCCAAGAGGGAGGAAACGTAGGCCGTGGCAAATGTGCTTATTAAAGACCCCGCGATAGGCCAGGCCAGGCCAAATGCCAAAGTGCTCATTAGTCGTTTGGGAAAAATACAAAAAAAAAATATATATAAAAACAAACCATAGCAAAACTGTGTGCGTAATTTATTGCTTGCCTCGAAACACACAAATTTGGAAATTAACCGAGCCAAGCAGAGCGAGTTCCACTTTAAAATGTTCAAGAAAATGGCAATGGCAATTTAGCAACGCATCGCCATCGGCATATCTCTGCTATTGATTGAGCTTTTCACAGTCCGATTTTCCAATGAATGAGAGGAGTTGTGCGCACTGTGAATGAAAATGGAAAAGGCAAAGACCAGAGGTTTACGCAATCTATGGCGCCGTTTTGGGTGACACGATCTCATAGCAATTTTGTGATTTCACGATTTGAAATGCAACGAGGCAAGCGCACAAAAATGTCAATCCACCACCGAGTGGATAGAGAGAGCAGAGAATTTTATAATTAAAAGTCGTTCAAAAGGAAGTAAAGGAGCTAGAGCCAAGGTGCCACATTCTTGCGCATAGCCAAGACTAGGATTTTACAATATAATTGTAATTTTTCTCACTGCATAGGCAGCAAACACGATTTCCTAATCGTTAAAACCTATACTATATTTAATATTGTAAATTACAGCTTTATGGTTCGACAAGATCAGGTTTTTACTAATCAAATATGGAAAATAAACCTCAATAATAATATCTTTAGATTAAGACTTGGAAAATACTGTTATAGGTATAGTTAAAATATCAATTAAGCATTAAAATCAAGTGAATTTAAATATCATTAAAAATTTTAAATATTTTCGCAGTCAAAAAAAAAAAACCAAGTTCGCTGATCAATTTGGTCAACTTTAATGCCACATTTTCTCACACAGCCTGAAGCCTCTCTTTGCATTTTATGGTCCACTCAGACTCCAGTCGCAGTCGCCGGGGCAACTCCCTGAAAACTCACCTGGCAACCAACGCCACCAAAGCCAAGGCAAAGCGGCGACAGAGCCAGGGGAGGAGTGTGTCCATGGCCATGGCGAACTAATCAGAAAATTGAATCGCTTTAATTACTGCACAGGCAATAGTAGTCAGTGGAGGAGCTTGCACAAAGAACGAACGGAGTTCGGAGCGGAGGTTGCCGCTCATCAGCAGCAGCAGCTGGCTTCGGCATGCAGCTCCTACTGCGCCACGGCGGCTAGCGGCTACTCGTCTTCTTCTATGAGAAATGACTATAGAAATTTTGCAATAAATTTTAATATGCGTGTAATGAGCGAATGAAGAATGCATCCCAAACTATGAGCGAGTAATTAGAAAATAAATTCCTTGGCAGCTCACTGGGCTTTAATTATCCGAAAAATAATGCCTACAGGGAGGTCTCCATCTCAGTCCTCGCTTTCGAAGAAGAAAAAGCATTGCCAAGAAGATCGTAACTAACCCAGTGACACATAAAAGTGTCGCCTGTCACGCTGAGAAGGCGGTTGGGACAGCCACCAGCAGCACCGTTAGATGGCAGAAAGGTTCTGCTGGAAGCAGGAAGCCGGACAGGGGGGGAGGGAGGAGCAGTTAAAGAAATAAAAGAAGCCAAACGGTCAGCAGTTAATGGGGGATAAGCGGGGGACCTTCAACTTCAAATGGCAGTTGGACAACTGCACTGAGGAAATATATTAAAAAAATAATAAATATTTTATATGAAGAGTTTAAGTGAAGAATATTTTTAATAGTTTTTCAAGTATTAAATAAAATTCGGCTTCTGTTTTGAAAGAAGTTCCTAGATTTCTAGAATTATTCCAGTGCAATCCTTTTCTTTATATAAAACCCAACAACAATTGCAGCCCTAGTTGATCTGCCACTTCCTAGGTGCAGTCTACCAGCAGTCACCGTGACCGTTCCTCCTCCTTCGTCTCCTGCAAGCTGTAATTTGAGCTGCCGAAGCTGTAACATCTTGCAGCTACTCCAGAGGAACTGAACCCCTTTTCTCCTCCACCCCCAAAGACACCACACACACATATGATCCTCTGACAACGACTTTATTTTTCACAGCCCCCCCCCACCTACATTCGAAATGCCAAATATTTATTCCCAGCCAGCAACTGGTAACTGCTTGCTGCTACCATTTACCAAAGTCAACGGCGGTAATGGATGGGGTAGCGGGTAGCGGGGACTGTAACTGACACTTTAACAGCAACAAGTGGGAGGACGTTTATGTCTCTTTGTCTTTGGGTTCGTTGTTGTTTTCCCGAGGCCTTTATTTCATTCTCTTTTTTTTTAGTTTTTTTTTAGTTTTTTTTTTTGGGTTACTAAATCATAGAAATCTACCTTTAATGGCTTACAACAGAGAAATGCTTTCTGGCCAACTTCTGCTGTCAGCGATTTTGACAGTTTTCCCCCCGCTGGAGACTTCTGCTCCTCCACAGGTTGGATGAACCATTTGTCGTTTAGTGAAATGAGTTGTCGGTAATTGCTCACTTGAGCAGGAGTTCGGAAGGGGAAGCCATGGGCTTAGCGATTCGATCTGGGGAAATGGTGAAGACCACGTAGGTCGTGGGCGGGCAGGCCAACCGTTTTTGGTGTGGGCGTGTCAATTGATGAAGTGCTGTCGCCCAGACCCAGGTTTGTTTTTTGTTATTTTACGCATCGGAATTAATTAGGGAATATCAAGGGAGGAAATAGTTTAATAAATGGATTTTAAGGGGATATGTGGATAGTTGCAAGAGATATAACAAGTACTTTCCACCATTAAATAAATATAAATTATACCCCTGAGAGTTTTTTAATAATGTTTAAATGTTTCCAGAAGAGCTTCCCTTCCCATTTCCTCCTGTATACATTTTTTTTATGTAATATTTTCCCAAGCATTTTATTGTGATCCTGATGACTCATAAACCCAATTTAAACTTGGCTAATACACTCTCATTAGTACCAGAGTTTATCCCCACTCACGACCCATGGCTTAATAACTCCCTCACGTTTCCATCTCGAATGGGAAGACATAAAAACCAAAGTTAATGTGGTAAAAGTAGCTCTGTCAGTAGCTTAGTTTCTTCCGCTGTATCTCTGGGCAGTTAATTTCCAGGCCTTAATTAATTTTGTAAAATATACGGCATTTGTCAACTCCTCCTCAGTCTTTAAATATTTTCCACTTTCACATAAATGAGCTATGGAAGGAGATGGGACCACCTTTGGTTTCACTTCAAGCCAAGATCAGATAGAGATAGTTTAGGAGAAAAATAACCCCAAGCATAATTTGAAGCTTAAAACTTAAGCACTTTCAGTTCTCAATAGGAATTCGTAGCTGAGAATGCTTCTCCCCGTTCCCAATTTTTTTTTCTTTTCGAATGCCAAGGCCACGCCCTTCTTGCCAGTGTTTATGAGGTGAGAGCTGAGGGCCAATGATAATGATGATAATGATGATGATCTTAGGAAGCCGAAAAAAAAACATTCTTGCTGAAACTGGAAGCCATTTTCTGGCTCTCTTTCGTCTCTCGTCTCATCATTTTTTTTGCTGCTTTTTTTTGTGCTCTTTTTTACATTCTCGTGCAGAAAGGAAAGACAATATGGGGCTACTTTCCTTGGGCTACTACTACCGCCTGTGGTGGTGGCCGAGACGCCATCGTGGCTTCTTCTTGCACCGCCCCTCGGCGTCCACTTCCGGATTGGCTGGTCACAGCCACCACCACAGCCATGATGAGGATGATGACGATGACGTGACTGAGTGGCCCTCTCTGAGGTCCGAAATGCTGTCAGTCAGTCATTCGGTCAGTTATTTAAACAAAAAAAAAGGCACCGAGAAAAATAATCATTGCAGAAATTCAATTTTAAAATAAATTTGTTAAAGCTTTTTTAGGTTTCTAGTAAAACCATTTCTTTGACCTTATTTATATCTCTTTTCTCTCTGTTTCCGCTGCTTCTTGAAAGTCACCACCATCCTGAGCACTCCATCTCCATTTTTATGGTGGGTGAGGCGTTCGAAATTATTATAAGAAGTAGCCAAAACAAACAGAGAAACAAACTCGACCCCAATAAGTCAATTCAGACTTGAATTCGTCCAGCAATTTGCAGAGCATTGTCCATGTCGTGTCTCCTTCCCCTGCTCAGTTGCTCAGTTGTATGTTTTAGTTTTGTTCGTAGTCTCTTCTCATTGGGATTCGGCCATGTTGGTAATTACCCGAAGGAAGTGTTCCCTCGGAGCTACACAAGGCACGAGAAAGACAAAAGAACTTGGCTTTGACTAAATGTTTAGACCGCAACCAAAAATGGCATTTTCCAGCAGATTTTACCCTTTTTGGGAGGGAGAAAGAGAGAGAGAGGGTGGAGCTGGAATGGGTTTCCCAGTAGGATCTTTGCTATTTTACACGCCTTGCCAAGTTCGGAATTCCTCTTCAGCTGCCACTGTCAACCTGCATTTGCATTTCGCGTGACTCGTCTGTCTTCCTGTTTTCCCTGAGAGATCTCTGTGGGCAGCAACAGCAGCAGCAGTCGGAGAAACCGAATCAAAGCCGTTTCCCATCGTAGAATTCTTTTTTTTTTCTATGGCAGCAGAAGAAGAGTGTGTCTCAAAATTAGCCGCCGCCTCATTAGGCAAGCCAAGGCAAGGCAAGGCGAACCTTATCTGGCCAATGGGGGAAACTGTTATTCCATAAGCGGGGCCAAGATATGATTTGCCTATGACAAGAGACCAGTCTTTCCAGAGGTGTCGCCTCATTCAAATTGCCAATGTTCCACCTCCTACTCCTCGGGCATCGAAAACTCCAGCCTCAGCTTCAGCTTCAGCTTCGGCTTCGACTTCATCTCCATCCTCTTCTCACGTCAGCGGTTGAGTTGCCGCATGATTGATGCCTGTTTTGCGTGTCTTTGGCCAGCGAAGATCTTGGCCAGCGGCGACAGCGGCAAGGCCAAGAGTTGGACTTGAAGTACAGTTAGAATTTGCGCGCGATCCAATCGGAACCGATCCGCCAGCGCATGGCATTATCTTTGCCAGTCGGTGTGTGCCAGTGCTCCGTACATTTCTCCTTGGCAACCGCGACAACTGTCTGTGATACACTTGCAGAAATGATTGGAAACTGTATTAATCTTAGGTGGTCATTATTTCCACTTTATGTGAAAGGAATGTCTTGTTTCTTTTTTGTTTTCAAAAACCAAGCCGAGAACGTACCTTCCAAAAAGTCAGCAAAGGCAATAGAAATAAAAAAAACAAGAACAGGAACTAGACAAATGAAGGAACAAAAGAAAAACTGAGATTCCAAAGAAGGGTCAGCTGGAGAGTAAGAGTGAACAAAGAGAGTAACAAAGGGATTAGGGGATGATTGTATCATGAGGGGTTGTTTTGTAGATTTCAATTCATTCATAAACTGAATGTCGCCACTGAAGGTTGTCTTATCCGGTGCAAATAAAATGTATATCCTGCACGTGCTAACACTTTGCGCACTATTGCCATTATATAATTGTGAATCAATCGCCTTGGAGTTCTACAACGAAACAGATTTTGTATGCAAATTGGATAAGGATAACGCCGCCATTCAATGCGGAGAGTTTGTGATCGTCAATATAATGCCACTACATGACAAGATTCAGGATATTATGGATAACACCAATGGCAGTCTTACAAAGTTGGAAGATCGACTCGAAAGGATTGAGAGCCGATTGCCAGCAGAAAAAATCAATGAAACCCAGAGTCTGATTCAAATAAGGAAAGATATGGATATCCTCACAAAGCAACTGGTGGCAACAATGGAAAATATTATATTAATAAAAGTTTGCTGTATTATTTCTGTAATTTGTTGCATCGTAATTGCAGTTTTTTGTATTATATTTTCAATTCATATGTTCATTTCGAAAATCAAGTGAAATTGTCGTATTTATTTTTCGAAAACAAAAAGCGACAGAAAGGAGTTATTATTTAAGTTAGTAACTATAAATCTGTATTGATTAAGCACAAATATTTTGCCTTAAATTATTTAAGTTGTCAACAATTAATTAAGCCACAAATATATCGCCTTATTTTAAAAATTATCAAAAAAGGATGTTTTATTTGAAAAGACATTGCAAAAAGGATAACGTCAGTAGGGTCGAAGTATATTGTATTGTTTTTAATACTTCTTGACACTCAACATTACCAAATAAATACCTCTCATAGCTTTTGTTGTTTTTGTTCAATTAAATTTTATTTCACTGTAGAGTGAAACCTCGTTACGCGCAATAGTTTTATATGTACAACCGATGCCTGGCCCTGGCGCGAGTATTTTTTCTCATTTTCCGCTGAAAGACGCACTTGACTAACATAAATTTTCTCATTGTTTACTTTTGGCTAAGCTAAGAAGAGATGCAAAAGCGGCAAAAGCAACTGCAACTGCAACGGCTGCCATCTGCCTTTTAGCAACGAGTTGGAGGCTGCAGTTGGAACTGGTCTCTGGTCTGTGGTCCCTGATCTCCTCCTGCCCCATGCCCCATCCTGTGGCATTGTCAGTTCTCTGCGCGCGTTGTTTGTTGTTGCATTTACATTTTTGGTGTCGATTCAATTAGTAAATATAACCAAAAGCAAACAGACAAACACAGGCAGGCCGAAGCTGAGGCTGAGGCTAAGGCTGAGAGGGCAGCAGCAGCCAGTAAACCTGTACAATTGTTGACCATGCTCATGCCTAAATAGCCACAAACTCCAACTGTGCTGGTGGTGGTGGCATATCCTCGCTGATAAATCTTCAAGATATATGCACATATATATGTATGCATTTATATATGTAGATGTAGAGAAGTACCTACAACCACTTCCTGCTAGGCTGGAGATCTTCAAATTGCTCGCTAATGAAGTGAAGGGGCAAGGGAGGTGCTTTCCCTATAGACATACTCGAATCTGATGGCTTCAGGGTAATGTCTTCATCATGCCACACATAATATGACACAAATTGCGCCTTGGGTCAGCTATTTCTTAACCCTTTTTATTTCTGTGTTACAAAAACTACACCACTAAATGGCAATAAGCAGCAGGCATGAGGTGATCACAGCTTATCACCCACAAAAAACCAAAACCCAGAGCGTGAGAGGCCCAGCCCGGCGATTTTTGACATTTAAGCGAAGGCAAAGGCGCCGCAAGAAAAAAAAGTACAGTATATATAGGAAACCCGCCCAACAACAGCAAGGCTCTCTTTCACGAATTAGTGCACTCGAAAAATATCCAGTCAATAAAATAAAATACTGCTAAAGAGTTTACAAAATAGTAATCCAAGTAATCAAAGCCATCACTTACACAGAAATAAATCATAATATAAATTATTTTTGTCAAAAAATATTATTTAAATTATTTTTCTACCTGCACCTCTCTTAGTGTTATTTTTTACCTTGCAACTATGTTGCAGATTTTGATTAGAAGGTGAAATAATGATGTTAACCTCGGCTTGCAGTTTCGCAAGCAAGCTGCTCCTCGCGGACATGTGGCTTAAAAATTCGCAATAAAAAAAAAAAAAAATCAAGGAAAAAACACAAAACGAGGCCAGGTTAAATGTTGATCGAGGGGAGGAGAGGAAGTTGGCGACGACCCGCAGCTAGAGGAATAAACCAGAGACAATCAGCGAGAGAACCGGGCGACAGGAGCAGGAGCTCCAGAGAGTCGCAGAGCCGATGATTTAGTGTCCAGCTGGGTCTGTGCACATAAATTCACCTGCTGACAGTCCTCCTTCTGTGCTCCCGAGAAAAGCGAAAGGCCACGGAGGAGGCTCGCTCGCTGGCAAAATTGTTAAATTCAATCGAGAATAAAATGTACATCTTTTTTTTTTTTTTTTTTTTGTTGTTCTTTTGGGAGGAGGTTGCAGTTGCTGTTGCTGTTGCCTGTTCTCGGAAACTCTTTGGGGGTATGCAAAGCCACAGAAAAGTCAAACAGAGGTACAGAGCTGGCCCAAGTGATTGACTCATGAAAAGGGGCTAAAAGTTCGCATCTAATTCAAAAGAAATGTGATTAAAATCGTGGCCACCATCCCTGCTCCTTCCCCACTGCTCGGGCTGATTCCTCAGGCCTTTGTGATGTCATTATATTGAAGAATGGCAGCGCAGGAGAGCTGAAGGCATGAACAGACCCTCCGCTACCTGCGCCCTGACTGACTGAATGTCCACATGTGGGTCTAAGCTCAAAGCGAAAGCCAGCTGGCAAGCAGGGCTGCCAGGCAACGTTGACATTGAAAGGAGCAGAAAGCAGAAGCAGCAAAAGGGATGCAAAGACCCTCTCCTACCTGCGCCCTGTCCTTTACCCTGACTGACTGAATGTCCACATGTGGGTCTAAGCTCAAAGCGAATGCCAAAAAGCGAGGCTAATCGCTGGGCCGCTGGTCCAGCGCCTGGAATAAAATGCAAAGCGAAGGACAAGCCGAGGATGGAGACAAAGGCAGGCAGCAGCCGGGGCCCCGTCCGGAATGGCGGCATTTGCGCTTAAGCCATGGCAATGAATTCATCGTTGACATATCTCGTTAATTTAATTTCTTATCGTAGGGATAGCATCGTCGTCGTCGTCGTCGTCTTCGACTTGGCCCTGGTCTTCGGAAGCCGCATGGCTGACTGATTTCGCGGCACCAGGGACTGGCTGAGGGGCAAGGGCCAAAGTCTGGTATGCAAAATAGCTGCAAGGATGCGCCGCGTTCTTGACTTGCTCTCTCCCCGAAAAGATCCGGGGGCGGCGGGGAGGAGAGCAGCTCCAAACAAAGACAGCCTGAACGAACAGAACAAGACCTGGATCTGTATGTAGACCTGAAAAACTTACTATGGGGGACGACAGACACCACGGCACAGTTGGAAAACAGGGGCAGGCGACTTGCGGCGATTGGGATTGAAATTGGGATTTGGATGAAGCAGGGAATAGGGACAAAAAAGACAACGAAACAAACTACACAGAAACGATGGAACTGCTCTGAAAAATGTCTTTTTTTGGAAAAATTTTGTCAAAATAATATTTCTGCAAGTAATTTCCTGGCATAAAAGCCTTTGGTTCTTATAAATTTTGCTGAAAACTTAATCTAAAAATCTGTTTAAAATCTGTAGAATTATTTCCTGTGTTTTTTTTTGTCTTCCGCTCTGCTCAGAGACTCGACTCGATTCCCTTTTTTTCTCTGGTTTTTCGCTCTTTTCGTTTGCCTTTTCGCTACTATAAATTTTTGTCAACGATTTGTACGCATTGTCTTGGGGCTTGATCTGCTTTAGTCTGCTCCAATCCCCTCTTTTGCTCCCTCAAGCTACTTTTTGTAGAGCCTTTGAGAGATTTTTAGCATAACATTTGATTATCATTGTCAATTGTGTGTGTATTTATGTATGTGCAGGGGATTTCGAGGCGGGTTCCTTTGTGCATTCTCTTCTCCTCCTCCTCGTTCTCCTCTGCTGTGGCTTCTAGACGGACGACAGCACAAATGATTTGGCTTAACTGTCAATCAATTTTTGGTTGTAGAGATATCTTGCGAGAGATAGGAAAAAAACGAGTTCGTTGCCTAAGTCTTTTGTTTTGGTTAATTGTTATTTGCTTAAAAATACAGAATACGAGCTCCGGCAACGCTTTCCCCAATTAACGATAAGGCATCGCCTGTTGAGGGGTGGATCTGGACCCATCCCCCCTCCCCCAAACCCCCTCATCCCACCGTTTTAGGAGGTAGCACACATTAAGCCACATTCGCGCAAATTAACGCAAAATGCTTATCACAGAAGTCGCGGGAAAGCCCCATCCCTACTCCCAGCAGCTGCTCCCACTCCCGGCGGGCATCTCCCACTTGTATATTGCCGCCTAACGAACTGCGCGTACTTTTCGAGAGGGCAACACCCCACATACTATATAAAAGGTTCCTGGACCCCGTCGTCGCGCGCGACTCTGCTGATGATTTTACGCACCAGCTTTAAGGAGAAGGAAACACAGAACAGAGCGTGGAGGGGGTCTAAGGGGGAGCCTCTCTGCGCACACACACCACACCTTGCCAACTGGTGTTGAAAGCAATTTCAAAAATGATGAGTATGATCGAACAGTTGCCGCCGTCCGTGGCCGCCGCCGTTCTGTTGGCTTTTCGATTTGCTTTCAATATAATTTTGGAACTCCCCCTTAGGACCGCGCTCCGCTTCAATATCCCCATAAATATATTGCTGCCTGGCTGCCTGGACCCTTCGTTTCTGGGGACTCCTCTTCTTCCAGCTGGAGAAGAAGCCAATAAGCAGTTTTGCTTTATCGCTTATTAAAAATCATTTCGCTCTTCGTATTTTCAGTATTTCCAGACAGGCTCCACCAGAGCCTCAGTTCCTCGATCCTCGTTCCTCGTTCCTCTTCCGCTTCAGCTCCAACTCGAAGCTCCCTTTGACTTTTACTGGCTTTGTTATTAACTTTGACTCACATGTCGATCACTCCGGCTGATGATTTTGTTCAATTTTAGCGCACATGAGAGCGCCGTCTACGTCTCCATCAAGCCATCCAACCCCCTCATCAGTGTCTTCGTCCGAGACTTGGGTTTCTACATTCCAAAACCTGAGCTGGTATATGTAACCTCCATCCATGTGTTTTGTGATTGCTATCTGGATGGAGCGAAAATATTTATTCAGCCCCAAAAAAAAAAAATATATATGTGTAATGGAATGTTACTAAATACACAGAGAAAAATAGGGAACGTGCTAGAAAATTAGAAAAACTTTTAAACAAATTTCAGTTAAAATAATACGGAACTTTGGCTCGAAGCTATGTTATAGAAATGAATTTTAGAATTTATTTAAATGCCTTCCTCAGCTTTTTTTTTAGTTCACTTGAAATATATTTTTTCTCGTGTAATTTTTCCTCTCCTGACTGACTCTGTTGTGTCCCAGTGAGTGCCCATCAAGCTTGACGATGCCGATGCTGGCTGCCTGATGATGACGTGCCGTTGTCAGAAGAGACTAAAAGTTAACGCTGGAGAGCCGGAGTCCGTTGTCCGGAGGAGAGTCTGCTGAATCGTTCGATCCTGGTGCCCCAAATCGACTTCGCTTTCATTCATGCCTCTTCTTCGCCGCTGCTGCTGCCCCTCCTGCTTATCGATCGCATGTGTCCGCTATGGCAAATTATGGCAAATACACACCTTATACCTTATACCATATACCTTGTACCTGATGCCTTATGCCTTATGCCTTCTGCCCAGGAACTTGGCTTCGCATCTGCTACAGTCAGCTCTCGATGCGCACGCACCCCACACAGACAAAATACGGAGATACTCGGCAAGACGGAGACACACTCCATGGCGAGTGGAGATGGAGGGAGTTGGACAACAACTTTTAATACTTTTCGTTTCTTCGTCGTTCCTCTTCGATCGATTTTATATTTCTTATTGTTTTCACGAGGTCCCGAGGAGAGCCCTTTCCTCTCCGCCTCGTCGACGATGATTACAAGATCACTTATCTGGCTTCAATAAACTTCGGCATCGGTTGCTGTTATTATTTTTTAATGTAGTTTTTTAAGTACCATCAAACACTTGAGACTATGAAGCGAGAACTACACCCCACCGCCGCCCCGTGGCCTGTCTCTGGCCTCGAAAAATCATCTAGAAAAGTTGTTTTTAGACCCAACAGCGATCGATAGCGGAGAAGGTAATTACCAGCGATCGATTGCTTCGATCCTCGCATATATGCCTCTTCTCTTTTCTACATTTTTCTAGGGGGCGGTGGAGCTGAAGAAGATTATCGTAGATCTCGGAGCCAGGGCAAGGAATTTCAATTTCAGTTTGATTTTGATTTTGAGCCTCCTGCACCTGCCGCCCAGCAACACTTTCTTTCCGTTTATTGATATCTTTTTATGGGGGCCCCAGCAGCACAGCATCTCACTCCCTGGCAGAGGCTGCTTCCCAGACCCATCTACTGCCATTCCATTGCGTTGGCCCATCAATCGCAAGTACAGTAATTTGGCCCAAGAGTTGGTTCAATGGATTCCCCCATTACCACGTAACTCGGGTTTATGGCCACGCATGGCTTTAAGCCATTGGAAGATAAAGGTATTGTACACTTTAAGGAAATGCTGTATCTTTAATGCATTGATCTTTGTAGAGAAGGGGAAGCTTTTTGGAAGCTTTATGCTTTTTAAAGAGCATTTTCCTTATAATAGGAAACACAACAGGTGGGAAACTACATATATAATTATGAAATTTCATTTTGAAAGTTCATGGTTTTTGTTTATGAAGTATTTTTCTGGCAGTGTCTTTACCTTGACTTACTCCATAAACATTCCAAGTTCTAGTCCTGAGAGCTCCTTGCCTTATTTTCCTGGCACTTTTCACTCTTCAGTGACTCTGAGCCCGGTATCCCGGGTGCAATTTTCGTGGCTGCAACATATTGGCTTAATGCCAGTCAGGGCCAGATTCTCCTCCACTATCCACTAAGCTAATAACTGGCAATCTTCTGGCCCTTGGAAGTCCCAGCGAAAAAGCTCTCCCAGACTAAAAAATAAACCTTCTGCTTGCCCAGGTTCTATCGATCTTTCTGCGCCGCTGATCTCTCTCCGTGGCATTCCTTTCGCTCTCTGTGTGGAACATCTGGCCTTTTTGATTTTAATTATATATTGTGACCAGTTCGAGTCCAAGTCTGAGTCGACGACTCCCTGGGCCAAGGAAAACCTTCATATCGAAGTGGGCGTGTCGCTAAATAAATTACTTTTCTATACTTGGAGTCGACGCGCTGTCGAGTTTCCCACATGTGGCAGCAGCAGCAGCAGCAGCGCACAATCTCTGTTTCTTTTTTAATTCTGTTTCAGTCTCTATATAGTAGAGTTTTCGTAGCTTTTGTGCTTGGCTGGAAGCTCGGAAAATTGTTTGCTAAACGCCCTTTCCTGTGCTGCCGTCGCTTTTGGGCTGAAGCTGCTCGTAATTAGCATAAATCACTTCGAAAAAGGCTACCATTTCGGCTTGACCAAATTTGTTTATAGACTCTGTGGCTCTTTTGGCATTTTGGCATCTCCTGACAACAGCCACCCCCTCCTCCACCCTCTCTCTCTCTCTTTTTCTGGAAATCCCCTGGATCGCTTGGGAAGAAACAACAACACGACATGGTCCAAGTCACGCATCGCTGACCAAAATTGGCCTCCAACTCGAACTGAACGAAGGCGATTGCTGCTGCAGTTTTTGCTTGGCTTTGTTTGCTCTTTTCTTTTTCGTCTTGGCCCGAAAGTTGAGCAATAAAGGCCATTTGCATTTGCATTGGACTCCAAAAAGCAGCGAATAGAAAGTACAATTCGTTAATTGAAAGTTTCCCGAAAGAAATACACAAAAATAAAAAAGGCCAACAAATCAAATGAAGCGTCCAAAGTTGTTCCTTCGATTTCCCGTTCAAAATCAACTTTCCCATAAACGCAACTAATTGCAGTTCGGGTTTTCTTTCTTTGAGAGATATCCTGACTAATTACTCAGCGAAGTGGAGATATGCGGTGACCCCATCATCATTAAACTATACACGATTTCCTGATGATTTCCCACATGGAAATTAGCTAACCAAACCTGTCAAAATCTATTCGAAGGCATCTTCATAACTATTACTGTCCAAAGACTGGTTTTCCTGCTCGCGATTATTTCCACTTTTTCATAATCGCAATTACTGTCAATCAGTGATTTAATTTCAAGTTTTTGATTTATTATCGTGGCGGAACCCGGGCTCAGTCACTTAAGTTGATTTAGTCAGAGGGGTGTGGTGACCCCAACTTATTTACTTTTCGAATGTAATTGCTTTTAAGAGCTCTTATACAATTGCAAATAGTTATTTCTTAAAGAAATCTAAATAAATATATTTAGTTGGTGATTTGTTGTAAACTCATTACAAAAGGTTTTCTAGTATTTTAATAATTTATTACGCTTGGAAGTATCCATAAAATTCTCTATAAGTAATGTTAGATAATCTCAATGGAAGTTGAATAATAATAATTTTCTTTGTTAATTAATGTTAGCTTATTTCAATAAATTTTGTCATATTTTGTGTATCTAATAGTACCATTTTCAACTATCCCAAATGTAGTGCAATTTATTTTTACAGCCTTAATTGAATCTTTAAGTCTTCAACTGGTTTTTGGTTCAGTCTAGACCACTTTTAGCAAGTGCGTCGTCGTGTCCCCACCACCTGACTATTTTTTAGTGCTCTCCACCAAGCGGCCTAATTGAAAAAATGGTTTATTAAAATCGCATGCATTATTATTATATTTCCGTCATTAGGCCGCAGCAGAGTAGAGCAACGGGTTTGTTTTTTTGGAGGCATTGCATCATCGAAAAAGCTGAACTGGGAGCGTTTGCTCTATCTGCAATCTTTGGTCCTTCGGTACTTTGTTGCTCCGTAATTTGTCGGACGTGATGATGATGATGATGAGGATTCTGTCTCGCCTCTCACTCAAAACACCACAGAAATACAGACAATTGCAATGGGCGATGGGAGAGAGAGGTGTACCAATTATAAAGCTGCGCTTGTTGCCCATAAATTCGCGTCCGCTTATCATTTTCATAAACAAGTCGCGGCCAAATGGGAGCCGCACTGGAGAGGCCCAGACTTATGCAATTCTCACTTGGCTCTAGCCTCAGCCTCCGACTGACTGCAGGTAATGACAGGTGTTTGTAACTCGTTTGTACTCGTAGCTAACGGAGTCGAAGACCCAAAAATATGGCTGGACCCAGAAACAGAAACAGAAACCCAGACAGCTAGACAATCGGCATGGGCATTGGACAGAGAAGAGTGGGTCTCTGGAAAACACCAAAAGCCAAGCGAGGCTGCTGCTGCTGCTGCTGCTGGCAGGGGGTCGCCAACGCAGGCCCAAGACGATATTTGCATTAAAATACAAAAGCCGAGGCCTGGCCACCAATTTATGCCCGCCAGCATCAACGGGCATTGGTATCAAGAGCCACAGCAACAGCTGCTGCTGCAGCTCCTCCTAGAGGACTACAACGAGAAGGGGCGTCCAGTGAAAGTGATCCTCGGAGATGGGTACAAGACGAGACTAGGAAGCCTGGTCTGCGGTTGCCGGCCAGAAATTCTGGGATTACACTTGAGGAAAATATCAAGAAACTTGGTTTTAATACTAGTAACTCAAAGCATATCCCCTACCTATGAGGGATATTTTCTCTCCCTGTAGCCTCTCCAATTTCATTACCAAACGCAATTTCCATTTGTTTTCTTGTGGTCAAAGCATAGAGACATACCAATGTGGACAGTGGACAGACCCCATCCATGTGTATGATGATCATTTTGATTTCGATTGTGTTTCCGCGTGTCTTTCTGCGGTTTAAGCAGATTGTTTGCCAGCAGCAGCGCACAGCTTCATCAGTTGATGGCGGGAATCAAATTGATATTTGTGGTCAGGTGTGGTGGTTCTGGAATCCCTGGAATCGGATCGTAGTTGGTGACCAGTACCTCTCTTGGGGGTTTATTGAACTTTTCGGGGGGTTGCTAATCACTCCAGACAACATTTGTCATTGTTAGCAAGTAATTAACTCACGCCCCAGTACCGAATCCTCTGGCACCCACCTCCTCCTCCGAATACCGCCCACCGCCCCCAGAGAGCCATAAACATAAATCACTCAGCGAAAAACCACCGGGAGAAAAACCAAGTGTGGGGCTGGATAGCTTTAGAGAGACTGGCAACTTAATTGCAGAGTTTGCATAATGCATTTAAGTGAAAAAAAAGGAGGAAAATGTTGAAAACCGAGAGCTGGCAATTCGCGGTTTTGCCTAATGGCGCAAAATATTTCAAATAAACATTGAAAAACACTTCGAGCCATGAAGTGAAATTCAATTTGGCCAGAAGTCCCGCCGCCGCCGCCGCCGCAGCAGCCGCACCACAATCATAATTAATTTCGGCGGTTATCGCTTGGCCTGCTTCCGAGTAATCCACTTCGCAGTAACTCTGAGTAACAGTCACTGAGGCTGGTGTCCCACCTGCTGCCCAGGTAACCAAAAAAAATCAACAAAATCGATATTTAAAATCGCATAAATCGCCGGGCGAGCCCACACATAGAGAAATAATTGGGTGCTTAGGGGCAGTGTTTGCGTGTAAATGGGGCTATAAAAGTGAGAAAACCAAAAATAAACAAATAAACACTAACTCGGAAAACGTTTTTAAACCGTAGATTAGCTGGTTGTTGAAAATTTATGAAGCATATTAGGAAATGAACTCTTAAATAGCAAGTTTGAGACAGGCTTTAGACGAATTTTTAATAGAATTTCAGAAAAATATTCGTGTTAAATGAAATGTATGGCTTTAGACATTGTATTTTATATAAAGTCCCATGTTTATAATGTTTTATTTGATGCATTGAGAATCTTAAACCTTTTAAATATCCTTTGCGCTTCCAGGGTCCCAAGTTTGAGCATCTCTAAACTTCATAAAATTCCCATATAAAATTGTATAATTTGGATATCATTATTCGCCGTGCACCACATGCGTTCCACACACTCGCCGCACACTCCCATACGTTCCACACACATTTTACCGCTACGACTTTTGGCTGTGACCACTTTGCAATTTGATTTATGCAGCTCTTGGCCCCGCTGGAAAGCTGTATGTGTGGATCGGCTCTGGGCTTAGGATATATATAGGTGGCTCCATCGCTTGATCAGTGGCTCGGTGGGGTGTGTGGGTGCGTCTCGCCTCTAACTGGAATTGCTTTAAATTACGCAAATTCAAATTGAAGGGGGCACGAGGCTGAGGCTGAGGCTGCGACTGAGCCTGAGCCTGAGACTGAGACAAAGACAGAAACCAAAGCAAAAACAAAACGAATCGAATGCAGTTGGAGCCTGAACTTTTGATTAACTTATTGGACACACGGAGCACAACAAGTATGGCCGGTACCGTTAGAGATCCCGGCACAGGCTTTGGCTTTGGCACTACCAATGGCACTGGCACTTGCCATGTACAGAGTTGTCCACTTTACGTGCTCGCCGGTCGCATTTATCAAGCCGACCGCCGAATGGAACGAACTAAAGAGTGAAACCGAAACTCCCAGACAAACCCAAATTCAAACCTAAAGCCAGAGCTTGGCTCGAAGACCAAACCAAGATCGAAAGTGGCCAAAGTCGGCGGGACAACAAAATCAAAATCGAATTGCTGCGAGTTTGTACAGCTAAGTGAATAAAAATTGCTAGTTGGGAAATAAACAAATAAATAAATAAAAATTTTAGCCAAAAGTGAAATAAATAAAAATGTTGCCTAATTTATTGGTGCAACATACAAGAGTTTATTTAT
This sequence comes from Drosophila mayri, assembly GCA_008042485.1. Taxonomy (NCBI): domain Eukaryota; kingdom Metazoa; phylum Arthropoda; class Insecta; order Diptera; family Drosophilidae; genus Drosophila; species Drosophila mayri. The sequence continues at coordinate 31,044 of VNJN01004651.1, read as the reverse complement.
GGGTAGAGTATTCCAAGTGCTGTTTGATTTAGGAGAAGAAATGGGACTCTACAAAATTTTAACTTAATAAAGAAATATTTTCTACATTTAAATAAGAGAAATTCTTGAAGGTTTACAGCTTATTTATCTATAAAAACTAGGCCTGGAAATTGCTTTTCTAAAATCTAACTTTAAAATTCCTCCAAAAATAAAATAAATAAAGAAAACCGTCTTATTTATGGGTCCATCTTTATCACAGTAAGTTTATTTCCTCTTGTGATAAATTTCCGTAGATCCTTGCCTCTTGTCTATGCCTTTCTGCCCATTTTGCACATTTCAATTCTGCGCAAATATTTACACAATCTCAATAAATTTATGCGCTCTTCTTCACATTTTCAATTTGCCAAGGAGAAGCCTCCTTCTCCTTCCCCTCCTTGCTTATGCAAAGATCCCAGGCAAAGGCAGGCAGTGATTGTTATTGGCCTAGAGAACGATCTGCAATCGATGCAGAATCCGAGGCTGGATCATCGACGATCCATGTGTGGGCGGTCGAAATCGAATTCAAATTCAAATTCAGCGATCGTGGTGGGAGTTTTTTTTTTCTTCTTTTTTTCGCCAAACACGGAACACTGGGGTAATGGAGTCAAGCCTCGACTTCGTCGTCGTCTAGGGCTGGAGATCATGATTCTTATCGCCCGGCTTTTAGCTAAAGGCCCGCTCTACCGATCCGATCTGCACTACTTTGTGTGTGGCCCAGTTGTGGTGGTGCAGGCAGCCCGGTTTTTATGGCCATCGACAACTCATTGACAATTTCCTACTTTGGGTGCCACTTTGGGGAAAGTCTTTGCGATCGCAAATGTTGGCCATTAAGCCCAAGAGCTGTCCAGGCCAAGCTCGCTTTCCCAACGGAAATGGCTGCACCTTCGGGAGGTGTGACCATACATCCATCAAGCCGGACAGAGTGTGACCAAACTCGTCCGAGCGGCGCCAATTAGAATGTTTTATTGCCTGGACAGACGACATTACTCCACAAAGAAGGAGATGGAGGCCATGAAGTAGTCGCCAGCTGTCATATGAGCATGACTTCCAGTGTCGCTCTTGATTTCATTCCCTGTGTGTGGGTGGCGTGGGGTTTTTGGAGCGGAGTGGAGTAGGCAGGGAGCAACTCGTTAGGGCTCAGAATCTGTCGAGCGTGCATCCCAACTTAATTAGCTGCAAAAGGAACTGCAGTTTAAATAGGAAGGCAATGCAATGATTAGCGCCTACGATTGCAAGGAAATTGCACAAAATGGACAAAGGAATATACGAAATAAGAGCTAAAGAATTGAGATTTAATTAAAAATGGTCTTGAACTAAGTGAATTTCAAATTTAAATGGTTGAGACAAATATTTTAACGATTTTTTAATTATGTCTGATTTTCCAGCTATAATAATTACTTAATTTATTGAAAACTATTACAAAAGCAAACAAAAATGGACTGCAGATTTTCATGTTTACATTTTTATAAACAACATAAAATGTTGTGGTTTTTAAGACACCAATTTGGTTGGGAATTCAAAAAAGTACAAGAAATTATTCAGGTTTTTCTTGTTGTTGTTACACAATTTTGAGCTCAAAACAGGAACTGATTCCGTTTCAAGTTCGTGAACTTTGTCGCTGTTATCCAAATCGACGCACATTCCGGGCCGAACCATGTCCCGGGACCTGTGTGTGCAACGATCCATCATCGCAGAGTCATAGTCGGGGATCGGAGGATGGCAATGGGAGATCGAGAGTCCAAGGCGGGTGGTGCAGATCGTTGCAGCTGCGGCGGCGGCGGCGGCGGCAGCAGGAAAAAATAAGCAGCGAGGCATTTGAAACACAAGAAACGCATTCATTCCCCCAACTTGCCAGTGTTTTTTTGTTGTTACTTTTTTTCGTAACCATTTTTTCTACTTTTTTCCGGCCTGTTGTTGTGCTGCGTTCGCATGTTTTTGGCCATTTGCAGACGGCGGAGGAGACTCAGGCCTAGCAGCCTGGCGAGATCTCGCAGTCAAGTCCATGGCCGGCGGTTAAATGTAAATCTCCCCCAACTCTCTGTACCAACGCATTTCGCATCTATTGGTATTTTGATTTATCAATAGACGCGGTTTTCCCCCTCCCCCCCTCTGTCTCTCTCTCTCCCGCTGTTTGTGGCGAAAGCAAAAGTTGAGTCTCTGGTTGGCAGAGTTTTCCCGAGTTGAAACCAAGTTGAGGGAAAGGCTAACTTTTAACTTGAACCGTACAAAGAGAGTGAGAGAGAGAGAGGGTTGGTAATGGGGTAATGGTAATGGGCATTCGGGCTAAGAAGACAGCTGCAGCCAGAGTGCCAGAGCCAGAACATAAATCAAATGAAGGAAGAAATGTACAAGATAAATTTTTAAGCACACTTATTTAACACCTAACAACCTTGTTAGATGCATTTTGATGATGCCCCAGCACCAGCACCACTCAGAGACAAGGTGGAGCACAGAGAACTGCCAGGAAAAGAAAGGCACTGGGGAAAAATTTGCCTTGATTATAGTAATTTAACGATAATTAGCTCAACTTATTTAACGAAAATAATAAAGATAATCTACAATAAACCTGTACTAATAATCTTTAAGATCCAAGTGTTTAAACCCTCTAATATCCAATATCCATCTAAATATTTGCTAATAACCTCCTTAAACTGTCTACAATGGTTTATTCCCAGTGTAATACAACGCAGCGCAAAGAACAAGTCAGAAATCTATACCGGAAAATTAAAAATTCTTAATAACACGACAAGCGGCGGCACAGCGGTGGTGCAATGATGCTGCAGCGGGGCAACAACTGTTAGAATTGCTTTTCGGTGTTTGGCGATGCACAGCGACAACAAAAGCAACTACCCAGAGCCAGCAGAAAAAAAAGTAAACAGAAATAGATCGTTCCCACCTTTCTCTGGCTGCACTGCACCACTTTCTTGGCGGCGGTGCTTGGGTGCCCCATCACATCTGCTCACATATAAATCTTGTGCGCATCTCTTCAGAGAGAACGAGCGCTAAAAAAAAATAATTTATAAAAATTGCAATAAATATTGAGGGGCCCTGATAAGGCGTCAACATAAATCAGGTGCCATGTTGGAGACCAGAGACCGCAGGCCGGGGCGAAGTGCGAACAAAACCCGTGACTAATCAAGGCAAAGGTGTGAAATCTTCACACGATGCCGAGGATTCTCCAGGTGTGCACAAGAGGAGAGTCCTCGTCGGCGCTTTGCTAAATGTCTTTATAAGCTAATTCGATGGCTGGTCAATTAGCTGAAGGATGGGAAAAATGGGAGAAAAAAATTCACTATGAAATAATGATTATTTTTTAAGATTTTCTAAAAACAAAAACTAAGCTTCTAAGTATGCGAACCTTTACTACTTTTTTAACCCATCTTTACTTTACTTTTAAGCTCTACAATTTCCACATTTCTCCTATCGATTTATTGATATTTTCTGTCTGAGTCTGAACCGCACCAATTTCACGCTTTCTGCTCCCAACCAACATTGGCTTGAAACATGTAATTCCCGCCGCCCACATTGGCTAACACTTTCATCGCCTCAATCTTGGCTTAGAGATGTATATTGGGTTTCACACACACCGAATTGGCATTGAAATTGGTATTGGCAGGGGATTGATGAGGCTGCGATTGAGTCGTGTGTTGAGGAGGGGCCGCCGCCGAAAAGTGCTCAACACCGTAAGAAGCAAAGTCGAGCCGGGCACTTGTGAGCACGTAGCCATTTCTCATCAGTATTGCGGCGGGGCAGCTAAATCATCCACATCTGCCGGAAATTGCATAACAAATATGCAAGCAAGCCGCACGCTGCGATTCGCCAAGTGAGTCTCTCAGGCCCAGTCTCAGAGTCTCCCAGTCGCGGTGTTAGTTAGTTGCCCGCTCTGGTGGGGATGTCTTATCAAAACTGTTCGCTGGCCCCGGCTTCAGTTTGAGCCACTCGCACCACTCACTCCACAATGCACACTCCACTCGGCCGCTTGTGATAATCCATGCCAGAGACACGACCGACATTTGGCCAACTTCTATTAGCCAGAACTGTTTGGTGTGACTTCCCTTGGCTTGCTTATTGCCAAAGGCACAGAGGGAAAATATGTAAAACCTCAGTATTTTGTAGAGAACAAATAAATACGGAATATTATTCAAGAAAATGTAATTTTCCTAGTAAGAAATATCTTCAAAAATTAAAGTTTCTTTAATTTATTTGAGTTGAAGTTTTTGATTAATTTTTAAATTTAGAACCCCTTTTCTTCGAGTGCACAGGTGTTAATCAAACTGCAACCACGAGCACATCCGCCGGGATGCTGCAGAACGTTTCTGTTTCCAGCAATCATCTTCATCCTTTTGTTGTTAACTGCTTTGGTTTGGGCCAACTCCCCGTTCCCCTCTCTCTTTCTCAGACTCTCTGTCTCTGCTTGGTTTTCGGTTTTTGTACGTTAAATAAGGTAATTGAATGAAATTACTTTTGACAGCTTATTTGCATACATCAACAGCCGAAGCAGCAGCCGAAGCAGCAGCAGCAGAAGCAGAAGCTGCTTTCGAGTTGGAGTTGTAGCTGAAGCTGAAAGCTGGAGTTGGAGGCCTTGTTAGGCCATAATTGGTCATTGAATGCTGCCCCTGCTCCAGTCCCTGTGAAACCACCTTTTTGGCATCACCACCTGCAAGGAGAGTGTGAGAAATGCGTGCTGACAAAGATGAATAACTCTCCAAGCAGCAGCTTCAACTCTTCACAATATATACATATATATTCAAGATATGAAGAGAGTTGAGCAAACGAACTTGAATTGTTCGTGTTTTTTTTTTTTCAGTATTTCCTTTTTTTTTTGGCTGCTGTGGAAGATGTCACTTGGCTTTGGCTTTTGGCTGTCTTCGATTTGATTTGCCTTTCACTGGCCGCCAGTTTCTGTTGTTGACTTAACCGCAAGCAAACCCAGCTGTCCCCTGTTCGCTCTTCAACTTATCAGTGTGAAGATCACACTAAAAATAAAGTTGGAGTGCTTACTACCCATTTATCATAGATTTTGAATAAAAAATTTCATAAATATATCAGAAAATAGATTTATATTTATGAAAAACCTTTCAGAAAAGTTGTAAAGATATATTTCTCTAAAATTATAATACCCTACGAATTTTTCTTCAGTGCCTGATCTTTTTTTACTGACTTATTCCCTACCCACAAACGATTCCCTGCATATATCCCTTCGATTCGTGTGGGCGTTGCATTCATTTAGCACCGCGGACCCTCACTCTCTGCCCACTAAGGAACAGTTGCACCCAGAACTTCCATGCTGTTGACAGATAAAATTGCCAATCTCTGGACTGACGCGACATCCCGTACCATCAGAGGAGGAGCAGCTCCTTCTCCTCCTGTTAACTGGCTGGCGACAATTTCCCTGGGCCCGGGGTTAAACGGGTTTAAACTGCTACCCAACCAAGCTTAATGAAAGTCTTTAGTCGCAGCAACAATCTAAGCAGATCTCCGCCAGGTCTTCAGTCCTCGGGTCCTCCACTACCCAAGACCAGCTTACAAAAAGTGTAATTAGCGCTGAAATTTAACGAGAGGAGAGCTAAGGAGGCCCTGGACACGTTTCGCTTTAAATGCATATCAGTCTGGCTGGCGGCCCCTGAGGAAGGGCTGAGACTGCACAGGGAGAAATTAATAGGGTTTGTACCCCCAAAAGAAATGAATTTTCTGAAGAGAAATGTTTTCAGCGTGGGAATAGCTTCGAAAACCATTTATAAATATTTTTTTCAAAAATTTTAGTTAATCTTTCTGCCTGTTTTTGTTTCAATTTAACTATTTTGAACCCTCTCTTTTTCTCCCAGTGCCCTCTGTCTTTGCTGTTTGACTTTATTTTGTTTGTTTTGCATCTTGTCTTGAAATAAGAAGGAGGGTAAAACTCGCCTCTCTCTCTGGCCTCCTCCGCTTCCTATTTAAAGTGAAATAATGACAGTTTTAATTGCTGATTTGTGGCTTGTTGTTCGTTGGCGTCAAAATGCGATCGATGCCTGCCTGCCCCCGCTGGTTTAGCTATTTATAGGCCGTTCCCATTCCCATTCCCATTTTCAGCTCCTGTTTTCCCCCAGCAGAATGCAAATGTTGATTACGCAAAAAGGCCAACTAATTGGCAGCCATTAAGCAGGGGTCATTGCTCCCGGTTTTCCGCCAATCCACTGCCGCCAATGATTCACCTCCGAGTTTTTTGGCTCAAATTTAAGTTGACACTCGGCCTGATATGCCACTGCCTCGGGGGCGAATCCCGACGACTCCGACTCCGACTCCTACTTTGCGGGCCTCCGCCGAATACCTGGCATAACAAATTGCCAAATTAAGCCCTGAACAGGGCCCGGAGATAAGCCTGTGGAACGGGAGTTCCGAGACTACCAAGGCAGCTGCCTGTAAATCAAATTAAAATTTCTGACAACTTCATTTGTACCTGTTGGAATATGCAATCCATAACAAAAGAGTCGTGTGCTCCCGATTTTCTTAGCATTTCGGGTTTGGAAATATCATAAAGGCTTGATATCTCGATATTAATTGTTAAAACTATTTTTCTTTTAATTTAAAACAAGTTTTTAGTATGAAAAACTCATTTTATATCAAACCCCACTAATTCCTCATTTTGTTCCCCATCTTTCCCAGGTCTCCGCCAGCGATCCGGACTGCGGAGTGAATGCCATGGTAAACTATACCCTGGGCGAGGGCTTCAAGCATCTCACCGAGTTCGAGGTGCGCTCCGCCTCCGGCGAAATCTGTATTGCCGGCGAACTGGACTTCGAAAGGAGAAGCAGCTACGAGTTTCCTGTGTTGGCCACGGATCGTGGTGGTCTCAGCACCACGGCCATGATCAAAATGCAGCTGACCGACGTCAATGACAACCGGCCAGTGTTCTATCCCCGCGAGTACAACGTATCCCTGAGGGAATCCTCTCAAGCCACATCCCAGGCAGCGGCTGCAAGCACACCCATTGTGGCCGTTGTGGCCACAGATCCGGATTCAGGAATCTTTGGCCAGGTCTCGTACCGAATTGTGGCCGGCAATGAGCCTGGAATCTTTCGGATTGATCGCTCCTCCGGGGAGATTTTCGTGGCCCGGCCGGACATGCTGTCCGTTCGAACGCAGGCCATGCACATGCTCAATATCTCGGCCACCGATGGCGGCGGCCTAAGGAGCAGAGCGGATGCCGTGGTCTTTCTTAGCATCATTGATGCCATGCAGCGACCACCGATCTTCGAGAAGGCCCGATACAATTACTACGTGAAGGAGGACATTCCGAGGGGCACGGTTGTGGGTTCGGTGATTGCCACGAGTGGAGATACTGGTAAGAATCTTATCCTTTCCTCCAACTATTAGGGGTTTATTGGTTCAATGAGCTGGAAATCAAAATATGTGTCTCTGAGGGACGGATGGACAACAGTCTGACGGACAGAGAAAAAGCAAATAATTAATAAAAGAAGAAGCAAAGCGGGAGACTTTGAAAGAAGATAGGGATAGGGATTTAATACTCCTAAAAATATTAGTTTAATGGAAACTAAGATTTTTCGAAATATTTTTAAAGGTTTTTAAAAAAAGCAAAAAGACTGATATTTAAAATAATGATACTTTAAAAGGAAATACATTGATTTTTAACAAAAATCTGTAATATTTTGCATTTATTTAATATTGTAAAGCTTTTATATAATAAATAACTTCAAGCTTTCTTAAGCAGTAAAAAACATATAGCTTCCCTTCATAAAAAGAGAACCAAAAATGCCTAAAAAAAATTTGGCACAACATGCAACATCCAAGTTGGAGAGTCTCTCCTTTTTTTTTGGGATTAACAACAAAAGCTGAAAAGCAACAAAAGCAAAACACTTCAAACGCAAATTTCGGCAGAAATCTGCACCCATCAACAACGTCCTCGTCATCATGCCAGCGTGCACGATACAAGGGCCCCGTTTTCAGTTCAGACTTGGTCCCAAGTCCCAAGTCCCAGCCACAGACTGAGACTGAGACGATTCACGATGGCTATGCAAAATGATTTTGCTCTTTAATTTGCTGCTTTCGCTGTGCACTTCCTTTCAAGCAAAGATCCACTCCTACCTGCCTCATGTGTCAATCGCTGACGAGAGCCGCTTCTTCCTCTCTCCTTGCTCCTTTGAAGCAGATTCTATTGTTCCTGCAAACTCATTGTCCAAAAGCCTTTGAATGGCCTTTTAATGAGCGGCAAGCTCCTAATTTCGCCTCTCAAAGAGTTCCTTAAACTCCACAAAAAATAATTGCACTCCTCTTTCATCATCAGCGAAATGGGAATGTTAACAAACGGAATTTTTGTTTTTGAAATGAATTCGAAAATAAATTATTAATAATGAGGAATAATTCAAGAATAGAGCAAAATCTTTAGATTTAACTTAATTTTTTTTTGCAATAATAATTTCATCACTAAAACCCCTACTTTATCATCCTCTTTACAGCCCAGCGCAGCCCCGTGAGATACTCGATTTACTCTGGCGATCCTGATGGTTATTTCAGCATCGAAGCCAGCTCGGGAAACATTCGCATTGCCAAACCTTTGGACCACGAGGCCAAGTCCCAGGTCCTACTGAATATTCAAGCCACTCTGGGCGAACCTCCCGTTTATGGACACACTCAGGTGAACATCGAAGTGGAGGACGTTAATGATAATGCCCCGGAATTTGAGGCCAGTATGGTGAGAATTTCCGTGCCGGAAAATGCCGAATTGGGTGCGCCCCTTTTTGCTGCGCATGCCCACGATAAGGATTCGGGTAGCAGCGGCCAGGTCAGCTATAGCCTGGTCCAGGATCTGGGAAAACAACGACTATTTGCCATCGATGCCAGATCTGGCCACTTGGTTCTGTCACAACATCTCGACTATGAGACCTCTCAGAGGCATTCCCTGATAGTAACTGCCACGGATGGAGGCGTTCCTTCGCTTTCAACGAACCTGACCATCTTGGTGGATGTCCAGGATGTCAATGATAATCCGCCCGTATTTGAAAGGGAAGAATATTTGGTGAATGTCTCGGAATCGCGATCGATTAATGCTCAGGTAAGCAGGATACAAAATATATAATAAGTTTTTTCATTATTTAAGACTTGAAAGTAATGCGATTTGGCTACTCTACTCCTTTGATTGTTTTATCTTTGCATTGAAATTTCCATTATTTTAAACTGCGGCTGCTGAGGGTGCATTTTTGTTGTTGTTGTCGTATCCTTCTTTTATTGCAAAATAAATCTGTGTAATGCAAACTAAATGCAGCACATAAATTTGATTAACAGCCACTAAAAGTCACGCTTTTGTCAGGCGGCCGTCATATCGCGCTGAAAATATCTCAACACCCAGGACTACTACCGACTACATACTACTACTAGCTCCTTCCTCCAGCCGCAGCTCCAGAGAGCCACTCCAGCGGCTCCCTTCAGCAGCTTCAGCTGCAGTCTCGGCCTTTGCCTGAACTAGTTTTGATCATAAAATCACTTCATATCTTTGGCATCGAAACGAGTTCTCCAGAGGTTTGGTTTGCCAGATACACATGCCTCCATCCTCGGTCCCAAATGATTGATGCGATTCCCCCCCTTTGGTTGTGTGTACGCTTCTAACTCCACTCCCTTTGCTCCTCTATTTCTTCCAGATTATTCAGGTTAATGCCAGCGATCTGGACACGGGCAACAATGCCAGGATCACCTATAGAATTGTGGACGCCGGCATGGACAATGTCACGAATTCCATTAGCAGCTCCGATGTGGCCCAGCACTTTGGCATCTTCCCCAACTCCGGCTGGATCTACCTGCGAGCTCCGTTAGATCGGGAGGCCAGGGATCGCTACCAACTGACCGTACTGGCCACGGATAATGGGACACCGGCTGCCCATGCCAAGACACGGGTCACTGTGCGGGTCCTCGATGCCAATGACAATGATCCCAAGTTCCAGAAAACCAAATACGAATTCCGCATCGAGGAGAACCTCAGGCGGGGCTCCGTTGTGGGAGTGGTGATGGCTAGCGATCTGGATTTGGGCGAGAATGCGGCCATAAGATATAGCCTGCTGCCGGCCAACTCCAGCTTCCAGGTGCATCACGTCACAGGTGAGTCGCGACGAGCTTCCTTTTGGCCATAAATTAAGGCCCCGCGAGCCGTTCTCTAACAGGGAACAACTCACTCAGTGCGGCTCCGGTGGCGGTGGCAACTGTCAAGCCACCAGCCATGACCCACGGTCATTCATTACTGGCTCCTCAAAAGCCACAAGAAGGAGATCTAGCGTACATCTTGGGCACTGGGGAAAACTTCTTGCATATAAATTATGTTTAAAATATAGAAAAACTAAATGAAAAAAATCAAATCTAACTAAAGAATTAGTTTCTTGATTTTATCCCCTCCCCCTCCTCTTTGAGATACAAATCTCTCTACTATATATTTCTCTCGGTGCATCCGCCGCCTTCTGCCGGCGACCATAGATCAAGCGCATGGCAAACCAGTTCCTGCCAAGCGATAAAATGCGATCGCCAAGAGATACCCGAGATCTCGAGCGGCGGCTTGGTCTCCGATGCCTGACCATTAGTGTTCGGGCAACAACAGTTTTAACGCTGTCAGCTCATCCGTCAATGGAATATCATTGGCCTGACATCCCAGAGCCACTGTTGTGTCCGTGTCCAGGTTTTGCCTCATGCGTGTCCGCTCCAGGCAACACACACACACAGAAAGAGAGAGATGTGGGGACGACGACACCTCTCCTCTCGTCTCATTTAAATTAAATATAAAAATCTTTCGTGCTGCTAATCCTGGCTGGCAAACAGGTTTTCCTGACATGAATTCTTTTCTTCATAATAGGCGACCCAGTTAGACGGCAAAATTCGTACATAAACATTAACCTTTTTATTTCATTTCTTCGATTTCCAGGTGAAATCTCCACCCGGGAGCCACTCGATCGGGAACTCCATGAACTCTACGACCTAATGGTGGAGGCCCGGGATCAGGGCGTACCTGTGCGCAGTGCCCGGGTTCCCGTCCGCGTCCATGTGAGCGATGTCAACGACAATGCACCGGAGATTGCGGATCCGCAGGAGGATGTGGTCAGCGTGCGTGAAGAGCAGCCACCGGGCACAGAAGTGGTGCGCCTAAGAGCCATTGATCGGGACTATGGGCAGAATGCCTCCATCACCTATTCGATTGTCAAGGGTCGTGATTCCGATGGACACGGCCTGTTCAGCATTGATCCCAGCACGGGAGTGATTCGCACTCGCGTGGTCTTGGATCACGAGGAGCGGAGCATCTATCGCCTGGGAGTGGCGGCATCGGATGGCGGAAGTCCGCCCAGGGAAACGGTACGGATGCTCCGTGTCGAGGTCTTGGATCTCAACGACAATCGGCCAACATTCACCAGCTCCAGCCTGGTGTTCAGGGTGAGTGCAACGACGAAGATGAGATTTATGCTAGGGTCACTTTTGGGATGGGTTTTGGAACTTGGGCTTGGGTTTGGGCAAGGATAGAGCGTTTATTTCCTGGAAAAACTTTTGTCTATTTGACGCTTCTAGTTTTACACGACGACGACGACCGTTTTCCCTGCAATCGTGAGCTGCGCGTTTGTCGCCTTTTTTCCTTCACTTTTCTGCCGCCTTTTGTGCCGCAACTGATTTGTAGCCGCAGCTTTAAGCCTCACGTGACAATGGCCAAGAACACGACTCTGCTTCGAGAGTGAGTCGAGTCCCTTCCTGGTCACCTCCTGCTCTGGCTCCTCCTTCTACTGTAACTCCCCTACCCCCCCTCTTAAAGAGCTCGGAAGCAGATGTCAGAGTGCCACAGACGTGGGAAGTGTCGCGATTTGCATTCAAAGCCCTGAGAGCCGAAATTACACTTGCCAAAAAAAAACCCCTAATCTGGTGATGGGAGATGCTTGGGAGAATGTGGAAATCATTACATCTCCCCCCTTTTTTTTGAGTGTTGGCAGAGCATCTTTATCCTCTTGCCATTGTCGGCATGTTCATTGCGCACGCGTAATTGTCACTATGCAGTGTGACAAGTCGCCTCGTTCCACTCGGCCTGGAATGGGGATCTTGGCCAAGTCAGGCCAGCCCAGGCCCAGGCCTATTAAGTGCGATTCGAGACGTCAGTTGAGAGATCAAGGAGGTGCAGTCACTCGCCTCGTGCCTCGCGGAGGAACCAACTCGCCTGCTGCCTCTGCTTAGATTTCGGCTGCTCCTTTTTCCCTTTTGGCTCTTGGGAACCCTTTAACATTTTTATCACGTTCGATTCGCACATGTTTTGCATATTCTCGTCCCCACTCCGGGGTCTCCCGTCTTCCATGGACTCGGACTCGGACTGCCTCAACCGCTGATGGCTGCGACGCTTTGACATGCATTTAATTGCCTCTCGGAGCCCTGAGTCTGTCAAGGAGCGGGGGACGACCTCGTCCTCGTGCGTCCCTTAAATCCGCTTCGGCCACAATTAAAATTGACACATTTCGCTGCGTTTCGCTGGGACTTGGAGCCTGGTTACTTTTGCTTTGATACCTGCCGCAATCTTGGCTTTTGGCTTTTGTTCTTTTGCGTTGGCGTTGGCCCGTTGACTGCCCTCAACTCCATGCTGCTGCGATGATGCCAATTACTCAGCGACGGATTGCCACAAATAAATCCGTTGTAATTAAGCAATTCCCCTTACCACCACCACCAGCAGCAGCACCAGGCCGCAGCCCCCAAGGCCCCCAAGGGATTTTTATTCCCTTTTTCCCTGTTCTCTGTAGAGGAGACGAGAAGAGATCCTGCCATAAAAGTGCACAACAAATCATGCGCCATTTTTGTGGCTCTCTCTCTGTGCATAATTTGGCCAAAAACCGAAATGAACAAGCCGCAAAGACCGCAGTAGTCGTTAGTTAACTTGGCACTCGAAAAAATATATATGAAAGAAATTATTAAAATATGTGGAAAATAGATTTTCAAGAGAGAATTTTTTTGGAAAATTTTTAGAAACATTAAAATATTTGTTATTGGTTGTATAATTTAAATTTTGAAGAATAAACGTAAAAACGAAATAAAATTTGGGAGGTAAAGTTAAGATATAAGTTCAATATTTCCCAAAAAAAAAAATATAATAAATTCTCACAGTGCTTCTGCTCCTGCTTACCCCCCTCTTAACCGCCGCCCTTTGGTTCAGTCAACTGCGTAATCTTGGCGGGGCATAAATCTCGTGACTGTCATTTTTGTGTCTCCATTTTGGCGACCCAAACAATATTTGCAATGTTTTTATTTTATGAAAAAAGATACCCAAAACTGCAGAAGAGAACCTTTCTTGTTGCGTCTCTTTTTTTTTTGTTATTTTTTTGGAGGGACTTTGCCTCTTGAAACGGTTTTTGCGGTTTTGCATATTAAATTCTTCTTGTGCGGAGCTTCTTCTTGTGTCGTTTTGGAGATTCTTGGTTGTTGGTTCCAACCGATCCGATCCCATATCCCTCCGCTGCTCACAACATTTTTCTGCAGTGATTTTCGGGGCCGCCAACTTGGTCGGAATGCATAATTTCTTTTTAATGCCATTGGTCGGGGGACTTGGGACCCGAGACTGGACAGGCAGGCGGCTCTGACTCTGGCTTCCTCTCCAGATTCTGGTTCTCCTCCTCATCCTGATCCTACAAAAAAAAAAAACTAACCAAAGAGGAAGACGACGGGGTGGGGAAACTGAAATTTTTAAATGTTCGCTGCCTTCGTAATCTTGAAGTATGAATTATTGCTTTAAGATTGGATTTTCAACACTGTTGTTGAGATTAAGATACGCGCCGAACAACACAACGATCGCAGGTCCCCGGGTCCCAGGTTTCAGCTTCAAGTAGAGCGAATGCAACCTCATCCCCATACCCACCAAAACCAATCCCAATCCCATTCTTAATAAGCCACGAAAAATAATCTATAATTGGTATTTGTGCAGGTACGCGAGGATGCCGTCGTGGGTCATGTGGTCGGCTCCATCAGCCCCAGCGAGCGTCCGGCGGATGTGCTCCGGAACAGCATCGAGGAGGTGGCATCCGATTCGGAAGAGCTGCGCATCACCTACACTTTGAATCCTTTAACGAAGGACCTGATCGAGGGTGCCTTCGACATCGATAGACACTCGGGCAACCTGGTGGTGGCCCGTCTCCTGGACAGAGAGCTGCAGTCAGAGTTTCGACTAGAAATTCGAGCTTTGGACACCACGGCCAGCAATAATCCGCAGAGCAGTGCCATCACTGTAAAGATTGAGGTGGCCGATGTCAATGATAATGCTCCAGAATGGCCACAGGATCCCATTGATTTGCATGTGAGTCATTTAAGATATTTATTTCAACATTTTTAGTAGGTTTTAGGTAGAAAATAGATTACTAAACTAAACTTTTCCAATTTATTTCCTAAATTTTATGGTTTTCCTGGTTGTCTTTTTGTTTGTTTTAATCGCAGGTGAGCGAGGCCACTCCCCTCGGCACAATCATCCACAACTTTACGGCCACGGATGCGGACACGGGAACAAATGGAGAGCTCCAGTACCGCCTGCTGCGCTATTTTCCCCAATTAAACGAGAGCCAGGAGCAGGCAATGCCGCTCTTCGCCATCGATTCCCTGACGGGTTCGCTGAGCCTGCAAGCTCCGCTGGATTTTGAAGCTGTGCAGGAATATCTGCTCATTGTCCAGGCCTTGGATCAATCATCGAATATCACTGAGCGACTGCAAACCTCTGTCACAGTGAGGTTACGAATCCTCGATGCCAACGACAATGCCCCGCAGTTTGTGTCTCCAAATACGAATGGCGGCAAGACGGCTTCGCTGTTCATCAGCGATGCCACCAGGATTGGTGAAATTGTGGCTCACATTGTGGCCATCGACGAGGACTCTGGTGACAATGGACGCATTAATTATGAAATAACCGGCGGCAATGGCGAAGGTCGCTTCCGGATTAATGCCCAAACGGGACTTGTAGAGCTGGTCAAGTCACTGCCACCGGCACCCGAGGATGTGGAGAAAAGTGGCCGTTTCAGCCTGGTCATCAGTGCCCGCGATCATGGCCAGCCCGAGCCAAGGAGAAGCACATTGAACCTGCAGCTAATCGTCCAGGGCAGTCACAATAATCCGCCACGATTCCTGCAGGCTGCCTATCAAGCCACAATTTTGGAAAATGTGCCCAGCGGCAGCTTTGTCCTGCAGGTCACCGCCAAGTCCTTCCATGGCGGAGAAAATGGTAAGGATATTGGGGGAATCTTGACTTTGAATCCCTTAACCTAACATCGACCATTTTTTTTTTTTTATTTTAATTTTTTCTCCAGCCAATCTGACCTACGAAATCCCCGCCGGCGTTGCCCAAGATCTGTTCCATGTGGACTGGCAGCGTGGCATTATCACCACGCGAGGTCCCTTCGACCGCGAAACCCAGGCCAGCTATGTCCTACCCGTCTATGTGAGAGATGCCAACCGTTTGGCCACCTCCTCCTCCCAGTCTGCGGTGAGGAAGCAGCGCTCTTCGGAGAGCAATGGCGATGGTATCAATGGCCAGCACTTTGATGTGGCCACTGTCCACATCACCATTGGGGATGTCAATGATAATGCACCGGAATTCCGGCCTGGATCGTGCTATGGCCTATCTGTTCCCGAGAACAGTGAGCCGGGAGTGATCCACACGGTGGTGGCCAGCGATTTGGATGAAGGTCCCAATGCTGATCTTATGTACAGCATTACAGGTGGGTTTGAGAAGCATTTAGAAATATTAAAAATATTTTATTTTTATTTGTATTCCCTTTGCCTTTTTCCCCTCCCCTTTTTCAGGTGGCAATCTGGGCAACAAGTTCACCATCGATGCCCGTTCCGGAGAGCTGAGTGCCCGTCCCTTGGACCGGGAACAGCAATCACTTTACTCTCTGCAGATCCAAGCCTCGGATCGAGGTCAGCCGAGGAGTCGCCAGGGTCACTGTAACATCACAATTTTTGTGGAGGATCAAAACGACAATGCGCCGCGCTTCAAGCTGCCCAAGTATGTGGCCAGTGTCCAGGAGGACGCACCACTCGGGACGAGCGTGATTCAGATCAGTGCCGTGGACGCAGATTTGGGCATGAATGCCCGACTCGTCTACTCTTTGGCCAACGAAACCCAATGGCAATTTGCCATCGACAGCGAAAGGGGATTAATCACCACTGTCGGGTAAGTCTTAGCTTGAAGATCTGCTTTTCCGGGGGGCATCTCTGGGTCATTGCTTGGCTTGATCTTATCTGAAAGTAGGATCTGGAAGGCAAGGACGCAGAAACCACTGCCATAATTTTCGCATCAACTAATGCTGCAGCAGGGAAATCGATATATCCGCCGCCGAGCTATCTGCGCACATCCTACGCATCCTACACAGCGACAATGTTGCGAATCCGTCTCCTGTCATCTCCCCTAGGCTCCCCTCTTCCTCTCCTCCTACAAAGTGCATCGCGCACGCATTCCTATAAATAGCTCAAGTTGGAGATCTGGAAACTTGAAATAAAGTCTAAACTTGGTTTCTCAATGAGTTTCTGTCTCTGTCCGCGAACGTGTGTGATCTCTACCTGGGCACAGCGAGAAAAGTGTGGTGGGTCTGGAATTTTTAGAGGAAAATCAAAAGGTAAATCAAAACACTGGAGAAAAGTGTTTTCCTCGAAATGAAACGGGAAAAAGTGGCTAAAAATATTGAGATATTATTATGAAAATATATTTTCTCTATAATTTCTTTCTCTGTAAATTCTTTTCTCCGCATTGCCTTGGCGAAGGCCCCCTCTGGTGCAAATTTATGCTTATTGACAATCAATGATGACAACAATTGCTTGTTCCGTCTGACATAGCTCTTGCTCAGTTCCGGCCAGCCAAGGATCACCACTTGGCGGAATGATGGAGGAGCGATGGCGAGGAGGCAGGGAGCATCCAGATATTCCTGGGGCACGGCACTCGAAATGACAGTAGCGTCAGTGTTGCCATTTATACAAACGCGATCCGCTGTCATGTACCAATTTTTATCTTTCGCTGATTGTCGGCAAACAATAAAAACGAAATCCCCGCCACCGCCACTGTCTCAAAAACAAAAAAAACAAAAAAAAAGAAAAGAATAGGGATCTGGAGGAGCTATAGCTATAGCTGGAGCTTGAGGCAGGAGGAGGAGTACGAGGGCCACATGCAGTTGGTACAGAACTGTAGAGCAGACAGACAGACAGAGACAATTCGTGACGTTGTTGTTAGTCTTGGACTTGCACTTGGACTCGGATTGGGACTTGGTCTTGAAGCAGTCACAGAAAAACAAAAACAAAAGCAAAGAAAAAAAGACAAAAATGTGCCTGCCGCTTGTCCAGGCCGAGATGTTGCTTATTTTTTTTTCTCTGTTTTCTGACTGACTGACTGACGATGGACAAGCTAGCAATAGCGGCGCAGTCAAGAGCTTAGGGCTAGGCAGCGCTGCACTGAGAGAAAATGACCTGTCTCAGTCTTGAGGATTTCTTATACATAAATTCCTTCAGTTAGTTAAAATAATTAAAGTTTTGGGGTCTTCAAAGCTTTTTATAAATTATAGCTTCCTAATTTCTAGTCATTAGCTCAGTGTTTGATCAGTCTGGGTCCAATCTCTGTCCAACTTGGCTTCTTTGCCGCCGTCTCCTTACCACTGCCATCTTTCCAAGTCCACGTCCAATCCAATCCAGCAACAACAACAGCAACCTCAACTGATGACTGACCCTTGAAAGCATTTCTGCTGTTGTTTCACATTCGCTGAACAAAAGGGGCTACAGAGGAGGAGGAAGGAGGGAACAAAGCAGGAGGATCGAGGTGGAACCAAGCCACTCCACTCCACTCCACTCCTCAGTTTGACTGATTCAATTCATAAAATGGCCCTCTCTGTGCTCACGGGATGAGCTGCTTGTAATTTGCTAAATTCGTTTTATTGGCCAACATGCAAGCGCGGAATGGCGGCGACTGCCTGCTGCCTTCTGCCAGCGAAGGATTGTAATCATTTTGGTTTATTATTTGTGGCAGCAAACATGTTCCAAGAGGAGCGTGATAGCGCGATAGGAAGGCAGTCCAACTGCCGGGATTAGTTTCTTGGATCAGCGGAAGACGAGCAGTGGCCGAGGCCTCGGATGCAAGTTGGCTCAAACCCCAAAGAATGCTAATGCGAGTGTGCATCTTCAGTGGGAAGAGCACAAACAAATGACTTAATTACCACTCCCCAGATCCCCATAACATGCCACACTGTTGCAAAGAAGGCTTAAGATTAAAAGTTCATAATTTAAAGTAATAGTTAGAGGGGGAAAATTCATCGAAATACTTCAGCTTTCTGCTCACACTTTTCTCTCTGTGCATATTTTCTTCCTTGGTTCCTGCCTAGAAGATCCATTGCGAATCATTTCGTGTGGCTAATTGTCGGTGGGATTACGATTATATATATATATTTATATATATAGAGCTGGGGAGCTCCCAGCTCCCAGCTCCCAGAGATACCTAATTAGTGTCGCAAGCGGCGCCCATTGCCGACTGATCGTGTTCAAGCCATTAATTGAATCGTTTCCCCTCGGCCTGCCCCCCGCCTTGGTTTCTACTTGCAGCAAACTGGATCGCGAGCTGCAGGCTAGCTACAGCTTCATGGTTTTGGCCACAGACGGAGGACGCTACGAAGTGAGATCGGCTTCGGTTTCGGTGCAGATCAACGTACTGGATGTCAATGACAACAGGCCCGTGTTCGAGAGATATCCGTATATTGGCCAAGTTCCGGCTCTCATCCAGCCGGGTCAGACTTTGCTCAAGGTGCAGGCCCACGATGCCGATCTGGGTGGCAACGGAGAGGTGATATACTCCCTGAAAGCGGAGAATTCCGCCGTAAGTGGCAAGTTCCGCATAAATCCCAGCACTGGCGCGTTGAGCGCTTCGCAGAGTTTGGCCAGCGAATCCGGCAAATTGCTGCAATTGGAGGTGTTGGCCAGGGACAAGGGAAATCCACCGCAATCCAGTGTGGGTCTCATCGAGCTCCTGGTTGGCGAGGCCCCCCAAGGAGCGCCTGTGCTGCACTTTCAAAACGAAACCTACAGAGTCAAAGTCAGGGAGAATTCTCCCTCGGGTACGAAAGTTATCCAAGTTGTGGCCTTACGAAGTGACAGCCGCCGGCAAAGGGTGCAATTCTCTTTCGGAGCTGGCAACGAGGATGATATCTTCTCCTTGGACTCGCTATCCGGCGAGATCAGGGTGAATAAGCCGCACCTACTGGACTTTGATCGCTTTGCCACGCCCTCCATGTCAGCTCTGAATCGAGGTCGGGCCCTGCACTACGAACAGGAATTGGAGGAGACATCCGGGGAGGACTCAAGCAACACCACCCGATCCCAACGAGCTTTGACATCCACATCCTTTGACCTGACCAACAGCCAACCCAATGAGATGCATGTGGTAATCGTGGCTCGCACCACGGATGCACCGTTCCTAACCACATACTCGGAGCTGGTCATCGAATTGGAGGACGAGAACGACAACAGTCCACAGTTTTCGCAAAAACAATTTGTGGCCACTGTTTCCGAGGGCAATAGCAAGGGCACCTTTGTGGCCCAAGTCCAAGCCTTTGACTCGGATGCGGGATCCAATGCCCGGCTGAGATATCACATTGTTGATGGCAACCACGATAATGCCTTTGTCATTGAGCCCGCTTTCAGTGGCATAGTGAAGACGAATATCGTTTTGGATCGCGAGATTCGAGACATTTACAACCTGAAGGTGATCGCCACGGATGAGGGAGTGCCCCAGATGACGGGCACGGCCACCATAAGGGTGCAAATTGTGGATGTTAATGATAATCAGCCCACTTTTCCGCCCAACAATGTCGTCAGTGTCAGTGAGGGTAAGTTTTAAATATTAAAAAAAAAAATTAAAATAGATTTTTTACCTCCTTTTTTAAGGGCTAACAATTACTAGTAATATTTTTTCCCAAGTTAATATATTTTCTTCCCCAATTCTTAATATTCTTTTATCAGGCACTGAACTGGGAGCCGTGATAACTTCCATTTCTGCCAACGATGTGGACACATATCCCGCCCTGACCTATCGACTTGGTAACGATTCCCCCTTGGACACCGAGAACTTGTCCATCTTCGCCTTGGATCGCTACAGTGGCAAGCTGGTCCTGAAGCGAAGATTGGACTACGAGCTGCAGCAGGAATACGAAGTCGAGGTGATTGCCTCAGATGCAGCCCATGAAGCTCGCACTATTTTGACTGTGCGGGTGAATGATGAAAACGATAATGCGCCCATATTCTTGGCCCAAAAGCCGCCAGCCTACTTTGCCATTTTGCCAGCTTTGTCCGACATTAGTGACAATCTCTCAATGGACATAGAACTGCTGACTGTGAATGCAACCGATGCGGATGCCGAGGGCAGTAACTCTCGTGTTCAATACTCGATAGAGCCACCACTGGAAGGATTCTCTGTGCATCCAACGAGTGGGGTTGTATCTGTCAACATGAGCAGATTGCAGCCAGCTGCAGCCTCCCCAAGCGGTGATTATTTTGTGAGAATTTTAGCCAAGGATGGCGGCAAGCCAGCGATGAAGGGTTCCACCTTGCTGCGAGTTCAGGGCAGTGACAGCGGCTCTGGGCGGTCGCAGTTCCTGCAGACGCAGTATAGGGCACAAATCAGCGAGGCGGCTGCTTTGGGTTCCATTGTACTCCAACTGGGACAAGATGTCCAGGATCAGGCCTTTGCCATTGTGTCTGGAAATGAGGAGGGTGCTTTCGAGTTGCTGCAATCCAAGGCTATTGTCCTGGTCAAGCCTTTGGATAGGGAACGCAATGATTTGTATAAACTCCGCCTGGTTTTAAGTCATCCCCATAGTTCGGCCCCGGCTTCAAGCGCCAATTCCTCGTCAGGAATCTCGGTGATAATCACCATTCTCGATGCCAACGATAACTATCCCATTTTCGACCGCAGTGCCAAGTATGAAGCGGAAATCAGCGAATTAGCTCCCCTAAGGTATTCCATAGCCCAGTTACAGGCACTCGATGCGGACCAGGAGAACACCCCGAACTCCGAAGTGGTTTACGATATCACCTCGGGCAATGATGAGCACATGTTTACCATAGATCTGGTGACGGGTGTGCTCTTTGTAAACAACAAGTTGGACTATGATAGCGGCGCCAAGAGCTATGAGCTCATACTCCGAGCCTGCGATAGCCACCACCCGAGGCCACTGTGCAGTCTCCAGCCCTTCCGCTTGGAACTTCACGATGAGAATGACAACGAACCCAAATTTCCGCTTTCCGAATACGTTCACTTTCTGGCAGAGAATGAACCTGTTGGCAGCTCTGTTTTCCGGGCCCATGCCAGTGATCTGGACAAGGGACCCTTTGGACAGCTCAACTACAGCATTGCTCCAGCCCCCAGCGATGACAGCTCGTGGAAGCTCTTCCGAGTGGATCCGGAAACGGGTGTGGTCACATCCGCCTCCGTTTTCGATTACGAACAGAGGCAGCGCTACGACCTGGAATTGCAGGCTGCCGACATGGGCGGCAAGCGGGCCCGAGTGGCAGTGCGAGTGGAGATTGAGTCTAGGGATGAGTTTACGCCACAATTCACGGAACGCACCTACAGATTCGTCTTGCCAGCGGCAGTGGCGCTGCCCCAGGGCTTCGTGGTGGGTCAGGTCACGGCCACGGATGGCGACAGCGGACCAGATGGCCGAGTGGTTTACCAGCTCAGCGCCCCGCACTCGCACTTCAAGGTGAACCGCAGCAGTGGTGCCGTGCTAATCAAAAGGAAACTGAAGCTGGACGGCGATGGAGACGGCGGCAACTTGTACATGGATGGCCGCGACATCAGCCTGGTAATCTCAGCCTCGTCGGGCCGTCACAACTCTCTGTCCAGCATGGCTGTGGTGGAGATTGCTCTGGATCCCTTGGCGCATCCGGGCACAAACCTGGCCAGTGCTGGTGGCGCCTCAGGTGGCGGCGGCTCCATGGGCGATTGGGCCATTGGAGTTGTTGTGGCCTTTCTCCTTATCCTTTGCGCCGCCGCCGGCATCTTTCTGTTCATCCACATGAGAAGTCGAAAGCCGAGGAATGTGGTGAAGCCGCATCTCAGCACGGAGACGGTGGGTGTGGGCAATTCCAATAGCTATGTGGATCCCAGCGCCTTTGATACGATCCCCATACGAGGAGGCATCACTGGTGGTGCGGCAGGAGCTGCTTCTGGACAGTTTGCCCCTCCGAAATACGACGAGATCCCGCCTTTTGGACCTCATGCCGGCAGCTCGGGGGCAGCTACCACCTCCGAGCTGTCTGGCTCCGAGCAGTCCGGTTCCAGTGGTCGAGGATCGGCAGAAGATGACGGCGAGGACGAGGAAATCCGGATGATCAACGAGGGACCACTGCATCACCGAAACGGCGGAGCTGGAGCTGGCAGCGACGATGGCAGAATCTCGGATATATCGGTGCAAAATACCCAGGAATACTTGGCCCGCTTGGGCATCGTAGATCACGATCCCAGTGGTGGCGGCGGAGGTGCCTCCAGCATGGCCGGTTCCAGTCACCCGATGCACATGTTCCACGACGACGATGCCACTGCCAGATCGGATATCACGAACCTCATCTACGCCAAGCTAAACGACGTGACTGGAGCTGGTTCAGAGCGCGGCAGCAGTGCCGATGATGCGGGAACCACAGCGGGCTCAATAGGCACCATCGGAACAGCCATTACCCATGGCCATGGAGTGATGGGCAGCTATGGTGAAGTGCCAGTCCCAGTGCCGGTCGTGGTTGGCGGCAGCAACGTGGGCGGCTCCCTAAGCTCGATCGTTCACAGCGAGGAGGAGCTTACCGGCAGCTATAACTGGGATTATCTTCTGGACTGGGGGCCGCAGTATCAGCCGCTGGCCCATGTTTTTTCCGAGATAGCGAGACTGAAGGACGACACCATCTCCGAGCATAGTGGACACAGTGGCAGTGGTGCCAGTTCATCCGCCAAGAGCAAGCACTCGTCTTCGGGAGCGGGCAGTGTGGTGCTGAAGCCTCCACCCTCGGCACCACCACCCACTCACATACCACCGCCGCTCCTGACCAATGTGGCGCCTCGGGCAATAAACCTGCCAATGAGGCTGCCACCCCACCTGAGCTTGGCTCCTGCTCACCTGCCACGTTCACCCATAGGTCACGAGGCAAGCGGCAGTTTCAGCACATCCTCAGCCATGTCACCCTCCTTCTCGCCCTCACTATCGCCCTTGGCCACAAGGTCGCCATCGATATCGCCTCTGGGAGCGGGGCCACCAACGCATCTGCCGCATGTCTCATTGCCACGACATGGCCACGCCCCACAGCCCAGTCAGCGCGGAAATGTGGGCACAAGGATGTAGGAAATCGAGAAGATGTACATGCATATAGTATTACACACACACACACACACACACACACACTCATACACGCATTAACAATTGTTGTATATATATATATAGACATATAGCACACATTAAAATATTATTAGTTGGGATCGTGCATGCAGCAACACTTAAAATGCCTCACAATGGGTGGAAGAGTTCAGAAAGCGTCTAGGAAATTACTTAATAAACTTGAATCTTTATGGGTCTTGCCACTAATTAAATCAATTAAATAATGCTAATTTGATACATAAAGAAATTCCAGCTTTGATCTACTAATAATAGGCATTATAAAGATATAAAATAATTTAAACAGGTAGCAGCCAACTCTTTCAGTAGCCTCGTGGGGCATATTTGGGTGCAGGGCGATCCCTGAAAAGGAACGAAAGACCACAAAGCCAACATAGACTCTCTGAAAACCCATCCTTTGCTTGCACACAACAGAGCCAAAAACAAAAGAAAAGCGAGGAGGAGCAGCAGCCGGAACAGCCATAAGTTGTAAGCATTTAGAGCCTAGAATATAGTAACCAACTCGAACCCGAATTCGCCCGAATCTGTATCTGTAGAATAAGTATCTGCTGTACGTAGCCTAAGTATCTGTGTAACTGTAGATGTAGCGTAGGACTGACTCTAACCCTAAACTCGTTTTATGGAAGCAAAAGCAAAAACCAAGTGCACTTAAGCAGCCGGCAATCCCTGTTTTAAGGGGGATCAAGCCTTGGCTGCGATTCACATTTCCATTCCCATCTTCATTCCACATGCCGCCGCCCTGCGAGAGACGAGCGGAAAATTGTAAAAAGTCGTTTTAGTAATCATTGTCGAGAACAAACCCTTCCGTCCTTCTTCTTGTTGTTGTATAAAAACCGAAATGAACGAATAATAAGCCAAGAGGAAGAAGGATTCAATGGAGGAATCTTTTAAGTATAGCCTAGTTACCAGTTATTATCATATTCTTATATTTAGCTATATAGAGTTTAGATCATAGTGTATATGTCCACTTGTGTGTGATGCTACTTGTGTAATTTCTTAATTTCTAGCAAAAAAAAAAAAAAACAAATCGAAAAAAGCTGTAAAAATGTTTATCAGTCTCTCTTTAAGGACCCTTTTAGCCCCTAAGCCCCGAAAATAGTTTGTAATAGCGAAAAACAAAAAACAAACGAAGAAAACAAAGTGAATAAATATTTAAAACTGAAAAAATATAAAAAATTACCCTGAATGTGTGATTAATTTGCTGAAAAAAAGAGGGAGTGGACCCCCCACATGGGTACAAGGGAGGGGTTTCTCCTTTTAGGAGTTTAAACAACTGGTAAAGGAAAAGTGCCAGCCACGCCCACATGTCAGCCATTCGGAGAGGATTTTATAAACAGACAAAAAAAAATACAAATAGTTTCAAGTACATTTCTATATCTTAAAATGAACAATTTGCCCCGTTTAGTAGGTGGCAAAAGTTTCGGTGAACTCTTGAACTGCCACAACACACGAAGGAATCGAAAATCTCAGACTCCTGGCCTCCTGCCTGCTCCTCCAGACACTCTGCAGACAGCCCAAGGAGATTCAAGAATCAGCAACCACAACAACAGATCGAGAAACCGAGAACCGACATCCACTTTGTCTTCATTTCAAAGACGTTGCATGAACTCATTTATTTGTTGCTGATTTCTGGCCTGCACCACACCTCCGCCTTGACTCCGCCCGCCGGCGCCCCCCTCTTCCAGCGCCCTTTGCCTGTCGTCATTATCATTATTTGCCTCAGTTCGAGGTCCCTGCAGGTCCCCAGTTTCCCCAGCCTCAGTTTAAATCTCCGAGCTGGGTCCCAGTTGAGTTATTTCCATTTGCCAGGCTTCGGCTGTCCATGGACGACTCTCGTTCCATATCAATTGCAGCAGATCAACAGAGCCGGAGAGCTGCTGAAATTTGTTTTTGTTCAGACTTTTTCATACTTTTTTTTCTTCAAGAGGTTGGTATTACTTTTGGGATCAGGAAAGTTTAGAAAACTGTTTCTCAGTGAAGTAAAAAATATATCTTTTATGAAATATACATTTTGTAGTTCCATTTAGGAACTAAACTAATAAATCTATACCCGATTATAAAAATAATAATTTTAAATGGACTTTTTATGCTAAAAATAATTTAATAAAAAATATTTAAGCCTTCAAAGGGCAGAAGATACAACAACAAGCTTAAATATTACAAAATTCAAAATAAATAAATTTGTTTTAATACTTTTACAGAGTATTTTTCAATTCGACCACTCAGATCGCAACCTTTTTCCTACATATCTGTTGTTGTTTTTTTTCGGTCACATTTCGCAGGAACGCGCAGTTCAGCGCTATCCTTACCCAGAAGGAGGGCATCTAAACGCTTGTGGTTATTATTAGTAGCAGTCAATTCATATTACAGCGAATACAAATAACGACGAAGCCACCTGGATGATGTCGATTCCCAAAGAGTGGATGGATGGTGGGGGGTTAAGAAACCAACTGGAAATAACCACGCAAATCGAGAGAGAATGGGGATAAGGACGAGGACGATGACGACGATGATGATGATGATTATGATTATGCTTATGGGTTGTTGGCGCTGCTGCCTAGGTATTCATTTGGGCTACGCACATTTTTTTTTTGGGGTGTGTACACACACCACAGCAAACAATAACAACAACAATCACGACGGAAAGTGAAAAGCCTTAATTTTTTATAGGCTGAAAGCCTGCAAAGGGGCAAAAAGGCTTACGGGCTAAGCCTATGTCCTGAAGTGCACAGAGAAAAATATTTGGTTAAATTGGAGTCCTTAAACAAAGAACAGTCTTTAAACCATAAGCCTGATAGAATAATATTTATTGATTAAAATTGATCAAAATAAAATAATTGTGAGTAGATTTTGATTGAAAATTTTGATCTGTCGAAATAATGATCCATGAAAGTGCTTCGAATTAACTATCCTTTTATTTCAGTTATGAACAATATTTTAAACACTATTTTTATTATAACTATTTTTGCTGTATGAACTTAGGTTTAAGCTTGGTTTATTTTTAAAGCCGTTTAAGTGGCTCGCCAAGTATGCGCACGTAGATCGAACCCTTGGCATTGTTCTAGGCCCAAGCATTTTTCACTTGGCCTGTCAAATGGCGAGACATCGACAGCTTCGCCACCAGACCTCAAAGCCCTGCCCACTGTCAGAGGAGCTCCACCAACCAATCAACCAACCAACCAACCAACCAACCACCAGGTGATGCTGGAGCAGCAAGTGGAAATGGAAGTGCAAGTGCTGGGATTCTCCTCTGATTGCAAAATAAGTGATTTGCGGAATGCGTGTTAAGGCTCAATTCAAGTTGTTGGATCTCCGCAGAGCCTCTTTCTCTCTGCCGTCCTTATGTTTTTATAATTTGTCAATACATCAAGCTCACAATAAAGTGATTACACTGCCCATGGGAGGGGGAGAAGGGGGAATCCCACATATGAAATTCAAAATGAAATACAATTATAATTTTATTCCTATGCGAATGCCTCGCACTCTGATGAGCAATTTAAAGCTGCAGCAGAATTGCAGAAACCCGAGCGATATGACCATCATCAAATCAAGCTGAGCCTTTCTTTCTCCTTTGCGGATCCTCATCCCCGGCACATCCTCCACAGAGGAATTCTTCCAGAGGCGCGCTTCTGCGGCTTAATAACAATTCCATTAGCGGCTAATGTCTTCATTGCAAGTGTCAGTTATGGGGGCGCACCAGGCAGGGGCGTTCGGCCAAGGGGATGACGCTAAACTGACTGGCCGGGCACGGCCCCACCACCACACCAATCCCCAATCCAATCCGCCGTCATCACTGTTGAACTCAGCGACGGTTCAAAGTTGCACTGGGGGAAAAATTATGGAAAAGAACCTGCCAAAGCTTCTAAAACACAACTTCAAACAATAAGGCCCCAACAAAAACTTAAATTTACAATTCCAAAAATAAAATTAAATATAGAAAATTGTCATTTTCTGCCCATCTATGTTTTTGCTTGAAAAAAAAAATAATTTTAATATTTTCAACAATTTTTCAGCAACAAAAATATGAATAATATTTTTCAAAGTGCAGAATTATGGCTCGCAGATTTCATCCTGCCTTCCCCCTGCTGCCACCTGACCACCTTCTTCTCTGGCTTCTGCCTCTCATCTTGCATGTCAGTTTAACACTTTTGAATCCTTTGAAGTCTCAAAGCCTCCACTGCGTTTTATTGTCCAAAGTTATGGCAATGGCTGCACTAATAAGCTCGCTTTCCTTGCTTTTTTCCCTCCCGGCTTCGAGACTTCCTTTGAGCCTAAATCCAATTCCAGCTCCGATTCCCATTCCCATTCCCATTCCCACTACCAATCCCATCCCGATTACGAACAGCATCATTGGCATTAGCATTCACAAGTGGCCAACAAATGCGAAAATAATTGCTGCCACAAAATAAACGCAAGAAGAAGGGTCACTCAGAAGGGGAGTGCCGGCTGGATGTGGAAGCCAATTGCTGGCCATTGCTAATTGCCAGGCTTGATTGGAATGGATTGAAGCGAAGCAGAAACACAATCACAATAACCACAAAAGAAGATTTTACGAACCTCCTGCGGCGGCTTTCCGCCGAGCTCTCCAGCATGCAATTTCCGTTTCCGCTTGGAGATGTGGGAGGAGCTGCAGGAGGATAACTCAGCTCCATTGAGTGAGAGATCACTGCGATCCCAAATGAGCGGCATCAAAGGTCGGCTAGCCGACAGCCCCCAAAAACAGATAAAAAGGAAGAAAATGTAACTCGATACGTTTGAGGACTGCACTGGCGCCGCCGCCGCCGCCGCCAACACAAAACGAGGACAGAAATGAACCCACCAAAGATGAGGCCATCGTCCGTCCATTGTCCAATGTCCAAATCGCAGCCAAAAAGCTTGTATTTTCAACAGTTCAGAAGGAATCAAGAATCGGGAATCCATTAGAGACTGACAAGCGAACGCCGCATAATGGAACAAGCACTGTTTGCGGCCATAATGGCAATAGAATCATCCAACCAACCAGCTTTCCATCCATCCATCCAACCATCTATCCAATCCACTTAAACTTCAACTTCAACTCGAATCCAATCCAAAGCCAATACTTGCAACAAAAGGTAGCCATTAAAATATAATAATAGTTGTTCTTTTTCAGCTGCTTTTTGAAGAGTGCACTGGGGAAAATAATATAAGCTGTCTTAAAAAAGGAAATTAAAAAAGTTTTTAAGAAGATGTAAGAATGAAACTACATTTAAATAAATATAATTCTGCCCTTGAATGGAAGTTTGTTAACAGTACTCTTCAAGTAAAACGAAAAAATAGAAATCGCAAATAAAAATCTAAAGAAATGTTTCTAAAATTTATTTCTGTGTAATGATCAGCAGCAGCAACAAAAGGAGAAGCATCTTCTGCTGCTGCTGCTACTGTGGCCAAACAATTTGGACACACACCGGCGAAGCGATGATAGAATCTCATAATGCAGCCCGGGATAAGGCAAGGGATTGAGGTGGTGGCTGGCTGTTGGCTAACGTCAAAGCCAAACAAGAACAATCTATCCAAATGTCCATCTATTGAGCAGATAAAGCTGCATCCATCTCATCCGCATCCGCATCGGATCCCAACCCGCTTTTCCATTGCCTCCCTTCCCTTGGGGATTTGTGTGAGCTTACACTTTGCGCCAACTACAAACGGCGGCTGATGAAGATTAGCCCGTCTCCTGTCTGCCGGCACCACCCCCTGCAAAATCTCCTCCAGGCCACTCCGTGGCCTCCTGTCGATGCCTTGACATTGATGTGCCACCAACAGCAGAAGCAGCAACAGCAACAGCAACATCACAACAAACGAAGCCATTTTTGCTGCCATTGTTTTGTCGCTTCCATTTTTTCTTTGCTTGGAATCTTGGAATCCACGCTTTTGGCTTTTGGTTTCGGTTTTGGATTTGAATTGTTGCAATGGCTCTGTGGTGTCCTTTTAGCATCAAGAGAGATTTGCATTTTATCGCATTTTCGGTCGGCAGCGGATGTGTCGCCTGCTCGTTTGTTGTCTCTGTCTTTAAAGCTCCTGAGCTGACAGTAGCGACGACAGTTCCTCAGTTGCAGCCGCTGACACCGGAGATTTCTCGCGGGGATTAAGGCAAGGGGATGGGATCTCTTGCATCTCCTTGGAGAGGGGGTGGGTGACACGACCATGGCTTCCAAAGCTCAGTGCGCTTCATTTTCGGCCAAGAATTGTCCAAGCGATTGTCAGTTAATTGAAATATTCGTGCCGTCGTCAGTGTCAGTTTGCAAAGTTTCGAATTAAAGAGATCTCAGAGATCTCATTGCACAGCAAGAAAATAATGGGTTGCAAGTAAGGTTCTATGAAAGAAAATAAACAAACGAAATGAGCCTAGAATTATCCTCTTTTTGCTTGGGAAAACTGTTTAGTTTGATCAGCGAAGCAAATAGAGGATAATCCTAAGCTCATTTCGTTCCCTCAGTTCTTAAAGAGAGGATTAGGTAGTAAAAAAAAAATTTTAATTAACGTGCCGGCCTCCGCCTTCCCCTCTTCTGTCACCATCCTGCTTATCAATATCTTATCAATCTCGGATGCTTCTTTGAAATTCTTCAAATAATTTGAAAATCACTTTAAAACAATGATATTTAAGCACATAAAAATCAAGACACCTTGCATGAGCTCAGTAAAAGAAAAACAAAATAACATTTTCCGATCTATCAATTTTATTTTAAAGTTAATTTCGATATTATTTCATATTTGAAATTAAATTAAATTTGAATCTTTTCCCCACCTGATCACCTCTTTCATTTTTTTCTTGGCGTGCACAAAACTGTGACGGATCTCCTCGAGATCTTTCCCCCTGATCTCTCCGCATTGTGTGGTGGACTCATTAATGATACGCTTAGGCATCGCAATCGAATCGCCCGAACTCAGAATCAAATGTGTTAATGTGCCAAAATCAAAAGGGGACGCAGGCAGGCGGGCAGTGCAACGGCTGGGACAACTGTTGCAGCGAATGTGGCTGCCAACAAGTAGCCCAAGGAGCGATCGCTAACCCGCTGTGCCACAGAGTTAAGCAGAATCAATTTATAAATCAGCGCCCTGGCGGCTTTAAAGGTCAGCGATAACAACGGCGGCGAGGGGATTGGCCGCGGCTTCTTGTCCCGCGATGAGCAATTTATTGTGTCAAACTCAATTATACTCGTGTGATATTTTTGTTGCCCACCAAAAAAGCAAGAAAAGTATAAAAAATAAACCGAAAAGCCAGCCAAAGGAAACGAAATGAAGCCGGCAGAAATAATGCCAGCACACATGGCTGCGGCGGACTTCGTCTTATATATTAGGTTGTCAAATATCTCCCTTCCGCTTTTTTGCTCTTTATTCAATGCTTTATAAAAAAGGTTACAGTGATCGGATTTAGGTCAAATATGCGCCGTTTTGTTCGTTAATCTGTTTCCATCTAGACGGCAACTTCATAATACCTCCCTCGTAGAAGCCCCCCTCCCTATTTGCGAAGAACTCAGACAGCCACTTTTCACAAGCCTCTTTTGAGTCCAACTTTACACCACCAAGGGCGTTCGTCATGGACAGGAATCACTTGGCGCTATGTCCGGGCTATATGGTGGATGCAATAAAACCTCCCATCCGAGCTCCCGTAGCTTCTGACGAG